>PVIA01002783.1:0-193498 GCA_004024845.1 Tonatia bakeri
CAGTGAATTCTTTAGCTACTGCTTTGATTTCTCGAATGAGAATTAGGGCTTCTTGGATGGAAGTTTTTTGAAAGAGGGGGGTTTGGTGGGTAGTTGATGGCTCGGGGTTGTTTAGAATAGGAGCTAAAATGGCGGCTGTATTGGGTGTGGCTGGACTGGATAAGTTGGCGGGAACATATGGCGGCGGCCGAAATGGCGGTGGCTGAAACGGCAGGAGTGCGGGGGCGGAGGGGAGAGGGGGCCGATCAGGGTTGTTATAGCGGGCCGCTTCCTTGTCTAGGTCAGCCTGATCTGTTGGGTCTAACCGATCGTTTGTATCTGCATTGTTAAGACCTTTTAAATCATTAAGGTTGGGGTGTATGGCGGCAGGTTTTGTGCTCGTATGGATATCAATGGAAACCGAGGGACAGATGGAGGGGGCTCGCGAGGGTGGGCGAGATGGGGGGTTAGGGTTTTTAGGATTTTTAGGATCAGTATCTAAGAGATCTTGGACCGAGGGAGCTTTGGAGCGGGGACAGGAGTGGCTAGTAAGAATCTTTTGTCCTTCCTTACAAAGACGTTGAATGTCTGGGGTATGGCCCTGATTGGTGAGGACATCTTTTATAAGGTTATAATAATTAAAGGCAGTAATAGGGACGGTCTGGGGGCCAAAAACACGATAGTAGTCGTTAAGGCAATCCCCTACCCGATCCCATACCCGAGAGTCAATTGTGCCTTCCTGAGGGAACCAAGGACACGTTTTAAAAATGAAATCAAAAAACGAAAGTAAATCCTTTTTATGAACCCGAATTCTTCGAACCTTGAGAGACTCTTTTAATTGACTAACAAATATATCATTCTGTGAACATGCTTGTCCCATGATCGGGCCTTACCTGGCCAATGCCGCCGTCAGGATGGGGGGGCGTCTCGAAGTCGTCTCGCGGTTGGGCAGTCACGGTGCTTCATGCAGGGATCAACTAACGGGGACGGCGGTCCGCTCAAGCGGTCTTCGGGGCCACGTTAGGCGCCAGTTGCTCTGGCCTGCGGAGCAGTCAACAAGGGTCCCGAGTCTGCCTGAAACGGATGAATAGGGATGGGAACAAGAGGCACGAAGAATGGCAGCAAGACAAAGGGTTCTGTTCAAGCTGCGAAATTTTATTTAAGTGGGGGGGGTTATATAGGGACGGGAAAAGGGAAGTTGCTCTGATAGGTTGCCCCGGTGCGTGTTCACCATGTGCTCTTGTTAGTGATTGGTCAGTTAGGTGCGTGATCAGTACCTCGTTTGGTAGCTGGTTCGCGTGCTCTACGGATGCCCCTAGGAGGCAAAGCTGGCTGCTCTGACCACAATATGTTGTCTTCCTGGTGAGTGCAGCCCCTTGAGCTGACTGCATCAGCAAGCCAAGGCCCCAACAGTGACATATAAGGGAGCCCTGATTAACCTTTTAGATAACCTTTTAGCAGCTGCCTTCTCAATGGAAATGGTCCAAGCCAGAAGAGAATGGCAAGAAATATTCCAAGTAATGAGAGTCAGAGGCCTGCAAACAAGACTACTTCACCTAACAAGGCTCTCAATCAAGATGAAAGGCCAACTAAGGAACTTCCCAGACAAAAGACGTCTAAAAGAATACACCTCTACCAAACCAGCTCTGCAAGAGATGCTAAAGGGACTGATCTAAGGAAAGGAAAGAAAAGAGAGAGACAGAGAGGAACACAGGTATGAAAATAGCAGTGAATAAGTACCTATCAGTAATAACCTTAAGTGTAAATGGATTAAATGCTCCAATCAAAAGACATAGAATAGCTGAATGGACAAGAAAGCATGACCCACACATATCTTGCCTACAAGAGACCCACCTCAGGACAAAAGACCTACACAGACTAAAAGTGAAGGGCTGGAAACAAGTTTTCCAAGCAAACAGGGAAAAAAAGCTGGGGTAGCAATACTCATATCAAACAATATAGACTTCCAGAAAAAGGGCCATAAAGAGAGACCCAGAAGGTCACTACATAATACTCAAGGGAAAAATCTACCGAGAAGACAAACATTATAAATATATATGCACCCAACATAGGAGCACCCAAATACATAAAGAAAATCTTAGAGGACTTCAAGAAAGATATTGACAGCAACACAATTATAGTAGGGGATTTTAACACCCCACTGTCAAAAATGGACAGATCTTCCAAACAAAATATCAACAAAGATATTGTGACATTGAACAATGCCCTAGATGAAATGGACTTAACTGATAGATATAGAGACCTTCATCCCAAAGAAGCTAAATACACATTCTTTTCAAATGCACATGGAACATTTTCAAAGGTAGACCACATAATGGGACACAAAACAGGCCTCAACAAATTCAAGAACATTGAAATCATACCAAGCGTTTTCTCTGACCCCAAGGGACTGAAACTAGAAATCAACCCCAAGGGAAAAAACCCCAAACACTCAAAATCATGGAGATTGACTAGCATGCTATTAAATAATGAATGGATCAATAATAAAATTAGGAAAGAAATCAAAAGGTTTCTGGAAACAAATGAAAATGAACTCACAACCCAAAACTTATGGGACACAGCGAAAGTAGTCCTGAGAGGGAAGTTCATAGTGATACAGGCCTACCAAAAAAACATAGAAACATTTCAAACAAACAACCTGACACTATGCCTAGAAGAACTCAAAGAACAATAACAAAGACAGCCCAGAGTAAGTAGAAGGAAGGAAATAACCAAGATCAGAGCAGAATTAAATGACATACAGGCTAAAAACACAATTCTAACAATCAATGAATCCAGGAGGTGGTTCTTTGAAAAGGCAAACAAAACTGACAAGCCTTCAAGCAGGCTCATCAAGAAGAAAAGAGAGAGGGCCCAAATAAACACAATCAGAAATGAAAAAGGGGAGATTACAACCAACATCACAGAAATACAAAGGACTGTAAGAAATTACTATGAAGACCTGTATGCCAAGAAATTTGAAAACCTAGGTGAAATGGACAAATTCTAGAAAAATAATAATCTTCCAAAACTCAATGAAGAAGAAGCAGAAAGCCTGAACAGACCAGTAATAGCAGATGGAATTGAGCAGTAATCAAAAAACTCCTGACACACAAAATGCTGGACCAGATGTTTTCACAGGAGAATTCTACAAAGCATTTAAGGAAGAGCTATCCCCTATCCTTCACAGACTATTCCAAAAAAAAATCCAAAATGATGGAAGACTCCCAAACTCTTTTTATGAAGCCAGCATCATTCTAATCAAAACCAGATAAAGACACAACAAAGAAAGAAAACTTCAGGCCAATATCGCTGATGAACATAGACACTAAAGTCCTCAACAAAATATTGGCAAACCACATCCAACAATACATTAAAAAGATCATACACCATGACCAAATGGGATTCATCCCAGGGATACAAGGATGGTTCAGTATTCCCAAGTCAGTAAATGAAATACATCACATAAAGAAAAGCAAAGACAAAAATCACATGATCATATCAATAGATGTGGAAAAAGCATTTGATAAGGTACAGCACCCATTTATGATAAAAACACTCAGCAAAGTGGGAATAGAGAGAGCATTCCTCAACATAATAAAGGCCATATATGAGAGACCTACAGACAACATCCTACTCAATGGGCAGAAACTAAAATCTTTTCCACTGATATCAGGAACAAGACAAGGCTGTCCACTTTCACCACTTCTATTCAATATATAGTATTGGAAGGTTTAGCGACAGCGATCAGACAAGAAAAGGAAATAAAAGGCATCCAAATCAGAAAGGAGGAAACAAAACTGTCATTGTTTACAGGTAACATGATAGTGTACTTAGAAAATACTATAGACTCCACCTAAAGACTGCTCGACCTAATAAATGAATTTAGCAAAACAGCAGGATACAAAATCAATATCCAGAAATCAAAGGCATTTTTGTATACCAACAATGAAACAGCAGAAGCAGAAATCAAGAAAAAATTCCCATTCCATATAGCAAAAAGGAAAATAAAATACCTAGGAATAAACCTAACCAAGGGGGTGAAAGACCTTTATTCAGAAAACTACAAAACACTGAATAAAGAAATCAAGGAAGACACAAATGGAAACATGTAGTGTGTTTATGGATTGGAAGAATAACATCATCAAAATGTCTATATTACCCAAAGCAATTTACACATTCAATGCAATACTTATTAAAGTACCAATGGCATATTTCACAGACACAGAACAAGCACTTCAAAAATTTATATGGAACCATAAACAACCCCAAATAGCTGCTGCAATTTTGAGAAAGAAGAGCACAGTAGGAGGGATCACAATACTTTATATCCAACTGTATTACAAGGCCACTGTAATCAGAAGAGCCTGGTACTGGCATAAAAACAAGCACATGGACCAGTGGAACAGAACAGAGAGCCCAGAAATAAACCCAAGTCTCTACAGGCAATTAATATTTGACAAAGAGGGCAGCAACATAAAATGGAGTAACAATAGCCTCTTCAACAAATGGCGTTGGGAGAACTGGACAGCTACGTGCAAAAAAATGAAGCCTGAGACCAACTTACACCATACAGAAAAATAAATTCAAGGTGGGTAAAAGATTTAAATATAAGCCATGACACCATTAAAGTCCTAGAGGAGAACACAGGCAGGAAAATCTCAGATATTTCATGCAGCAACATTTTCACTGATATGTCCCCTAGAGCAAGGATATAAAGGAAAGAATAAACAAATGGGATCTCATCAAAATAAAGAGCTTCTGCACAGCTAAAGAAAACAGTATTGAAATAAAAAGAGAACCAACTGTGTGGGAAAACATATTTGCCAATGATACATCAGACAAGGGTTTAATCTCCAAAATATACAAAGAACTTAAAAAACTCCACTCTAAGAAGACAAGCAGCCCAATAAAAAAATGGGCAAAGGACTTGAACAGACATTTCTCCAAGGTGGACATACAAAGGATCCAGAGACACATGAAAAGATGCTCAATATCATTCGCCATCAGAGAGATGCAAATTGAAACCGCAATGAGATACCACTTTACACCAGTCAGAATGGCCATCATAAACCAACAAACAACAAGTGTTGGAGAGGTTGTGGAGAAAAGGGAACCCTAGTGCACTGTTGGTGGGATTGCAGACTGGTATAACCACTATGAAATATAGTATGAAATTTTCTCAGAAAACTAAAAATGGATCTGCCTTTTGATCCAGCAATTCCACTGCTAGGATTATATCCTAAGAACCCTGAAACACCAATCCAAAAGAACCTATGCACCCCAATATTCATAGCAGCACAATTCATAATAGCCAAGTGTTGGAAGCAACCTAAGTGCCCATCAGTAAATGAATGGATCAAAAAGCTATGGTACATTTACACAATGGAATTCTATGCAGCAGAAAGAAAGAAGGAGCTCCTACCCTTTGCAACAGCGTGGATGGAGCTGGAAAGCATTATGCTAAGCAAAATAAGCTAGGTGGTGAAAGACAAATACCATTACAATCTGACCTTTAACAGGAACCTAAACAACAAAACAAAGAAACAAGCAAAATATAACCAAAGACACTGAAAGAGAAAACAGGCTTACAATGACCAGAGGGCAGAGGGGAGAGGGGAGAGAATTCAGGGGAAAAGGGGAAGGGTTTACAGGAACAAGTATAAAGGGCACAAGGACAAAAACTAGTGGCGGTGGAAATGGGAGGAAGGTGGGGAGCACTGGGGGCGGTGGGCTGGGATGGGAGTAAAAGAGAACTGTACTTGAACTATTAAAAATTTTAAAAAAATCTTAATTTGGGGTGGAGTGGGGGGAAGTTGCCTTGTGTTTTCCAGAAGTCCAGCCTCCTGTGTGTTTCTTCCCCAAAATCAGAATACCTAAGCAGGACATTAATTTAGAAAACCTTACTTGAACTCACCTTAAAATTCTGACTTTGCAGATCCTTTACTGTAATACAAATGCTTGCAACCAAAAATTAATTAAGTCAAATTAAGGCACATATATTTAATCCTATATATAAAATTTGTTCCTTATTCTTGCAATTAGTATAGGTTTGGAAATACAGGAATCAAATTTCAAAAATCAAGAAATATTCTTGTGTTCTTAGTATCTACATGTTGAAACTTGAAGTAGAATTATAAAAATTCAGAACTTTCTGAATAAGCCTGACCAATGTCGAGAGAATTCTCCTTTATCTGAATGGAAATAGCAAAGTTTGGAATTTCAACCTTTTAAGTTTATTTGTTATTCTCTTCTGTTAGCGAAGTGCATGTTACAAATATCTATTTTTTTTGGTTGCATGTAGTGTTAACTGGTAGTTGACATCAGTTTTTCCCTCCTGTATGTGTAATTTTGCAGGAAAACTCAGTGGTCTCTGTCAGACCAACAAGATCTGTGTCCCAAATTGTGATGATACAAACTTGTGAAGTCTACTTATGCCCTACTGTCTTGATTAACAATTTCTGTTCACTTCTTAATCACCCTCTAATGTTTATTTCCCTTAAGACTTCCTCCAAGAACTATAGAATTTCTCCATTATGTGAATCTCCAGAATATGAAATTATGTGAATGGAGCCTTAATTTGACTCTTGATAGTTAATTTTCAGTTCCAATCACTTGTATTATAGAAAACAAAAAATTACTGTATGTTTTACTAAGTAGCTTTTTCTATATTACCTTTGCTTTCTCTTTTGAAAATACATCTTGAGTAAAAAACATGTTTTGACAGCCTCCAAGGGATGGGCCATTATCAGAGGTCAACACTGATAATATGAGAATGTAATTATTTAGTGGCTTAGGATACAATTATTTAGCTGTGATTATTTCCCATTTGCAGGGGGAAGGGGAGAGAAGTGAAAAGTATTATTTATGAACCACCTAAAAATTTTGTATTTTTTGTTCCTAGAGAAAGCAAGAAATCAAACCAATGTTTCAAATATTTTATTTTGTTTAACCTTGCACACATTGCAAGGAAATGCACACATTGTATAGTCTACACTTTTTATCATAGTGTATTTTCACTTGGCTTCCTTTATGATATAAGGAGTTTTAAAAGGAGTTTCTGTTGGTACCTGAGGAGAGCATTATTCATCTTTGTCCATTTCTTCTGTTATTTATCTCTAGTGGCTTAATTTCCCAGTATTTTAAGTTATCTTTTGACATTTAAAAATTAAATAAATGTTGAATCAATATATTGTACACCTGAAACTAATATAATATTGTAGGCCAACTAGACTTAAATTTTTAAAATTAAGTAAATTGATTCTGATAAAGGTCATTTTTTTCAGTATATACTAGAAATAAATTATTATAAATTATGTTGGAATCAGATTTTAAACAGTTTATTCCCAAGTTGTTGTCTTTGGAGTCACCTAAAATTTAAAAATGTTGACTTCATATTTTATAAAAAGTGTAGTAGTATAATTTTTGGCAGCGGTTTCATCATACTGCCTACTTATTTTGTTTCCACTTTGAAGTAATGAAAGCTCCAGAAAAATATACTTTTTAAGAGGACTCTCTAAAAAATATGTATGTGTATATACACACCCACACACTCGCATATACACATTCATGTACATATACACATATACATACACATATATGCATGCTTTGGCTTTTGCCATGGGAGAGGAGAAAAAAGGAGAAGCTACTTAGCACTGACTCTTCAACATCATTTGCTTACTTTATCATCTGACTTGAACTTGAAATGTTGGCTAATTGAAAAATGGAAGTCATTGATCACATAAGGAAATTTGAGTTTGAAATCAGGACCACCTTAATTGTGATTTTCTTCCCCTCACTTAAAATATCTGTTCAATTCCAGAAATTTGAAAAGAAATATTTAAGTATAAAAAGCTTCACCCACTTTTCAATTAATTCCCTGTCCCCACTTCTGTCCCTCTAAGAAATGCAACAAAACTTTAACAACCACACCTAAAACAAAAACAAACTAAGCAAACAACTAGAACAGGAACAGAACCACAG
This sequence comes from Tonatia bakeri, assembly GCA_004024845.1. NCBI lineage: Eukaryota > Metazoa > Chordata > Mammalia > Chiroptera > Phyllostomidae > Tonatia > Tonatia bakeri. Next base: position 7,963 of record PVIA01002783.1, read on the forward strand.
AAATGGAGATCACATGGAGGGTTAGCAACAGGGGAGTGGGAGGAGGAGAGAGGGGGAAAAGGTACAGAGAATAAGTAGCATAGATTATAGGTAGAAAAATAGGGGGAGGGCAAGAATAGTATAGGAAATGTAGAAGCTAAAGAACTTATGACACGTGGACAGGAACTAAAGGGGGGTAGTCAGTGGGAGAGGGTGTGCAGGGTGGAGGAGAATGAAGGGAAAATGGGACAAGTGTAATAGCATAATCAATAAAATATATTTTAAAAACCCTTATGTAATCTTTCATTCTGAGCAGCCCTTTTAAGTACTAGCAGATTTGCTAAAGGGAGAAAATACGAGGTTTTGATTTTTGTTAACTTTCCCACTACTTATATGTGACTCTACACAAGATATAATTCTTTAGTAAAGTTTGAAAGTTGATAGTAAATTAAATGTACCGGTGATGCTTAAGCCATGGTCTTGGCTGTCAAGGGTGCTTTGCTTATGTGCTGTCCTTCCTGCATGTCAGGGTTTAGAGTAAACATGCTTAGACAGGATGCCTTAGATGTTTAGAGATCAGTTATGCAGGTTACTATAGACATAGGGATTTTTAAGTTGTCTAGGTATATACCTCTATATATCTGGTTTTGTTTTCATTTTAAAACAGAACATGGAATAGTTACAAGAAAATTGTTTAAAAAAAACAAACAACAACAAAAAACCTTGGAAGACTCTTAGCTCCTTATCCTACTGCTGAAGCAGAGCTTTTTAGTTCAATTTTATAATTCCATTTACTCACATAAGGATGATTATGTTATGGCTTTTTCCTTCCTCCTAGATTCGTCCTCTGGATGTCTAAAAGCCTCAACTCATCAGGGTGCCTTAGATGTTTATGTCAGCCAACTGGGGAAGGTGGAATTGAAATCCCATGAAGGTTTGCCAAGTGAAATATTTTATTTTGATCTGATGTAAGGGAGGTTTTACATAACATTCAGGAAACAGATGGTCAAATTATCTTATTTATAGTACTGACAAAGTGATTTCAAGAAAATTTCTTCTGATAGAACCTGATTTAGAGACTGGAATACTAGTCCTGTAGACTGATGATCTTTGAAATTTTGGGGACAGATAGCCATGAAGACTATCTTTCCCTTTGTAGTGCAAACAAAAGTATTGTATTTTATTGACTATTATTGTGAAATGTTTTAATGTTAGTGTGTGGGTTTTTCAGTTTAACTTTAGTTCTGAAATAGAGTTATTATTTGAAAAATCTCTCATCCATTCTTTTGAAAACTTTATGGCCACTGTAAGAGGACCTTTTGAGGCCATGACTCTAGAGTAATGCTTTTCAAAATGTGATCCTGAAATAAAGGTATTAGCAGGAGGGACCTGTAAAGTGATTGTCAGCTTAGTCCCTTAAAGTATCAAGACTTATGTGGCCCTGGCCAGATTGCTCAGTTGGTTGGATCATCATCCCAATAAGCCAAGGTTGTGGGTTTGATCCCTTCTCTGGGCACATATAAGATTCAACCAATGAATACATAAATGAGTGGAACAACAAATCGATATTTCTCTCTCTGTGTTTTTTCCTGCCCCCTTCCTCTCTCTCTAAAACCAATCAACAAAAATAAATAAATATAATTACTTATTATATGTCTCTTCCTATAATATTATTTCTAATACAAATAACTTATTCCAAGACTCCAGATCTTTCATTAAAAGTTACACACTTAGTCCTAGCTGGTGTGGCTCAGTGGATTGAGTGCTGGCCTGTGAACTCAAAGTTTTCTGGTTCAATTCCCAGTCAGGGCACATGCCTGGGTTGCAGGCCAAGTCCCCAGTTGGGGGCGTGTGAGAGCAACCAATAGATATATCTCTTGCACTTTGATCTTTCCCTTCCCCACTTCCCCTCTATCTAAAAATAAATAAATAGCCCTGGCTGGTGTAGCTCAGTGGATTGAGTACCTGCCTGTGAACCCAAAGTTTGCCGCTTCAATTTCCAGTCAGGGCACATGCCTGGATTGCAGGCCAGGTTCCTGGTTAGGGGTATACGAGAGGCAACCTGATTGGTCAATGTTTCTTTCCCACATTAATGTTTCTCTCCCTTTCTTTATCCTTCTTTTCCCCTGTCTCTAAAAGTAAAGAAATAAAATCTTCCAAAATATCAAATAAATAAATAAATAATATCTTTAAAAAATAAAAGTGATACTCTTTGTAGTAATCTGAAGACTGTGTACATATACATGGACACATGCATGGTGGCAAGTAGAGTGTGTACTTGGAGTATCTTGGCCACTGGGGCTGAAGTGGCCTGGGTGCAGAAAGTTAAGAACTGTAATTCTGTATAAAAATTCTTTAAGTAAATCCTAGAACCTATTGCATATTGGCCAGACCAGGACTATTTGTGTAACAAGGAAAATACTTCCTTAGAGACCAATTGTTCCCACTGTTAGTAATTTATTTCCCCCATTGGTTTTAATTATTTTTTTTTCCTTCTGTCAATGAGGCTAACTTGTCACAGTGTCAGTATAAAAGTACAAACACAGAGTTCTGAAACTGAAGTTACTGCTGACAGTAGGTGTGTTTGATTTCTTAAGATCACATTTTTTTTCTCTAAATAATATGTTCTGACTAAATTCTAAGATCTTCAGTAATGCTATTCAGAGTATTTTGTGAATGCCAAAGTAGTCATATAATTGCATTTTCTTATTATGAAGACCCAAGGAGAAGAAAACAAACCTGCATTTAATGTAACTAGTAACAGTAAAAGCTCTCACATGAAAATTTTTTCCTGTTTTGTATGGAAGGGCAGAAAACTAAAACAAAACAAACAAAAAAAGCATTGTTAATCTTCATCCACCTGAAATATTTTGAGCGTTATTTGGAATATTGTTTCAGTAACCTATTGAAATGGCATATGATGTCGCAAAATTTGATTGAAGATTACAATTTTATGTTTTCTTGTAGTGAAAGCATGTTACTAGCAGAAGCTTAAAGATAACTACAAGCAAAGATTTCTGTCTTACTTTAGGTCTCTTAATTCTCATTACATTTGGCAACAGTAACCTTTTTAGAGTAATGGAAAGTTATTCAGGGTTCTATTGCTTGGTGTTTAGTAAAGACATTTGGAATCCTTTCCACCTCTACCTCTGTCTTGGTTTAGGGTTCAAGGGCCAGCCACTTGAGTCTCTTAGGGCTTCAATATTTTGCCATTTGAAAAAGAGTGTTAAAATGTTTGTTTTCGTTCTCCCTTTGAAAACCATGGGACCTTATTAATTCATTCAGAAAGGCTTGGTCAGGCCTACATCTGAATCTTGACTTTTCCACTTAAAATTTGTCATGATAAAACCACTAATCTCAGTATGATATGTCTTCATTAAATGATGCTTTCCTTTCTTAAAAAATACCATGTTAAAGGGGACTTTGGGGAGTTTTCAAGACATGAGAATTCTTAATTCACAAACAGTAATGGAGCATTGATAGAGCTGGTTTTTGTTTTTGAAGATATGGAAAGAATGGGGATAAAATTATTTGTATGGCTTAACATTTTTAAAGCTCTCACAGATTTAAGATCCTTTTGTTCATTTAAGAACAGAAAAAATTATCACATTTGATGTATTTAGAGATAAAAAGTCCTTAAAAAGTTTTTAAAATCTATTATTTTCTACTTTTTAAAGTATGTTTGGTAGAAAAGCTTGTATTTTCTGTTCATCTAAAAGTTTTTCAGAGTTGTTTTTTTCCTAAAGTTTTCATATCTGATGTTATAGGGCAGTAGTTTACATTTAAGCTCTGAAAAGCAATTTGTTTTTTAAATAAAACAAACCAGTTGTAGTGATGTGCTTTGTTCCCCCCTTTTTTGAGGAGTAAATATGAGGGTTCATCAGTTACCCCAAACTTCTAGCTCTAGTTTGGAAGGCTAAGAAGATATGAAATTACTTAAGCTGATATTAACCAAACTAGAAGGCAAACAATGACCCATAAGTAAATGCTTTCTAAAAGGAATCTTTACATTATTCACAATGGATGTCATCCTGACCATCTTGTCCACAGAGGTGGGGTTAATGTTTTGTGGCAGGGGCCATATATTGAAAACTTTATGAATGTATGAGGAACAGTGAAAGAAAACTTCTGAAAGAAGAGTGTGCTTGTGAGTTTGCACTACAAGCCACATCATTGTTTTGAAAATGCTTCCTTAGCTAACAGTACTTTTTCTTATTTCCTCCTTTAGAAGCTTGAATTGCTACAAGATTATAGTGGAAATAAAGTTTAGAGTCTTGCTTCAGGTACCCAAAAGACTGATCCACTGAAAAGAAACATTAGATAGTTAAAATTCAAATATTTTCTTTTTGTTATTGTCATCCCCCTGTCCCCAACAAGGTACAATTGAAAGCACGAGAGCTCAGGGTTCTAGTTGAATTATAATGATCAGTGAGGTCACAAGTTCTGTAATAAGATGAGGTAGCAGTGTGTGAAATACCACAGTGGTTAAGAGCATAGGCTTTGTTGTCATTGAAGTGGATCTAGATTCCAACACTAGCTCTAGTGAGAACTTGAGCAAGTTCTCATCTGTAAAATCAGGAGTATGATATCTCATAAAGTTGATGTGGAGATTAAAGGAGATAAAGTACAATAGTAAAAGTGTAATTACATTACACCTTACTAAGTGCTCAATTAATGGTAGATCCTTTCTAGAAGCTTCATGTATAATAAATCACTCAATTTTCTGTGATGAGGGCTTTTGGCAAAAGAAGAAATAGTAGTTTATAAAATCCTAATAACACACTCTTGACATAAGTTACTATGAATGCCTTGGAAGTAAGGAAACATTGACCACCAGAGAGTAAGGAAAAGATACTGCTGTTTAAGAAAATATATTAAGGAATAAAGACAGTGTACCAGGAGCAATGCTACCCAATCATTCATTTTTGTATTAGACTCTGGTAATTTTGATTTCCTTGCATTAATAAGCTCTCCTATAAACTTATTACAGGCTCTATTCATGTCAAGGTTGCATCTTCTCTTCAAGCTCATTTACAGTTATCAGGAAAAGAAGTTGATGTGAACTCAGAAGTCCATGTTCAGGAGATGGCTGAAACTCATAAAGATGGTGGTATAATAATTACTGGTAAGGAGGGTACATTTTGCTATTTAAGATGAATAGTCATTGTCCATACAAAATTAGAAATATGGTATGCTTAATTGCAGTTTTATTCTTTTGTTCTTTTCCATTATCATAGTTTGGTGTTTGGTACTTTCTTCATCCAACTGCTTATCACTGGCAAAATGCAGACATTTTTTTTTTAAGATTTTATTTGTTTATTTTTTAGAGAGGGAAGGGAGAGGGGGGGAGAGAGAGAGAGAGAGAGAGAGAAACATCAATGTGCGGTTGCTGGGGGACATGGCCTGCAACCTAGGCATGTGCCCTGACTGGGAATCGAACCGTAGCCTGCGCTCAATCCACTGAGCTACGCCAGCCAGGGCAAAATGCAGACATTTTTTTTTAAATACTCACTAGTCATATCATTGTATAAAATTGATTTAAAACATTTTCTTATCTTGAAGAGATATTTGCACACCCATGCTCATAGCAGCATTATTCACTATAGCCAAGAGGCAGAAGTAACCCATATGTCTATTGATGGATGAATAGATAAATGTGGTATATACTACATACAGTGGAGTGTTTTTCATCTTTGGAAAGGAAGAAAGGCCTGTTGCATGTTACAATGTGAATGAACCTTGAGGACATTATGCTAAGTGAATTCAGCCAATCATGAAAAGATAAACTGTATGATTCCACTTATGTGAGATATCTAAAGTAGTCAGATTCAAAACAACAGAAAGGAGGAGGAGGAGAGGAAAATGGGGAGTATATACCCATATACAATGGGTATAGAGTTTTAGTTTTGAAAGATAAAAAAGTACGGAGATCTGTTGCCCACAGTGTAAATATCCTTACCACTACTAACCTGGAAACTTAAAAATGGTTAAGATAATAAATTTTATTAGTGTGTTTTTTTACCCCAATTTAAAATTTTAAAAATCATTTAAAAACTTTTTTTCTGACACAGATGCTTTCTAATTCTTGGACTTAAAAATCAACTAAATACATACACTGCAAGATTTAAAGTTAACTTTGTATGATTAGAATAAATAGGAATTTGGTTTGGTATTATGCACATTGAAAACTTGCTTTCTTAGTATAGTGGAATTTCAGTCTTAGAAATGTGAATAGCTTTGTACATTTTTCCTAATCACCTCTGGCTGTATTGATCATCGATACTACTTTTAAAAATATTTATTGTATAGATAATATACATACATACTAAAAATAATTAATGCTGGTGAGGTTTTCCTTTAAATTTTACCAGCACCAAGAAGGACACTGAAACTAAAGTGTGTACATGCATGTATACTATAGGGTTATCCATGAACTAATGTCTAGAAAAAGAAAGTATGTGTGGTGGCAGTGGTGGCGGTGGTGGCAGTGGTGGCGGTGGTTGCGGTGGAAGTGGTGGCAACGGCTGTGGGGTGTCTTTATGAGACCAAACTTCAGTTTTAAATATTCATTGTATATGTTAAGAAAGCAATCTGTTAAAAATCATAGAATATTAATAAAAAGCATAATAATAATAAAAATAACACCTGTATGTTCTCAGTACTAAATGGGCAACTCTTAGTTACATGATAAAAATTAAAGTGTATTAAATTTGGTAAGACTCAGCTTCTTGTGATCTGATCTCTTGAACTTGATAAGGAGCCAACAGAATTACCTTCTTTTAGCCCCAGTAATCTAAAGATAATACAAATTTGTTTAATAATGCTCCAAATAATAGTGTAATTATTTTACATATATTAATAATATTTGAATTATAAATTAAAGTTATTTTGTAATTTTTTTCATTCTGTTACTCATAAAATAATATGTCTTTCTGAAATTTAGATTGTGTTTTAACTCAGTTTTGAAACTCTATTCTGGTCACTTAAGCCATTGAAACAATGACCTCATTAAATCATTTAAGAACACTTACTAGTTCTGTCATTGGATAAAATTGGTATCTGCAACGTGATCTCTTTATTAACTTCTAGCCCATTTCTACTCTACCAAACCAATACCACCTCAAAATTAATATATTTAAAAACAAACATTATCTTTCCATAGTCTAGCTCTTCCTCCTACTGTCTTCTATAGTTTCCTTCATTTGGTCAGTCAGTCACTCAACAAGCATTTATTCACTCATACTATGAGAATCTCGGAGTGCAATGATCATAAAGTATGGTCCATCTGCCATCTGAGGAGCTTACATTCTAGTGAGGCAAGACAAACCAACCAGTGAATACAGTAAAGTAGAAAAATGTTATAACAAAGTCTTGTACATGCTACTGTGAGAACATGTTGTTGACATATCTAAATTAGACTAGCACTGTGAGTTTGAGGAAGTGAGAGAAGTCTAATATAGCTAGAGAATAGAGAGTAAGGGGGAAAGTGACATAAAAGGGGACTAGAGAGTTTGGGATGCAGTCAGATCACATAGGACTGATTTGGATTTTATACTAAGTACATTGCAAAGCCACTGAAAGATTTTAATCTGGGCTTCACATAGGCAGATCTGTATATTAGAAAGATCATTGAATGTTGAGTGGGGCAAGATTAGAAAAGATAATAGTGGGAAAAGAAAAATTTAAATAGCAGCAGGTTACTGCAGTAAATACAGGAGAAAGAGTTCAGTGGCCTGGACTCCACAGTGGTCTAGGTTGAATTCAACATGAAAATAAGCCTTCAATAAATATTTTTAATTCTTTTTCTAAATATTTTATTTATTTTATTTTTAGGGAGGGGAAAGGAGAGAGAAAGAGAGGGAGAAAAACATTGATGTGCAAAAGAAACATCGATCAGTTCCCTCTCATACACCCCTGATGGGTCTGGCCCACAACCCAGGCATGTGTCCTGACTGGGAATTGAACTGGCAACCTTTCATTTTTGGGAATAATGTCCAACCCATGGAGCCACACCAGTCAGGGCTCCTTCAACAAATTTTGGCAGATGAAATAAATAAGTGGATGCTAGGAGGAAGATATATACTTAACTGAGTTATTATGAAGCTTATCAGCCTAACTTGTTCTTTTTGGAAGTTATTTGTTATTATGTCTTATATCCTAGACTCTACTTCCTAAACCAGGAAGTCACAACTTGCAGAATGAATTTTATTTCCTGTTTATACCGCAAGATTCCAGCTCCTGATAAGAATTCTTTTGTAGAGCAGCAAATGATATCCTGTGAAGCTGGGCCCCAGGTAGTTTGTCAGTGATGTTAGATTTAATCCATTAGAGTGATAAGGACCTCAAATAAAGACAAAGCGGTTTTGGACTTCTGATCAAGATGGCAGTATAGGTAAATGTGGCTTGCCTCCTCACACAACCACATCAATTTATGGAGACTTACAGAGAAGAACTAAGCTATAGAACAACCATCATTCAGAGCTGTCAGAAATCAAGCTAAAGGGAAGTCCTACAACTATAGAATTAAAGAAAAAAAATACAGACTGGTAGGAGGGGCGGAGACATGGAATGAACTGGCCCCACACCCATGTGTGGTGGGTATAAATCAGGAGAATATCTGAGGAACAAGGAATCTTAGCCCCACTCCAGGCTCCCCAGCCCAGGACTCCAGTGCCAAGAAGAGCAGTGTTCATAACTTCAGGCTGTAAAAACCAGCAAGGATTGAGGCTGTGGAAGACAGAAACTTTTGGAATCCCAGGCAGTTCCTCTTAAAGGGCCTGCACACAGACTTCCATGGACTCACTCCCTCTGAGCTCCAGCATGGGGACAGCAGATTGAAAGACATCAGAGACATACAGAGAAGAACTGAATTGTCCAGCATGAGGGTGAGAGGTGGAGGGCAGCTTTCTTCCAGACAGAAGTGCTGGCAGAGGCCATTGTTCATTTTTGTAGTCCTCACACCACAGAGCTGGCCTGCAGTGTTCATATCTGAGACTCACATCTACATGATTCACTGTCTGACCCACCCAATGGGAAGTGTTGGGTGTGAATTATTATAGGCAGCTGAGCTCAGCTCATCAGGGGCTTTCTTACACAGCCTTTGAAGCATAGCAATGGAAATACCCTTTCTGCTAAGAGGTCTGGATTGTATCTGTAGCATGACTTCATGATTTCTTCAGGAAGCCATTCCATAAAATTTAGTCTCAAGGGCTCAGGCTTCCCACAGGATTTGATGTTTCAGTTCTATAATTTTATTTGATTTCCTGCTAAATGGTTTTTCTTACTGTTGCTGTCTCTGATAAATTAAAGTTTATGTTGTATGATTCTGAATGTGATTTACAATATTAAGAGCTATTCTGAGGTCAAAAGAAAGCCTGGGACTCTCTCAGGCTGAAATATTTACCTAATGAAAAAATGTGCATGTGTGTATTCCTTTGGGTGCACTCTCCAATTCTTATGAGATCCTTGGTTCTAACTTTTGTCCCTATTCTTATATGGCAAATTCAACAGATGGTGAATGGTTTATGTAGGATATTTCCAGGAAAAAGTTGACTTCTCTATTAGGTTTTAGATTTTGTTCATCATCCTAAGTATGAAACCTCACTGTGGAATATAAAGCCTTCTCTAAGCCTCAAAATGCATTTTGTCCAAAGTTCTTTTGTCTTAAAACTACCCAATTTAGGTGTTTAGAGAGTATTAGAGATAAAGTGTATGGCTAACCAAATGGTTGTTGTTTGTCATAGTCATAATAGGGAAGGTGGTATTACCGGTTTTACTTTATTTTAGTCAAACTGGATATGTGAAGCATTTATTGGGGATCACAATAAACCAAAATAGAAAAGAGTTCTCATTCAGCTTGTTTTTAATTTGGAGAGTGATAAATTTATGGTATTTGATTAATGGTGGAAAACTGGTTTATTGGGTAGAAGAGAGGTTGAAATGAGACTTATCCCACAGGATAGCACTTTTAACATCTAGAGACTCTGTTTTCTCTCCAAAAAGGACAAAAGTCTAAAGTCTTTGTTATGACTCAGAAATACAGGGATTTTTGTTTGTTTGGGTTTTGTTTTTTGTTTTTTGGGTTTTTTTTGAACATTGAAGTTTTGGTTTCTCCAAGCTTATAGCACATGGATTTGTCAGTCATGTAGATGTACTTCAGGATGACTTAGAAGAAATTTAGTAACAGATTGAAGACTGCTATAGGCTCATGGCTGTTTAAAAATACTTTAACAGGGATTTAATGTAGGAATTGCCATCAGTCATTTATGCTTTTATAGTGTTTTTGTTTCCCCATCATTTGGGAAAGTGTAAGATTCTGGGAGTATCATAGATCATTAAACATCAATTTTGTTAATGTTTACCAAAAAAAAAAAAAAAAAAAGGTTTTGTTTCTACTCATCTACAAACATTATATGTAAGGCCAGATAGTAAATATGTTAGACTTTAAAGGCTACATAAGGTTTCTGTTGCATATTTTTTTGTTTTTGATTTTTTTATAACTGTTTAAAAAGTATAAGTCATTCTTATCTCTTAGGACATAAAAACAGCCCTCAGACTAAATTTAGCTATAGTTTGCTGACTGCTAGACTAGAAACCAAGTTGTAGGCTCCAATCATAGAGGATTTAAATTCTGTTTGTAATGCCTGGGATTTTTTTTCTTTGTTTGTTTTTTATTTTGTATTTATTCTGATCATTCAAGAAATACTGAACTACAGCCAAATCATACCCTGGATGAACTCTTCTCAGTAGTGAATTAAAAATGATTTATGCATTTAAAAGTGTAATTGTGTAAGATTTAAAACACAACACAACCACAGAAGATAAGTGATGACAAATAAAAACACAAAAACACATTCAAAATCACTAGCCATTAGTGAAGTGCAAATTAAAATCAGAAGAGGATACTATCTACCTAGTAGAAAGGCTAAAATGAAAAATACTAATTATACTAAATGCTGGCAAGGATGTGAAGAGATTGGACCTCCTCTGCATTGTCACTGGGAAGGTAAAATGATACAGCTACCCTAGCATTCAGTCTGGCAGTTTGTTAAAAGATAGGTTATAAACTGCCTAAATTTTAAAATTTAAGTTTAAAATTAAACTACCATGTGATCCAGCAGTTAAAGTCCTAGGCATTTATCTTGGCAAAATGAAACTTCATGTTCACATATAAACCTTTACACAGCCCTGGCTAGTGTGGTTCAATTGGTTGGGGCATTATTCTGTAAACTGAAAGGTTGCACATTCAATTCCCAGGCAGGGGCTGTGCCTGGGTTTGTCCCTGGTCAGGGTGTGTATGAGGGGCAACCAATCTATGTTTCTCTCCCTTTCTTTCTCCTGCCCTTCCCCTCTCTCTAAAATCAATAAGCATGTGCTCAGGTGAGGATTAAAAATTGTTTTAAAACTCTGCACAAATATTCATAGCTTTATTTGTAATATCCCAAACTGGAAATGATTGAAATATCCTTCTACCTATAAATGATTACACAAACTGGTATGTTCTTACACTGGAATACTATTCAGTAATGAAAAGGAACAATCTATTAATACATACAATTTGGATGAAACTTAAGGGAACCATACTGATTAAAAAGTCAGCCTCAAACTGTTGCATACTGTATGATTCCATTTACATAAATTCTTGAAATGATAAAATTATAAAAATGGAGAACAGATAAGTATTGCCAAAGGTCAGGGAAGAACAGGGAGGATAAGACTATAAAGAGATGTCATAAGGGACTCTTCTGCAGTGATAGTATCTTGGTTATAATGATGGTTATATGAATCTATACATGTGATAAAATGTCATAAAAGTATATTCAAAACATATAAAAAAGTGAATATGCAAAAAATGATGAAATATGACTAAGGTTAGTAGTCTAATTAATTGTACCTTGCCAACTAATTACCTGGTTTTGATAATGTACTATATTATATAAGATGTCACTATTGGGCCAACTGGGTAATGTGTACACAGGACTTCTTTATAGTATTTTTGCAACTTCTTTTTTTTAAATATATTTTATTGATTATGTTATTACAATTGTCCCATTTCCCCCTCTTTATTCCCCTCTGCCCTGCACCCTACACCTGCATTCCCCCCAGTCTCATTTTATGTTCATGGGCCGTATAAGTTCCTTGGCTTCTCCATTTCCTATACTATTCTTAATCTCCCCCTGTCTATTTTGTACCTACCACATATGCTTCTTATTCCCTGTACCTTTTCTCCCATTCTCCCCCCTCTCCCTCCCTGCTGATAACCCTCCATGTGACCTCCATTTCTGTAATTCTGTTCCTGTTCTAGTTGTTTGCTTAGTTTGTTTTTGTTTTTGTTTTCAGGGTTTGGTTGTTGATAGTTGTGAGTTTGTTATTTTACTGCTCCAATTTTTTTAAAGATTTTTATTCATTTATTTTTGGAGACAGGGAAAGGGAGAAAGAGAGGGAAACATCAATGTGTGGTTGCCTCTCACATGCCCCCAACCAGGGACCTGGCCCGCAATCCAGGCATGTGCCCTGACTGGGAATTGAACCGGTGATCCCTTGGTCTGCAGGCCAGCACTCAACCCACTGAGCCACACCAGCCAGGGCACTGTTCATATTTTTTATCTTCTTCTTATTAGATAAGTCTCTCTAACATTTTTTATAATAAGGGTTTGGTGATGATAATTCCTTTAACTTGACCTTATCTGGAAAGCATTTTGTCTGCCCTCCCATTCTAAATGATAGCTTTTCTGGATACAATAATCTTGAATGTAGGTCCTTGCCTTTCATGACTTGGAATACTTCTTTCCAGCCCCTTCTTGCCTGTAAGATTCCTTTTGAGAAATCAGCTGACAGTCTTATGGGCACTGCATTGTAGGTAAGTGTCTCCTTTTCTCTTGCTGCTTTTAATATTCTCTCGTTATCTTTAATCTTGGTTAATGTAATTATGATGTGCCTTGGTGTGCGCTTCCTTGGGTCCAGCTTCTCTGGGACTCTCTGAGCTTCCTGGACTTCCTGGAAGTCTATTTCCTTTGCCAGATTGGGGAAGTCTCTTTCATTATTTGTTCAAATAGGTTTTCAACTTCTTGTTCTTCCTCTTCTCCTTCTGGCACCTCTATAATTTGGATGTTGGAATGTTTAAAGTTGTCCTGAAGGTTCCTGAGCCTCTCCTCATTGTTTTGAATTCTTGTTACATTTTTCTTTATTTCACTTAGCATAGCCTTCACTTTTTCCTCTATTTTGTGACCATACTCAACCATTTCTGTGAGCATCCTGATTATCAGTGTTTTGAAATCTGCATCTGATAGGTGGGCTATCTCTTCATCACTTAATTCTGTTTTTGGAGTTTTGATCTGTTCTTTCATTTGGGCCAAATTTCTTTGACTCCATGTACTTGTTATGTTGTAAGGGACAGAGTCTTAGGTATTGCCAGGGCAATACCCACATCATTGCATTAGGGTGCTGTATGTGGGGGAGGGGTCCAAGGGGGAACAATGCTGCTTGCTCGACTCTTGGCCAGCTTTCGGTCACTTTTCCTGCTACCCACAAGCAAATTGGGCCCTTCTGGTGCTGATTCCTGGGTGGGAAGGTTTGTGTAAGTTCTTAGACCCTGTGGCTCTCCTGTGAGGCTGGGAGTTTCTCCCACTGGCACAACCCCCACAGATTTTTTCAGTCAGAGGTTTTGAGGCTTTATTTTCCTGCACTGGAACCCTGGGTTGCATGGTCTGTCTTCCCAGTTGTTCCTCCCAGTTTATCCTCACAGAAATGTGGGACCATCTGCCACAGTCCTTCAGCCACTGCCTTACTGCAAGTCCTCCCCACCCCGGCTGCCAGGTCCACCTCTCCTACTGGTCTGGATGAATGCTTCTTTAACTCATTGGTTGTTGGGCTTCCATACAGTTCTATTTTCTGGCAGTTCTGGTTTTTTGTTTTTAAATTTGTTGTTATCCTTCTTTTGGTTGTGCAAGGAGGCACTGTGTATCTGCCTATGCCTCCATCTTGGCCAGAAGTCCTGTTTTTTTGCAACTTCTTGTGAGTCCTTAATTATTTCAAAATAAGTTAAAGAGAGAAAGAAAGTGACAGCATGATGGAGGGAAAATGGAAAGAGGGGAAAGAAGGAAACAATGAAGGCTACTAGATAAGAAGAGGAGTAAAAAGGACTAATTTACCTTCCTATCTAAAACAACAACGCCAAAGTTTTTTAAACAGACAAAATACATGAAAAACAGTTTCCAAGACAATAGGCAATAGGTAATGAAAGTGATCACTGAGAGATGGGAAACAAAATAATCCTCTGCTAACTAACAGCCTCGAGAGTCTCCAGGCTGTAGTTAGGACAGAGAGACAGGGATCTAATGTAGCAAGCAGCATACTCCCTGAATGGAGGAGACCATGGTGAGAATCCACAGAGACCAAGACAGCTAGAGTTGATAGGACAAAATGCCACAGGGAATAGAATGTGGTGCTCACACAGGTCCAGGAATAGTGTCTGTTCTATTTGGCAGAGTGGAAAAAAATTATAACTCATGGAGCATTGGGTAAGGGACTTAGTAGTTGGACACAATCAGCTCTATACTTTGAATATTTCTTTCCAGCCCCTTCTTGCTTGCAAGTTTTCTTTTGAGAAATCAGCTGACAGTCTGATGGGAACTCCTTTGTAAGTAACTGACTCCTTATGTCTTGCTGCTTCTAGGATTCTCTCCTTATCTTTAATCTTGGCTAATGTAATCATGACATGTCTTGGTATGTACTTCCTTGGGTCCAACTTCTGTGGGACTCTCTGAGCTTCCTGGACTTCCTGGAAGTCTATTTCCTTTGCCAGAATGGGGAAGTTCTCCTTTATTATTTGTTCAAATAACTTCTCCATTTGTTGCTCTTCCTCTTTCCCTTCTGGTACCGCTATAATTTGGACGTTGGAATGTTTAAAAATGTCCTGGAGGTTCCTAGGCCTCTCATTTTATTGAATTCTTGTTTCTTCATTCTTTTCTGTTTGATTATTTCTTTCTTCTTTCTGGTCCACTCCATTGATTTGAGTCCCATTTTCTTCCCATCACTGTTGGTTCTCTGTACATTTTCCTTTATTTCACTTAGTGTAGCTTTCATTTTTTCATGTAATTTGTGACCAAATTCAGTCAATTCTGTGAGCATTCTGATCACCAGTACTTTGAACTATGCATCTGATAGGTTGGCTATCTCTTCTTTGCTTAGTTGTATTTTTTCTGGAGCTTTGATCTGTTCTTTTGTTTGGGCCTTTTTTTTTTTTTTTTTTTTTTTTTTTTTTTTTTTTTTTTGTCTTGACACGCCTGTTAAGTAGTGAGGGGTGGAGCCTTAGGTGTTCACAGTGCAGGACAACCCACATTGCTGTGTTTTGATGCTATATGTGGGGCAGAGGTCAGAGAGGGAACAATGGTGCTTGTTCCACTCTCTGCTGGATTTCAGTCCCTTCCACCTCTTCCCCTAAGAAAACTGGGCCCTTCTGGTGCTGATTTCCATGTGAGTGTGCTCGTGTACGTTCTAGTACCCTGTGGGTCTCTCCAGTGAACTCTCCTGTGAGGCTGGGAGTCTCTGCTGGCACCTGAACTCCCACAGGTGTTTTCAATCAGTGTTTTGAGGCTTTATTTCCTCACCTTGGGGCCCTGGGTTGTGCAGTCTGTCCTGCTCCCCAGTTTCTCCTGGTTTATCTGCACACGAATGTCAGACTGCCGGGTCCACCAGCTGCCTTGCGTGCTACACCCCTCACAATCCACCTCCTTGGTGAGCTGCCTGCTGCCTCCCCACGCCCAGGGTCTGCCAGCTGCCACCTGTGCTCTTGGGGTCCGCCAGCCACCGCTTTTTTTGCTGCCACCCCTCTCTGCCCAGCTGCCCGACTCTGCCCCTCCTATCAGTCTGGATGAATGTGTCTGTTTTAATTCCTTGGTTGTTGGACATCCATACAGTTCGATTTTCTGTCAGTACTGGTTGTTTTTTTGTTTCTAAATTTTTGTTGTACATATTTTGGTTGTGCGAGGAGGCACAGTGTGTCTACCTACGCTTCCATCTTGGCCGGAAGTTAATTTTGTTTGTTTGTTTGTTTATAGTGTTGTCTCTAAGCTAAAATTCCTTAGCTTGCATGTTCATTTTGTTAGTAGCAGCAGCATCCTGCATGGCCTTTACTGCTGCAGAAGGAATTAGATAGATTGGCTTCTCTCCATAAGCAAGAAATGCATGATTGGGAAGATGACAAATAATGTAGAAAGAAAGGATCTTAGATATTTGGCAACACCTTACTATTCTTGATGTTCACTATTGATGCTAAATGGTGTAAAGAATAATCAAGTTAGAGTAACCAACGTTCAAAATTTTCAGTTCTTTCCTCTATGTTTATTTGAATCACTAGAAAAAAATTCTGAATTATATAGAAAGAAGCACCTGTACTGGGTACAGGTACCTAAAAATACAATAGCATAAATAGAAGAACAGATTAAAATTGACAACATGTAACCCCTAATTATGAAGAATTAGAGGAAAAAGAGAAGCTTCAAAAATGGATTTACCACTTGGAATGAGAGCTTTTAACGAATTTAAAAGTGGGGTCATAACAATATTGAAAATATAGCAAGAGATGTAGAAGGAGAAACTCTAGAGGAAGTCCATAAAAACTCACCTGTGTTCTGAGAAAGATGCAGTGAATTGTAAGACATAAATAAGATGATTGCTCAGATCAAATGGGGGATGTAAAAATTCAGAAAAGAATTTGTGTCAGAGAAGCACTTGACATAAAGATTGGATGGTACAAAGCACTTTTTCATCAGCTGGGACATCATATGGTACTCACAAAGGAAAAAAAAAAAACTATACTAAAGAAAAGGATTGCCTGATTTGTGTACTTGGATTCAACGAAGAAAATTTATATGATAAATTGAGATAGTATATTCACAAATCTCAGTTCAGATTAACTGAGTTCTTAAGTACAGAATTAAGCAAGAGAGCATCAGAGATGTGTAACAAGAGAAGGCACAGGGGGAGGTTACAAAGGGACACCAGGAAACTTGTAGGTATGATGAACATGTTCATTATCTTGATTGAAGACATGGTTTCACAGATTTTTTTACATATGCCAAAACTTACTACATTGCATACTTTAAATACATGTTTATTTTGTCAATTGTGCTTAAATAAAGCTCTTTTTAAAACCTGTATGAAAAGAAATACAAGACCTGTATGCAAAAGGGAAGAGTAGCTGCCCTTTTAAAGTTCTGAGAAGATGAAAGGAAGGAACAAGCCCGGGTAACCTCTTTGTAACTCCTTCCCAATTATACCTTTACCAAGATTTTGTGCTGTTCCAAAGTGCTTTCAGTTTTAGAGGTGTATTGTTAGGATCTATGTAGTCAAATATTGCTGTTGTCACTCAAGATACAACTTTATGCTTTTTGTGTTTCAGGGCTCGTGAATCAAGGAAACAAACCTGAAAAATGGATTAAGGCTTATGCCCCAAAAGGCACTGTAAGTTTTAGAAGTCAAAACTGGATTCAGTCCCTGAAACTGCAGGACTAAGGATGGTTTGAGTTGTAATTTATAATTTTAACAATGATTAGTAGATCCCTGACTACAAAAATGCAAATACTATTTTCATGTAAATGTTGAAAATGACAAATTATAACAAATCATCAAAGTGGATGAGCACTGGTGAACTGTCTTTCTAGGTGGGGGGGATTCAAAATTTGTACTAGTTATTGTATTAGTTTTATTATTCTGTAACAAATTACCCTAAACTTAATGACTTAAAGTAGTACCCATGTATCAGTTCACAGGTCCGTAGGTCAAGAGTACACCTAGATTTTCTGTTCAGGGGATACAAAAAGATAGTGATTAACTCCATTTAAGAGATAAGTCACAGAGGAAATGGAAGTGTTTTTGTCTCTTGTTAAGTATCTGGAACTCACAATAAAGCCTTGTTTCCTTTAAAAATATGTTTATGTCCTTTGTAATAATGCTTCACAGATCCTTAAAGTCATTTGCCCTGGCTCAGACACTTACTCTGCCTTACAAGGCCATCTCTGCTTTCTTTTCTAAAGAGAAACTTCTAAATCCCTTGTCAAAAACATCACATCTCTCATGGTTTTATATAAATGTAACCATGGGTTTGATCATCTCAAAACTATTGGTTTAAAGTAAATTTACGTGGAAAATTTATATAGTAGCAATACTTAATTTGGCTTTTTAAAAATCATGCTTATTAGCCCTGGCTGGGTTGCTAAGTTGGTTGGAACATTGTGTCATGCATGAAAAAGGTTGTTAGTTTGATTCCCAGTCAGGGCACATACTTAGATTGTGTGTTCAATCCCCAGTTGGGGAGCGCATGGGAGGCAATTGATTGATGTTTCTCTCTCATGTGGAAGTCCCTCTCTCTCTTTCCCCACCCCCTGCTTCTCCCGCTTCTTCTCTCTCTAAAAAAAAAATCAATAAATATATCTTCGGGTGAGGATTTTTTTAAAATGATAAAATAAAATCATGATTAGACAGAAAAACTAATGATATATTTAGAAATGTTTGTAGTTGGAATAACAATCAGATGATTTGCTGCTGTTTACACCATCAAGATCCAGCTAATAAAAGTACTTGCATCAAATGAAGTTGCCCAGTTCTTGATTTTTTGTCCCTCCTGCTTTAGTTGAAGGTCATACTACTTCCTCTTCACTATTGTATGTCGACTCTTTCACTGTTGACTCTGTATCTGTAAGTGGTGCTGTATCCTGTTGCTCTTTTAGAGGCTTGCCTTCACAATCATAGCCAAACCAAAGTGGAGGGTCATTAGGGCTGTATTCCTGCTGCTGAACTATAGATGACATTTTCTCAGCTGCCTCCCTGTAATAACAGTGACTAGCATTAGCTACATGCAGAAGTAATCACTAGTGCAGAATTTTCAAACTGGATCAAATTGGGAGTCAAAGAACTCACTGGCAGGAGTTGAATTCACTTTTCACAGCTTTCTTGCCTTGCTGAGAATGAGGGTGTTGGTAATTGTGCTGATAATTAGGATCCCAAGGCTGAAATAGCTCAGTAGCCCTCCAGTTCAGCCAGTTCAGAGATTAACAGACACAGTGACTGGGTAAGGAAATTGCATGGAGTGGGAATACTGAGGGCAACTTTTTAGTGCTCTTTAGGGAGCCGTCTGGTATTTCCAGTGTCTTAGTTAAGGGAGTACCCTTCCCAGCCAACCTGTGAAGGCTAACTGTGCACCTGAGCAGGAGCTCTGAACCCAAAGTATACAGATCCCTGTTGGATACATGTATGAACTTAAGGGAGGTCTGTGAACTCCCACACAATTCATATAGTTTTGTATCTGAGGAGAGGGTTTATGACTTTTATCAAATTCTCAAAGGTATCTATGACCAAAATGATTATAAATATTATTACTGTCTTTCTTAGGAGGACGAAAGCAAAGAGAACATGTAAAAGTTGTTCTGGATCCCAATTCTAACATGGGGATATGTGTGTTAGTGGGCAGGTTCCCGTATACTACCAAGCAATTCTCAGATACCAAGCTGGGTGTCCCACCATTCAACTCAATTCTAACACTGTCTACCCAGAGATAGCATCAGATTCCACAGGTTAAGGGCTCAGTCTCACAAAACCACTCTTTACTCTGGATGCCAATTGCAAGTTCAGGTTGTCACCTGGGCTGTTTGACTGTCTGGCTGGATAGATCAGAGTTTCCAATAACAACATCCTTGGGTTCAGTTAATTTGCCAGAGCTTCTCACAGAACTCAGAGAAACTTTACTTACTGGATCACCAGCTTATTACAGAGCAAAGGTACCTAACCCACTGGTCCACAGCCTATTAGGAGCCAGGCCACAAGCAAAGCTCACCTGAGTTCTGCCTTTTGTACCACTCCCCTACCCCACCCCCCATCCTCCACAAAACTGGGCCCTGGTGCCAAAAAGGTTGGGGACCGCTGTTAACAGAGGATATAACTCAGGAAGAGCCAGATGTAAGAGATGCATTGGGAAAGGTATGGGGGAAAAGTGCAGAGCTTTCATGCCATCTTTAGTCATGCCCCTCTCCCCAAATCCCCATTCATTCACCAACCCAGAAGCTCTCTGGACTCTGTCCTTTTGGGGTTTTGTGGAGACATCTTTACACAAGCACGACTGATTAAATCAGTGGCCACTGGTTATTGATTCAACCTCCAGCCCCTCTTCCCTCCCTGGAAAGCAGAGTATTGGGCTAAAAGTTCCACCCCTTTCTTCATGGTTGGTTCCCTATGCAACAAGCCCCTATCCTTATGTTTATTAACATAAACCTAGTTGTTGTGGATGCAGTTTTCTCAGTAATGAGACACCCATTTCACCTTTGTGGCTCTGAAATGATTTCAAGAACTGAGGACCAGAGACCAAATATGGTAAGAAATGTTCCCTTTGCTCTTATCACTCAGGAAATTCCAAGGGTTTGGGGAGCTGTGAGCCAGGAACCTTGGAAGAACCCCCCCCCCCAAAAAAAAATGGTATTATTGTCTGGAGGGTAGCCCTTGTACAGGTTTCCCCCCACTAGGTGAGTGTTCTAGGAGCCCATCTGGATCAGTGTACCAGCTGGCATTTGAGAAAATAACAAGAAAAGGAGGGATTTTGACTCAATATAGACAAGAAAAATAGGGAACGAATGGGAAGACCACTTATTAAATGCAATGTGATGGGACAGAATCAAAATGAACTGCATATTGAAGTATCCAGTGGGATACACTTTTCTTGAATTCGTTTATTTCTTGGCTCCAGGCCTCCCTTACCTACACACTGCTCTCCATTCTACCCACAGTCAGATTCAGTGAAATTAAGCATCAGAGGGCCGACTCCCTCACTATAAGGGGTGATGCCTATAGACTGGAGAGGAGCAAAGGATCATGGTTCAGACAGTTCTTCCCCCCAGTCTCAAATGCCAGGAGGTTAAGGCTTCCTCCAGTGTAGAGTGTCTCTAGGGCCTGTCTCAGTCCTCTGTGATTTCACAGCAAGAGTGGTCCTCGGGAAAAATTAAAAATCTGAATCTGTTCTGCAGCAAATCTGGAATTTATATGCTAGTATAGACTAGTCCTCTTCCTCTCCATCCTTCAGAAAAACCTTGAACTACCTGTTCTCACCACCTTAATAAGACCTTTGGCATCCTCACATGGATTGACTTCTGAGACTTGGACAAAAGGAAAGACCAGCATGTTGACTTCTGGCAAGTTTCTCTGAGTTGTACCCTGTGTAGCGGTGTGTTTGCACACATGAACTTCGAAAAGTATCAGGAAACTTGAAAGTGTAGAAACTGAATTATCAGTAACATCTCTCTCTCCTGCCCTCTCTCCTTTTCTCCTTCCTCTCTTCCCTGCTTCCTCCCTCTCTTCTTGGTGCTTTAGTATGGTCATACATGGGAGCTAGGAAATACTGGAAAGAAAATGTATACTTAGGAATCAACATGTGTTCTAAGTTTCATAGAGTACATGTAAAATCTGTTGACTGCCTTCCACTCTAACTTGGCCTAAGTGACTCCAGAACCTCGTATGAGATGATTTGGGAATTGAACAAGTCTACTGCAATGGTTAATCATCATTATTCATTTAACCTGGTGAGAGAGGTTTCTTTCATCATAAAGAACCGTGATTTTCAAGCATGATATGCTACAAACAGTAGTGAAGTGTCACATTAGATGGTTAATAATGACATACTGAAGTTTGTGATTTTCTGTTTTCGTATGTTAAACTGGATTCAGGGTTTCCCCTGCAATAACATTGCTTGCCCTTGCTCACATTTCCTTCTAGTTTCTACAGTAGACATGAACAAGGGTGGAGGGAGTCATTTAGAGTCAATACTAGAGACTGCTCATAATCAGCCACCCCTCTTATTTATGCATCAACAAGTACATTGAGTATGTGCCTAACCTACCCTTATTGATCAAGTCCAATGAATGTTAGAGCTTAAAAAAGCTTAAGTGGTGAGCACACAATGCAATATACAGATGATGTATTATAGAATTGTACACTTGAATTTTATGTGTTATTAAGCAGTGTCATCCCAATAAATTGTTTTTTAAAACAGCTTGAGAATCATGAATCTAATGGCAAAAAAAAAGCATAATAATGATTAAGACCTATGTACAAAGTATGGCTGTGCCTTTTATTTGTGTGACCTTTTTAAACCAATTTAACCTGTTTAAACTAGTTTCTTCACTCATTTTTATGGTAATAGGGTATTTGTGAGGATTAGATGGGATAATAAATAAAATGGGATTTAGTGCAGTACATGGCAAATAATAATTGTTCAATGATATTTGTTCATACTAGTGATACAAGTCAATAGCTCCAGATCCCGAAGGCGTTTCCACAAAGACCTTTCCATAACTGGAGAGGAGAGCTCTTAAAAATTTTGTTTCTTAGAAACACAGTTCTTTCAGGGTGCCTAGGTAATAATTTATGCTGCCAACAACTGCTAAAGAATGCCTCCATGGGATCTCTTTACTGCTTTGGAAATTCTGAAGGCCACCCAATACCTTCTCTGCTGATCTCTCTAGAGTTGAAGGTTTTGGGGTCGACACAAAAATGTCAGAAAGGTCCCTTTCCTCTTTGCTAATTATAGACTTAATTGCTCGTCTACCTGTCTGTGGTTCAGACCCTCCAGGGTTGCAGGGACCTTTGTTTGGGTCTTTCTCCCTCTCTCCCACCATGCTTTCCTTCATCATTGTCTTTCTTGCTTGGGAGTTATAGGTTGAAAGGCTGGCTGTATACAGCATCTTCAAATAAACAGCTAAATTTTCTTGTCATGTTTATGATCATAGTTGTTACTTCTTCCTCTTTGAATTAAAGGAAACTTTATTGTTACTCCACATGGGGCTTCTGAAATCACTTTCTGGGATCCCTTCAAGCTCTGGGGTTGGCAGAGTGACAGCTTATCTCATGCTGGAAGCTCACTTGCAAAGAGATACAGCCAGTTTGCTCATTGACCAAAAGTTTGCTACTCCCCTGGCCAGAAAAGGTGGGCTGAGAAGACCTCTTTGGTTTGCAAAGCTGGTGCAGTATTTTCAGACTCCACTGAGTATGGGGGAATTTGTCTATAGACCAGTTTCTTCTGAGTTCTATAATTAGATTGTAAGGACTACATCATAAGATTTTCAGATTCAAATGGAACCAAATGTGTGGGGTCCATTACTTTGTGAATCAGTGTCATTGACCTCTTCCCAAGTAAGAAAAATGTCTATCACAACTACCATATGTTTGGTTTCACCCAGGCAAAACAAAGTCCCTGCAGTTGAGGGATTCACATGACTCTGGTGAGGGCAAACAACTGCTCTTTTAGAGTGAAAATAGGTGTGGGACTAGACATCATCATGACCTTGATTCTTGCAGCTTTTCCAATTCCACCCAAGGATCTAAGTGGAGAAGGGAGTTGCTGCACAGACCCTAGAGATGACCCCAAACAGCTGCATGTGGCCAGGCCTTACCACTTATCTAATCAAAGTTTTGAGGCCCAGGTATCTTGGGAGCTCCTTGACTGACAATCAGCACCCTGTCCTAGATGATGAAAGTCAAGACACTTGTGGAGCCTTATTAGTCCAAATGCTGGGACTCTCCAAGCCACTCTGCTGTGAGGACTGCCCTTCTCCATTGTTTTTTTTTTTAATATATTTTATTGATTATGCTGTTACAGTTTTCCCATTCCCCCCTTCATCCCCCTCCACCCTACACACCCTGTCCCACCCACATTCCCCCCCTTTAGTTCATGTCCATGTGTCATAAGTTCTTTAGCTTTTACATTTCCCATACTATTCTTGCCCTCCCCCTGTCTATTTTCTACCCACCATCTATGCTACTTATTCTCTTTTCCCCCTCTCTCCCCACCCCACTCCCCTGTTGCTAACCCTCCATGTGATCTCCATTTCTGTCATTCTGTTCCTGTTCTAGTTGTTTGCTGAGTTTGTTTTTGTTTTAGGTGTAGTTGTTCATAATTGTGAATTTGCTGTCATCTTACTGTACATGTTTTTTTATCTTCTTTTTCTTAGATAAGTCCCTTTAACATTTCACATAATAAGGGCTTGGTGATGATGAACTCCTTTAACTTGGCCTTGTCTGAGAAGCACTTTATCTGCCCTTCCATTCTAAATGAAAGCTTTGCTGCATAGAGCAATCTGGGATGTAGGTCCTTGCCTTTCATGACTTGGAATACTTCTTTCCAGCCCCTTCTTGCCTGTAAGGTCTTTTTTGAGAAATCAGCTGACAGTCTGGTGGGAACTCCTTTGTAGGTAACTGTCTCCTTTTCTCTTGCCGCTTCTAGGATTCTGTCCTTCATTTTAATCTTAGCTAATGTTATTATGATGTGCATTCCTCCTTGGGTCCAACTTCTTTGGGACTTTCTGAGCTTCCTGGACTTCATGGAAGTCTATTTCCTTTGCCAGACTGGGGAAGTTCTGCTTCATTATTTGTTCAAATAACTTTTCCACTTGTTGCTCTTCCTCTTCTTCTGGTACCTGTATAATTCGGACATTGGAACGTTTAAAGATGTCCTAGAGGTTCCTAAGCCTCTCCTCATTTTTTTGAAATCTTGTTTCTTCATTCTTTTCTTGTTTTATGTTTTTTTCTTCCTTCTGGTCTACTCCATTGGTGTGAGACCCAGCTTTCATTCCATCACTATTGGTTCCCTGTGCATTTTTCTTCATTTCACTTATTGTAACCTTCATTTTTTCATTTAATTTGTGACCAAAATCAACCAATTCTGTGAGCATCCTGATCACCAGTGCTTTGAACTGTGCATCTGATAGGTTGGCTATCTCTCGGTCGCTTAAAAGTACTGGTTGCAGAGCTTTCACTTCTGTTTGAGTCATTTTTTCTGTTGTTCTGGTCGTGCCTGTTATATGTGAGGGGCGGAGCCTTAGGTATTCACCAGCGCGGGGTACCCTAGTCACTGGGTTGTGACACTGCATGTGGGGATGGCGTCTGAGAGGGAACAATGGCACATGCTCTGCTCTTTTGCTTCAGTTTCTCTCAGTCCCTTCCGTTGCTTTCCCCGAGCAAACTGGGCCCCTCTGGTGCCAATTCCCATGTGGGTGGGCTTGTGCATGCCATGGGACTTTCCAAGGACTTCTCCTGTGAGGCTGGGAGTCACTTCCTGCACCTCAACCCCCCACAGGTGTTTTCAATCAGTGCCCCAAGGCTCTATTTCCCAGCGCTGTGATCTTGGGTTGCGTGCAGTGCCTTGCTTCACAATCGCTGCCTCACTGGGTCTGCCGGTTGCCACCCCTTGGCCGGGATCTGCCAGCCTCCACTTGCACGCTCAGGGTCCACCCGCTGCAGTCTTGTGCTGAGGTCTTGCACACCCTGGATTCCTTACGTGCCCAGTCCCAATGCTCTCTGCTCTCTGCTCTCCGTGCTGCAACCCACGCCCAGCTGCCTGACTCTACCCCTCCTACCGTTCTGGATGAACATGTCTATTTTAACTTCTTGGTTGTCCAACTTCCATTCAGATCAATTTTCTGTTGATCTGAACAGGCAGTTCCAGCTGTTACTCAGTTTCTAAATTTTTGTTGTCCCTATCTTGGTTGTGCGAGGAGGCACAGTGTGTCTACCTATACCTCCATCTGGGCCGGAAGTCCCTCCATTTTTAAACAAAGACAGAGTCTAATTCTAGACCTTTCCTGCTGGAACCTAGTAGGGGTGGAGCTATAAGGAAGACTAAGGTGTTTGGCCTCTTTAGGCATTGAGATGGTCAGATAAGTCAGCTCCCCGCTAGGCATTAGGGCCAAGTCTCTTGGTGATAGGGATAGCCAGGCTTGGTGGTAGAAAACGAAAGGGGTCTTTTGGCTTGAGGAACGGAATTTTCCATAGATCAAGCTAGTTAACTAGAGTTCTGCATTAGGTTTTGGGGGCCAAGCCCAGCTAGTAGTAAAATTTTAATTTGCCTTGTTTCGTTTTCTTTGCATGTTTCTTTTCTAGTGACCTTGCAATAAGGAGTGAGTAATCAAAGGCAGGATTTGGATAGTACTAGATATCTAGGGTCTTTGACTAAACACCATATTTATCACACTTTAACATCCTGTAGCAAGATTAGATTCAGAGAGGCCCTTGCCAGAAAGTCTCAATTCATTCTAGTTAAAAATCCCACTTATGCCCTGGTTGGTGTGGCTCAGTGGTCTACAAACCTAAAGGTCACTGGTTTGACTCCCAGTCAGGGCACATGCCTAGGTTGCGCCTCTGAGAGGCAACTAATCAATGTATCTCTCACACACATGCATGTTTCTCTCCTCCTTCTTCCTCCCTTCCCCTTTCTCTAAAAATAAATACATAAAATCTTTCTCAAAAATCCCACTTATTAGAAGTTTAAAATATTACCTCTCAAAGAGTGATTGGCAAAATCCAATCAGAGGATTACAGGCTTAACTCCTTTGTGTAATATGTTATTCATTCACTGCCATCTGCCCAAATTTGGCTGTTTAATGATATGAAAAGGCTGAAAGCGACTCTCAGAACCTATATCCATGTCAGTCCTCTCCAGACCTATCAGGAAGGGTTGAGTCACTGCTCTTCTTCCCCCCACTCCCTGCAGCCCTGGGCTCAGAGGGAGCACCTATTTTACAAGTTGTAGTTTTTGTTTCATTTTCATTTCATTTTAATACCATAGCCTTGGATCAGAAACCATTTTCTTCCTCAGGCCTCAAGTGGCCAGTTTTCATGGTTCAGTTCATGCCAGGATTGCTTAATTGAAAAAGTTCTTGGAGAAATCTACATGCTTGGATTATGCACATTATACACTTTATACTTTGATAATATTATTTGTTTTGCTAGCCTGCAGAAAAGAATCTGATCTTCAAGGGACTGGTCAAGATTTCTCATTTTGAATGCTCCATAGGTTACTTCATCAGGTCAGTTAAAATACTTGCACATTTTTTACTCTCAGTCAATAGGAAAAAAAACTAAACAATGGAGCAGATAACTACTTTCTATTTAAAAACTTACAGGGTAGACACCCTAGACCTTCGTTCTTTATAGATTGCTTATTGAACCAGCTGTTACTTCATTGGAAACATTTTGCAAGTTGAGGGAACAGGCATTTGGCCCATAACAGTCAAGTCAGAATACCCTACTCTGAACCCTAGATGGTATAGGAAATCCCTAGTTAAATGAATAGCACCTATCAAGCAAATGGTTTTGGGAGTGATGGGGTTTAGGATAACTGTTAGTAATTTATACTTAATTGGAGGTTGGTTTAATCTGAGTATTTTATAAACCCATAGGGGAGATTAACTGAATGGAAAGATTTTGAGAGATAAATAGAGGAAGAGCTAGCGATCATTTGGACCTCATAGATGCAAGGTCAAAGAAGGGATATAAAACCACAAAGACGATTTTAGACAAGAGCTTCTCTTGGTTCAGCTCAAAATGTTGGCTTCGATTGGGCAAAAAAGAAGAAACTCCCTAAGTCTGAAAGGCACTATGTATTACGAATGCCATAGTCACATATTCTGTTTTCTCAGAAAGTAGTTCTCAAAACTTTTCATATTCAGGTGCATACTTACTTGGAAATATGTCTGCAGTATTGCATTTTAAGGATCCGGAGTTGTCTGCAGCCTATCTGAAGGTTCTCAAGCATTTGGTCAGTAAGCAGAACACACCCAGAAGTATCCAAAATGTGCAGGTAATGGCATTTTGCTGATAATATCTCCATTGCTGAGTCAGTAATCTGAACACACAGCCAAAATAAGTACTGATTATTTTGAAGAACTTTATCCCAGGGAAGAATAGTGTATTAGTCATTTTGGGCTGCTATAACAAAATACCATAGATAGGGTAATTTTAACAATAGACATTTATTTCACATTTCTAGAGGCTGAGAAGTCTAAAATCAAGGTGCCCACAGATTCAGTGTCTGGTGAGAGCCCTCTTCTTGGTTTGCAGATAGCTACATTCCTGCTGTATCCTCACATGGCAGAGAAAGAGAGTTCTGGTTTCTTCCTGTTCTTATAGGGACACTAATCCCATCATGGGGGTTCACCCTATTTAATTACTTCCCCAAAGCCTCACTTCCTTATACTATCACATTGGATGTGGGGGTTTCAAAATATGAATTCTGGGAGTAATTACAAACATTTGGGGATGGGGGGTGAGGAGACACAAATATTTAGTCCCTAACAAACAGAATCAGGACACTTGTCACATGATAGTGAAACTAGAAAAGTAAAGTCGGTGTCGTGTGGCTGTCAATACCAGAACCAATAAGTAGAGACAAGGATTGAATCTTTTTTTAAATTTTATTTTAATCATTGTTCAAGTACAGTTTTCTCCCCTTTACTCCCAATCCAGCCCACCTACCCCTCACTCCCATCTTCCCTCCCATTATCACCCTCCCCCTAGTTTTTATCCATGTGTCTTTTAACTTTGTTCCTGTAAACCCTTCCGCTTTTCCCCTGAAACTCCCTCTTTTCTCTCCTCTGGTCACTTTCTGCCTGTCCTCTATTACAGTGTCTTTGACTATATTTTGTTTCACTGTTTTGTTGTTTGGGTTCCTGTTAAAGGTGAGATCATATGGTATTTATTTTTCACTGCCTGACTTATTTTGCTTAGCATTATGCTTTCCAGTTGCATCCATGATGTTGCAAAGGGTAGGAGCTCCTTCTTTCTTTCTGCTGCATAGAATTCCATTGTGTAAATGTACCATAGTTTTTTGATCCATTCATTTACTGATGGGCATCTAGGTTGCTTCCAGCACTTAGTTATTGTAAATTGTGCTGCTATGAATATTGGGGTGCAAAGGTTCTTTTGTATTGGTATTTTAGGATTCTTAGGATATAAACCCAGCAGTGGAATTGCTGGGTCAAAAGGCAGATCCATTTTTAGTTTTCTGAGGAAGTTCCATACTGTTTCCCACAGTGGTTGTACCAGTCTGCAGTCCCACCAACAGTGCACTAGGGTCCCCTTTTCTCCACAACCTCTCCAACACTTGTTGTTTGTTTTTTGCTTATGATGGCCATTCTGACTGGTGTGAAGTGGTACCTCATTGTGGTTTTAATCTGCATCTCTCTGATAGCTAGCAATATTGAACATCGTTTCATGTGATTTTGGATCTTTTGTATGTCCTTCTTGGAGAAGTATCTGTTCAAGTCCTTTGCTCATTTTTTAATTGGGTTGCTTGTCTTCTTAGAGTGGAGTCGTGTGAGTTCTTTATATATTTTGGAGATTAAGCCCTTGAGAAAAGGATTGAATTTTTATGGGCTCTTTATGCAGATGCTAGCAATTTGAGAAGATGACAGGTTATGTAACCTGAAAATTATCTTAAGATCTCATCTCAAGCTGACCTTTTCATAAGAAGAAAAGATTAGGTAAGGGGTTTGGGAAAAGGTTAATCAGGTAAGAGTTGCAATCTAGCAGCCACCTGTGCTCCCTCTGTGGAACACAAAGGCTCACTGGTCAGAATGGCCATCATAAACAAAGCAACAAACAAATATTGGAGAGATGCGGAGAAAAGGGAACCCTAGTGCACTGTTGGTGGGAATACAGACTGGTACAGCCATTGTGGAAAACAGTATGGAATTTCCTCTGAAAATTAAAAATGGAACTGCCTTTTGACCCAGCAATTCCACTCCTGGGATTATACACTAAGAACCCTGAAACACCAATCCAAAGGAACCTAATGCACCACAATGTTCACAGCAACACAATTTACTATAGCCAAGTGCTGGAAGCAACTGAAATGCCCATCAGCAAATGAGTGGATCAAAAGACTGTGGTACATTTACACAATGGAATTCTATGCAGCAGAGAGAAAGAAGGAGCCCCTTCCTTTTGCGACAGCATGGATAGAACTGGAGAACATTATGCTAAGTGAAATAAGCCAGGCGGTGAGGGACAAATACCATATGATCTCATCTTTAACTGGAACATAATCAACAAAAGAAGAATGTAAACAAAATATAACCAGAGACATTGAAATTAAGAACAATCTAACAATAGCCAGAGGGGAGCGGGGAGGGAGCAGTGGGGAGAAGAATTTTTAGGAACTACTATAAAAGACACATGGACAAAACCAAGGGGGAGGTAGGTGGGTTTGGCTGGAGTTGGGCAGTGGGAAAATGCAGACAACTGTAATTAAACAACAGTAAAGTAATTTTTAAAAAATGGTTCAGATGCCATTAGCTGATGCCCTGGGACACAAAGGTTGAATTGTTTCTTAACCTCCTAGAGTGCCTTAGGTCATGCTTTCCAGTTCCTGGAATAGCAGCTTCCCACAAGCATTAATCACTTAAGCATATCAACTATGACTATAGCTAAAATCTTTAATTCTTGAATTCCCCTATTAATAGGTCTATAGGTCAAGTTAGTGATTTAACTGTTTTCAGGCCACTAAAATGTATGTTTCAAGTGGCACCAACAGAATTTATGATCTTTTAGAGAGCTCTTGTTTGAATGGGAAACTTCATTAAAATTTCCTTTGTAATACCTGTCACATCAATTTAAGTATCTTAATAAATGCTGCAGTAATATTATTATAACACCATACGTTACAAAACTAAAATATTTATGTATCTCCTGAAGTTAATCTGTAGACAGGGTCAGATTGCTAATAGAAGGGGCCGGGACATTGCTGATGGGTTGCATGTGAAGTAACACGGTTCTGGGAAAAGTCAAGGAAGTGAGACTGACAGTTTGCAGGCAGGGGAGAAAGAAGAGCAGAAGCCTCAGAGACTGCAGGAATCTCACTCTGAGAAATTCTGCTGAGTGTTCCAACATCTTGGAAGTTTGCCCAGATGTTTTGCAGAAGTAATTCAACTCCACTTCTCAGATTATTTCACTTACTCAAGATCTAGCTTTTGAATTTATGGTTGAACTGAGACTTACTGCAGAATCAACTGGATTGCTCTCTCCAAAGGAATTCTTTTTTCAACTGGATTTAATTTCTTACTTTAAGTGTTTGAACATTCTAAAATATTCCATGAGACTTGACTTTTGTTTTAAACATAAAGTTGAGAGAATTATGCAGGAAAACCCTTCAATTTGAAATGTATACTTTTTGAGTTTGGAAAAATAGATGTCATTGTCTAAGTATGCCCTTTTTCCAGGACATGCTCAGGACCAAGGTTTTTAACATTACAACTGATTCTCACAAAATGCCTTCAGACCTTCCTGCCATGCTTGTGCGTCTCTGAGGATCTGATGTCATTGAAAAAAAAAAAGCCCTCAGAATTGTAGAGGACAGGAAAGAAAATGAGGTCATAGAAAAGTCCAGTTCAGGTGGAGTTCAGAGCGCTAGCCTCCATTGATCCTGGGGAGCTGAAAAGGAGCCCATCACTTCCTATAGGTCAGAAGCTCAAGATATTCCATAACAAAGGTGATGCTGTCAGGATGTATGGGGGCTGAGAAGTACAAGTAGAGATGACTGGCTACATTCGTAACTCTCAAATGTAAGATTCTCATTTAAGTCCTGTTGATGCAGAGATTATGTTATTCCCATTTTTGCTCTGGGTAGGATAGAGGTCAGAGTACTACTTAGTGATCTAGAAGGTAAGCTGCAAGGAAGAGCTGACCTTCCAGATGGATAAGGTGGCCATTCACAATTGACCCATGGGCTTTTGGGAAACCTAGTCTAGAATGATGAGCCAGACACTAAAGTGTTTTGTGGCTCATCAAAGAAATGTAGGTGGACTATATTAGACTGGACCACAGCCTTATGGTTTTGGGTGAGGAGTATTCAGATTGGTCCAAATTATGGTCACTACATTTTCTGAATCAGGATACTCATTCAAACTTGCATAGATGGTCAAGTTAAACCCTTCTTCCTTACACTGAGGTTCTGAAATAATCTACTCCCTTTTTGTCACCCTAGATCTTTGGTGTAGAGTGATTCGTCTTACAGTATCTTATTTGTACAACATTGTCCTTAGTTTCTAGGTTGCAGGACAGTGTCCATGGTACAGTTTATAGACAGAATCTCCTCAGCTTTTCTTTATCAAAAACCAAAACAAATGAACAGAAATCCTCTGCCTCAGTTCCTGTTCTCTCTGGAATCTTTCCTTTTCTCGTTCTTCTATTTTCCTCCTTAACTGGTAGAGCCACTAAAAAGCCCAGTCTCCACAAGTATCCACTTCACAGCCAGTGAAGTTCCCAGTAGCCCATGTGTCTACATGTCCATATGCAGAGAAACTCCCCCCTGCCAGCTGTGACTGCTCAGGCTGCTGAGGGTCCGTGGTCAGTGCTGCTAGTGTGCCGAATTTCTTGACCCCACTCACTTCTAGAACCAGATCATGCCAACGAGACAGACATTTGGTTTCTGTAGTTTGAAACAAGTACATTATTAAACAAAAAGAATTTTGCTGTGAACTCTCTAGGTTAATTTTGTCATGATTTACCACATCTTTTACCCTACCACCTCCTCTTTCTCCTTAACTATGGAGGAATTCCGATATCCTAGCATCACACTCTTAATCCACTCACCCCACAAATTAAATAACTGAGAAAATAATTTTTAGATTAGCTAGAATGCAGGGCATCTTGAGAGTTTAAACGGATATGCTTTAGTAAAGAGAAGCCCATCAGTGTATAAAATACAAGATAACAATGTTACTAATCTTGCAATTTCTGAGGATTTTTTTCCAAAGATTTTTTTAGTTTTCTTTCCTCTGCATATTTTGATTCCACCAAGTTTTTCCTGTCAAATTTGTTATGGTCTTTATCCACTTTAGAGACTTTCTCTTATGTCTAATTCTTGACTCTGCTCCTGATTGATAGAGTGCTCCAAACTAATTTCAGTGTCTGAGTGCATGAGGTGGGCCTTCTCTATTTTAAGCTTCAATAGTCTAATTGGGTTACTTGTTGGGAAAACTTCAAATGTCAGTATTTTTTAGTCTTTTGTCCTGGGCTAGTCAGAGTCCCCAGAAAAGAGACGTCTGATCTCCTGCCTGGAGGAAAAGATCTGTCAGTCAGTTTCTGGATGCTATGTTGAAAAAGTGCTTGAGTGTCTCTAAATTCAGCATTTAGTCACTTAATTTCCCTTCTCACTTTGTACCCCAGCTCTCTATTATACAGGATGTCTTCCAGACCAGCGACCATCTGTTTTGCTATCTGCAGAGCAGATAGTAGAGAACATTTAGCAATATCTGGAGACATTTTTTATTGTCATGTCTGTAAGTGGTAGGGGGTGGCTGGGTAATACTGTCATATAGTGGGCAGAAGGCAAGGGTGCTGTTAAACATACTATAGTACATAGAACCACCACCCATTACAAAGAACCATCTCATCCAAAATATCAGTAATGCCAAGGTTGATAAATCTGGCTCTAGGAAGTTAATCTCCAGGCTTCTGGTGAGGTTGGGGAGATGCAGTTGTCCAGAGGTGTGGAGTGGGGGAAGAGATCTGAGGATCTATTTATTTCCCCCAGAACTTTTAACCTATCTTCCTTATTTTAACCTCTCTCTTTTTTTAAGTGTATTTTATTGATTATGCCATGACAGTTGTCCCATTTTTTCTCCCCTTCATCCCCCTCTGCCCTGTACCCCCCTTCCATCAGCATTCCCCCCACTTAGTTCATGTCCATGGGTCGTACATATAAATTCTTTGTTAGCCATCCTCTTAACTCAGCTCCAGAGGTACAGTGTGCTGTCAAGCTTGAAGACTATGGTCTAAGGCAGTTTTATCCTCAGCTTTCTCTACTGTTGACTTAGGATTCAAAGCTGTCTCTGGTCTGCTAAAGAAGTCCATCTCTTTTCAAGCTACCAAATTTTGTTGCTCTTGTCTTTTTTCCTCACCCTTCTTCTGCAGTAATGGTAGCATTCCAAGAAGGAACAAAACTCTTTGTGTATATTCAGACTGCCATATTAACCCAGAAGCACAAATCTCTATTTCTTGACATAGAGATATGTCCATAGTATATTAAGATAAAAAAAAATGTAGGTTACAATGTATTTTGGAAAATATGATACTATTCTTTAAAAAAAAAGAAGACAAAATACAAACCTCCTATAATTCTAACCTCTTTGTGCCTAGAAAAAATTTCTACAAAAATAATTATAAAATACAAACTATGGTTATGTCTGGAAGGTGATGTGACAATGAGTGTTTACTCTCTTCTTTATGTTTCTATATGTAATCCAAATATCTTACAATGAGTACATGTTTCTTTTATAAATGG
Organism: Tonatia bakeri; assembly: GCA_004024845.1. Lineage (NCBI taxonomy): Eukaryota > Metazoa > Chordata > Mammalia > Chiroptera > Phyllostomidae > Tonatia > Tonatia bakeri. The sequence continues at coordinate 42,041 of PVIA01002783.1, forward strand.
ATGTCAAGAGAAATTGTCAAACACTTGAAGTCATGCTGGAATGTTAACATGCTCACCTGAGGAATTCTATATGGAATTATGCTTTTGTTTGACATGCTATTTACTAGTAGGGCCCAAACTAAGGGAAGTTATGTGTTATAACATGTTATATTTTTTGTCTAGTAGAGTTTATTTTGGCATGGCTGAAATTAGAACTCCAAGGTTATGGATTTATTACCTTATAAATCATTAACCAATTTTGGATCTAACCCAATAATCATATTTCAACATTATTCCTTCAGTTCCTATAAGTGCTGATTTCAACCAAATGCCCTATGAACTGGCTTTACCATTTTGTTGGTTCTCTCATTGATAAATTAAATAAATCTTTGACATATTTTTGTATTTGTGTGAGCATTGTTTTTAACTTTTTGAAAATTCTACTTTAACACAAATGAACTCATAAATCTGTTTCCAATTTTGGGAAAGAAGAAAAAGTATAATGGGTACCTCAGACATGGCAAAGAAAAATAAGTTCTATAGTGAGTCCAAGACTGACTACTACCTTGCCTGACTTCTTTGACAGTGCTTTAGTTCAACATTTTGAGCTGTGGCTTCTACTCATACCTTTGGACAGCCAGCAATGTTGAGAGATGTGAGGTTAATGCAGTAAATGGCCAGTGCTGTAATAAACTCATCTGATAGCTGGGGGCAATAAGAGACATCCAAGTGTTCCAAGATCAGTGAGCCTTTGCAGAATGCCTGCAAGAAATTCCAAAGTCAAAAGTTTTTTCTTTTCCTTGTCTTTATTCAAATGTTGTTTGTACATAGAGCCATCTTACCCGTGACAGTTTACTTAGTATGCATTTCAGTCCCTGAAATATAGATGTGTAACATCTTGGTGCAAAAAAAGACATTACATCCAAATATTCTTTACCAAAAAAAAAAAGATATTCACACATCAATTTAACATCTTAGTACTACTCAAATTGCTGATAACAGAATTCAGTTTTCTTGAAGTTAGCACTAATGAAATTCTGAAACCAGAAAAGTCGGTATTCTCGCTGCCTGTCACCACCAGAACCAGTCAGTACAGACAGGGATTCCCTATGGGCACTTTATTCAGATGGCTGGCGATCTAAGATGATGGTGGCTCACTTACCCTAAAAGACTGTCTTACATTTCATTTCAAGCCAGCCTTTTTTTATAAGGAGGAAAAATTGTAGGAAAGGGGTTTGGAATTCAGGAAAAAGTTTAAGCAGATAAAAGATGGAGTTCGGCAATTTCCCTGGCATCCTTTCATCACTTGACCAGTGATTCTTCATCTGTGTCCTGGGTGGGATGTCTCTGCCTGGCACACAATGGCTCAGATACCATCTTGATTGCTTGCACAATCCAGAACTACAACTCAGTTGTGCAGCTGGGGCACAACTGAGTTGTAGTTCCATTTCCACCACTTATTAGTATAGATCTTTCTGAGTCTCATTTGCCTCTTCTTTAAACTGGGGAAAATATAGCTGTCCTCAAGTCTTCTCAGGAAACTAGTTTTAGGGTCTTGGTGTATACCAAAATCTGTGAATGCTTAAATCCCTTAGTCGGCCCTCCACATCCACATGTCCTGCATCTGCCAATTGTAATATCTAGCATTCTTCTGAAATGTCAGATGTTGATCTGAAATTTCTAGGGCTAGTTAAGGCTTGGAAATCATTGGAATTTCTTCCCTTTATTTCAATAATTCTTAATTTTCATTCTTACTTTTTAGGGAAAAAAACTGAATAATAAGAATCCCCAAGGAAATAACAGTAAAAAGTTTACAACTTAGCCATTATACAGGAACAAAATGGTCCACAAAATAAACCTAATAGTAATTGTAAAAATGTCTGAATAAGTCAAGATGAGTAGAAATTGGTAACCAAGTTTCCAGTTTAGGATAATACTAACACTGTATTTTGTGATCACCAATTTGTACTTCTTAATCCCTTCAGTTTACTCACCTAGTCCCTCCTTTCCTCTGACAGCTGTCACCCTTCGTCAAAGTCAGCTTCTGCACAAGTGATAGAATTAGCCAGTGTCTGTTTTTAAATCAAAACCTGTCCTCTCCCAACTAAGAAATATGATGGGGCAACATATATTTTTTACCAATCAACTCTGCCCTGAATTAATTAGTAGGGTGAGACTTTGAAATCAATGATGCCCAAATATCTTTTTCCAGAAGGGTGAAATGCCTTTAGAACAAACAGACCAGATACTTGAACAAATAGGAAAATAATAATTTTAAAGGAACCTCCCATGAGAAAAGTAATCTTAAGACTGACTGAACTTCTGCTAACTATCTTTTCTTTATTAATTCCCATGAGAGCCTTAGGAACAGCTTAGCAGGGTATCTGCTCTATTCTCAATGGCCCAAAACAGCCCAGAGACTTAGAGGGATGTCTCTAACTATGAGCTTGCTGTGTATCTGTCTCTCAGTATGTAGATGGGGAATCGGCCCACAGTGCCTCAAGAGTCCCTTTTGGTATACATACCAACTGGGAGAAATTTGACCCTGAGTCCCTCAAAAGTAAAAGGCTAATCTTTTGTAACACAGTCTGGTCCCAATATAAAGTGGGCAATGGAGAGGTTTGACCAGTCAATGGCACCATTAATTGTAATGCTATCTTGCAGCTGGACCTGTTTTACTATTCCCAAGGGAAATAGACAGTGGTTCCATATACCTAAGTCTTTATGGCTCTCAGAGATGTTCCTAAGCTATATGATATCTATAAACTGAAAAAATGTACCCAGATGGAAAAAAAAACATTTAAAAAATAGGTGAATGGATTTGTCAATCCTTTACAAACATTTGACTGGCAACCCAACTGTTTGGGTATTAAAAATAACTTTTTTTTGTTTTATGAATGAAGTCTTTACTGGGCCAGAGGTGTGTCTTCAGAGCATCAAAGCTCTCCAAATCCTTTTACCTTTCCCAAACTTCCTCTGTTCATCTTAAAAAGACATACAGGTAATTGACTCTATAAAACCAGTCATTCTAGGAGGAGCTTTTCTTTCCCTACATTTTTGAAATGTAAGAGTTCTTCAAGAACTCTTGTCTGGGCCATCTTTTAAAATACAAACTTTGGGGAGATAATTCTTATCAAAAGGGGGAAAACCTTAGCTATATCTTAGAATATCAGTTTAATTTATTTTAGATATTTTTTTATAAATTAGTAAATTCTGATAAAAGTTATTGAATGTGTATATACTTTGAAATAACAAGAGATGCTAAAGCATTAATTACTGGACAAGTGTTAAGTTTACCTTCTTTGGGCTTTTTATTACAAAAAGGCTGTAGGGTGGATTTGGAGGGGTAGATGATGTCTTATGCTTTGTCGGAGGTGTGTTTCTTGAAAGAGAGAGTATGTTTGCCAATAGACAGACCAATGTTTCTAAAGTTCATGAAATGTGTTCATAAAAGTCAATCTAAGGCGTACTGGCTGCTTACTTTTTATCATTGGAAAATGAGGTTTCTAAGAATTAAAAGTTCAAATTAAGTTGGAAAGAAATTATATAGTTTTAGTAAGAGAAGGCATATGGCATGGAGATGTAACTTTGAAGGACAAAGATTGAATGTGAGTTATTCTAAAAATGATTATTTCTGGAAGGATAAGAAAATTTAAGGAAATTGTAGAAAGGTTTATAGAAGTTTGTAAAGGTTATAGAAATTGTGAAAATTTTATATTTATAAAGAAAGAAACCTCAGTCAGGCCCCAGTACCCTTCCTCCACCTAATTTCTCTCTATGACATTCTTCGAGGACTCCAGTGGAAACTGGGGTTGTTTTCATTATACTTTCTCTTTCTCTTGCTGGTGTGGGGAAAACTACCTATCAGCTGTGGAGCAAATCCTTCATCAAGACGTATCTTGTCAGAGCTGAGATAGAAGGTAAGGCTGCCTTCTGGACACAGAGTCACCCTACATGACCGTGTGCCCAGGTGACACCTGGGACACTGGGTCTGATGAGTCAGAAACTGATCACCTCTGATGTCCAAAGGGACACATTCCTTCCCCTTTGTTTTGTGCTCCCATCATTGGAAAGGCCGCCCTCAGGGCATGGGGTAAACATATTCACAGGTCAAATGACCTCTGTCTCTCGAATGGGCTTTCTCTCTCTGCCAATGTGGTATTGAGTGCCCTGTCCGAGTAGCTTTAGGTCACCCTGAGAGCACAGGGTAAACACAGCCATTTTTGTATTTCTCTGCTGGCATGGACTATAACTCCCAGTCTCTATCTGGAGCATGTATCTTCTGTCACTGGGTTTCTGACCTTTCGTGGGGCCAGAGCAACCCTGCCCAGACTCTTTCCTCCTGCTTGATTCCTTGGATTGGAATGGAAACTTTCTTTGTTTCCACCACTCATTCACAGTCCTTGAAGCTTTCATTGAGAGACTTAACAGGTCTTCCTACTTGATATTTAGGACATTCCATCCCCTTTACCAGCTTACTTAATAGTTGTCAAAATCAAATGAGAAAAATATTGTGCCTCCTCTACAAAAATTAGTAGTTCAAATTATTTGTATGGTATTTTATGTGTTCAGTCTTTGTATGTGTGGTCTTTATGTGATATGTATTGGTCTGTGTATTATATGTGTACATTTTTGGCCTCCAAATGGAATAACTAGGGTGTAATATTTTATTGGCCTAAAGAAATTAAATACTCATATAAATTAAGTAGGATCCCATGTTCTGGACAGAATATTTGATATTAAAAATAGTTTTAAGTTTGATTAATGTCTTTTAGGATTATTACCAAAAAATGTGTTATTTTACAAAAAGTTTATGTTATGATGTTTTGGTTAAGTTTGTTTGACAACCTTCCTAAAGTTTAAATTTTAAGAATCAAGACATGATGTTGAGTTATTCCAAGGGGCCCCTGGAATACCTCCAGACTTTATTCTCTTTTTTTGTAAAAGAGAATTTTTTGACCTAATTAGTCTTATTTAATATGCTTGAAATTACATGACAAATTTGGCCTAACAGAATAATAATAACTGTTCTACTGGTATGAGGTCTGTCCAGAAAAGTCCAGCCATTGTTGATATAATAAATAAGTTTGCGTGTGTGACATCAGTGTAAGCTGACAGCCAAGGAAAGTGGACTGGAATGCACATGGATGAACAATGATGACTTCATTCATCAGTGGGAGTGGTAGATGCCATTGACTGAGCATGTGCACTGTATGGCCATTGCATTCAAAATGACTGAGCGAGTAGAGCAACAAATCTGCATCAAATTCTGTGTTAAGCTTGAACATTCCTCCACAGAAATTATTTGGATGATTCAGAAGGCCCCAGCTATGGGCAGCTGGTGATTGGCAGCTTCATTAGGACAACATGTGCACTCATGCATCACATCTCATGCAGAGATTTTTGGCAAAACATCAAATCACCCAAGTGACTCAACTGCCCTACAGCCCAGATCTGGTGCCATGTGACTTTTGGCCTTTCTCCAAACTAAAATGATCTTTGAAAGGGAAAATATTTCAGTCCATCGATAGGATTCAAGAAAATACAACAGGGCAGTTGATGGCAATTGGGACACCCGTGTGAGGTACCCCAAGGTGCCTACTTTGAAGGGGTCTGAGGCATCGTTGTCCTGTGTACAGTGTTTCTTGTATCTTCAGCCATTACATGGCTGGATACCTTCTGGACAGACCTCATATACGTATATTTTTATTAAAATAGATATTCTAGATATTTCAGCCTGCCCTAGGAATAAACTTGCAAAAATTCAAAGCCAAGTTCAAACAGAAAACTCTCAGGGGTAGCAGGTGTCCTGTCAGTGATACCAGACAAGCCAAAAGTGATGGTTCCCACATGGGTAGTGTTGGGGACTGCTCTGCCTGGTTTCAGAAGCTATAACAGCCCCCCCTCCACCATGGCTAAGGCTGAGTGAATGACCTTCAGACCATAAGCCACTAAGGAGACAAAGCTTATCTCCCTGGTAGGAGCACTGCTTCTGCTCCTTTTACTCCATCCATAGCTAGCTCCCAATGCTTGGTCGGTTAGTCAATGACAGGTAAGATTCCCCAAGGGGGAAACGACCTAAGACAGGCACAATCACGTGGGATGCCCCCAAGGAAGGACTTCGGGGGCTACAGCAAAAGGGGGTGATGGACCCTCGCCCCTCAGCTTTCACAAAGCCTGAGTCCTCATTCTGTCTGCAAGAAGTCTCCTAATCTCTTGGCTGCCTTACTTCCCCTGCCTGACTTAAGCCTGAAACAATGGCAGAGGGCGGTGCAGCCCTGTGCTGGAAAGGGTGGATTTCCTGGGCAATTAGGCCTAAGAAAGAATATGTAAAATCCTGTGAAAGCTGCTTTGTTTAGCATGCTCTCAGTTAGACAAGGGTCCAAGCAAGAAGTGAGTTTGTTCCTCAAAAGTTTTATTGCTCTTTAGCTATCTGACTCTGACTCAAAATAGGCCCTCAGAGTTCTTTGTTATCTATTGTTTAATCCTTACTGCTTGACAATGATTAATGAGCTTTACCTGTATTCTTGTGCAAATGAACCCAATAAAAGCCCATTGGGGAAAAGGCTCTTAGCTCTTCTCCTTTGAGAGATCGACCTCCTTTCCTCCCATGCAGATCATGTCTTGGTAGACTTATTCTCATTTGTGGTGGTTGGTGGGCGGGGGGAGCCCTGTGGGTGGAGCCCCCCCACAGGGAGTTTATGAATTGTTTCTGATGGCCAATGTACATTTCTGATAAGCCATGTATATAACTTTTCAAAAACTTGCATGTTATTTGCTCTTTATATATTGAAATTGTGTGTTAAATCTAAAAATGTAAGCTTTGGGGGAGGTGGGAGGGGATAATGGGGGAAAGGGTTTTCAGGAACTACTATAAAGGACACTAGACAAAACCAAGGGGGAGGGTGGAAGCAAGGGAGGGAGGTGGGTTTGGCTGGGATAGGGGGGAGTAGTGGGGGGAAATGCAGACAACTGTAATTGAACAACAATGAAATAATTAAAAAATAAAATAAATAAAAGGAAAACATAAAAATGTAAGCTTTGTATTGTTCTTATAGGTCACTTCATGGTAATAATTTAACAAGAAATTATTATCTTGGAATGTTATATCTTACAAAGAAGCAAAATCCTTTATCAACTGCATTATAAGCAAGTCTATAACTGTATCATTTTAAGTTTTCTCATTTATAAAAAATCATTGTTGTACTCATGCATTTGCAAATATATTAAGTTTTTTGGAAAGGTTTATGAAAAGGACTCTGACTTAATCTAAATTACAGGTTTCAAACAGGTCATGTCTTTGAAGTAGATGAAGATTTATAGAACCTCCAGATTCATGGAAATATTGGCAAATAATCAAGACAAACAAAAATTGGTTATATGGTACTGAATAAACTGAAGGTAATTATTATTATTATGACTTTGTTCAAAATATTGCTGATTTTAAAACTTCCTGTTTTACAGATATAAGGAAACTTGTTTTTTTTTCCATAGAGTAATTTGATAAAATATACCCTCATAAGCAATATTGAAGCATTTATATTTTCCTCCCTACCTAATCCCTACAAAATTTGGCAACTCTTAATGAGTATTATTTTCATGGCAATATGTTTGTTTGCATAAATCCAATAAGAATCTATTCTCTTCAATAGAACCAGTTTTCAACTGTGGTGTTATTAACCAAGTCTTTGTCTAGAATGTCATGATCGAAAGAGTCCATGTCTGGACTCTGGATGTCACCAGAAACTCTTAATGAATTAAGATTGACTTTTGAAGCCAATAAGAGCCCACTGAAGAAATTGCCTGGTACCTTGCTTGGTCATATAGTTCATGGCAGCTTTTCTAGATAGGAAATGAAGGTTGCTTTCCTAAAAGGTGGCAAGGAAAGAACTGCAACATTTCTGAGATCTCAGGAACTTGAGGAATCCACCCAAATCTATAGGTATTATAGGCAAACCCAGATGACAACTGTGTGGTTTGGCTTCTGTGCCCTGAGGGGCTGACTAAAGCTCAATCTGAAATTCCAACAAATCAGATTTGAAGGAGCCTAAAAGATCAATTATTATTCTTGTTGTATTTATGCAAATAATCAGGCCAAATTGAAACTGAACGTAATGCAGTCTCTGATAAAATGAGGGTAATTTTAAGGAGAAAAGTTGTGTTTCAATGGAAATCACAATGTCTGTTGTCACCCACAAACTGAATTAAATCCTAATTTTTCTAATTTACTTCCAAACTATTTCATTTTTTTCTTCATCTTTTGACTTGGAATTATTGAGAACTACTGATGCAGTATCAGCCATACAGAATTTACCTGAGCACCTGATGACATCAACAGAGACATTTAAACTGCAGACAAAGAGGATGTATCAGATTGTTACTGCTTGATTTCATTCTAGCAAAAGCCTTGCATTTGAAAGACTTTTCTACTGACAACCTTGCAGACGAAGAAAGTAGTTTATGATTTGCTGTGTTCATTAACTTTTGTGATCTTTCTATTTTCATAGAGTGTATACAGTGACCTTAATTATCTGATTGCTTGTTAACACAGTATAGACCTCATATTAGAAGCCTGTCTGCATCACCACCTCCTGAAATGAGACTCAACAGTTTGGCTGAATTGACTTGGTGTCAGGACTAGAAGGTTGAGTTGGATGCATTTCCGTATCAAGATGATGATTCTTTGGAATTCCAGTCTCAGATCCCATTCACTAGTCTCTGTTAGATCAGACAGAAAGAGACTTCCATTCCCTACACAAGTAGGGAAAGGAGCATTGTCAGTAGGAAGGAGTTATTGAAGAGAGGAAAACCCTCCTCCCTCATCACTCCTAAAAGATTTTAAGGATGGAAGTCTCTGAGTTGGAAAGAGACAGGATAGTGAGAAGCTAGGAAAATTCCTCAAGTGGAATAGGGAAACTGAGACAGATAGCCAAACACAACGGCCAAGCAATTTATAGCTAGGTGCAGCTAGGGCAGAGGGACCGCAGAGCCTGGCAGGAGGCAAAACTGGATAAACAAGGACTGGGCCCTCAGGATAACCTTTACTTCCCTGGCCTTTCCTCCCTGGAGATAACATTTGGCCTCACTTGTATTTCAGATTCAAGTCTAGAAAAGCAGTATAACCAGGTGGATGGTGGCTAGAACCAACTACAATGACTAGAGAGCCCCTGCCCTGCCACTGACCAATCAGAGGAGACCATGACCCTGAAAGGGCACACCTGCAGAACTGATGCATATTCTGCTGAAACCCTTCCCTGATGCCCTTCCCTATATTCCTGCCTGCAAGAGAGAGGTAAAAGCCTCAAGATAAAGGACCCAGGGTGTGTGAGCTCTCCCTCTGGGAAGCAGCTGGCGCCATTTTCACCAGTGCCATTCACTTCCCCACCTTCTTTCTTCACTGGCATGTGTCTCCTAAACTCTAATGCAGTGGCAGTGGGGCTTATCCCAGGCTGATCCCTGACCTGTCCCCATAGCAAAGGCAGTGCAGCTTAGGCTCTTCTGTTTCATCTTCTATGCTAAGTCCTTCCTTGTTTCATTATCCCTAACTTTAATAAATGAATCCTCATAGTAAAAAAAATTGGAAGGAGTCATAAAATAGTGAGTGCCCATTTATTGGAGACAATCAAGTAGAGAGGGCACACCCACTGTTGATATTTTTTTTCTTGGAAAATTGTAGGTTAAGCTTCTTTCAAGCCAAAATCCTTTATAATGAGGATGGAGAGAAAATGCAAGAATTATCGAGTTTGGCTCCCACCCCACACATCAACCAATTTTTTGTGGGTTAACAATCTTGAGGAGAACTTCCAAATCTCCTAGTGAGTTAAGTCATTTCTCTGTAGCTCTTGAGCTGAGTCACTGTGGGGGTTTAATGACTGCATTCCTAAATTGGGTTTGTAAAGGACACCAAGTTTCACTCACATTTATTGTCTCAATAATGTATTTCTGCTAAAAATCCTGCTTTGAACCATCTCAACAGGTGGCAGCTCCCAGCCTTAGAAAAAAGCTCACCTCATGTTACATACTCATGACCCCATCTCTTGACTATCCCTCTCATTAGGTTCTAATTAATTCTACCACAGTACAGAACTTTATGGATTTTTCCCCCTATTGATAATTCTGGAAAAATCTTGTACTGTCAAGAAACATTTTCTATAATGAAGAATATTTTTGGCTGACTCAAAGGTTGAAATACAACTTTCACAATTTTAAGTAATAAACTGAATTCAAATCTATAGTTTCTTGGATCTTGTATGTCCCAGAGTATAGAGTACACTTCACTAAAGATAGTCCTGTTCCCACTGTACACCCGAGCAGGTGGGAGTGGTTCTGGCCTGAACACAAAGAGCTGGGAGATCTGGGCCTTGCCACCAAAACCGAACTGTGCGGGGTCTAAGCACTTCCCTTCCGGGGAGATGTATTCTCACTCTCCTTGCCAGGGAAATCAGGTAGAGAAAAGCTTAGCTAAAGCCCTTAGAGGACATGTTGCTTGTAAATATGGAGAGGACTCTGAAAGGGAGAAAGGGCAAGGGCCAGGCCAAAACCCCAAACAAGTATTTCCAAAGATACTTTCATGATGAAATTTGTTACCAAATTACATGGTGATTTGAGAAATGAATGTTTAGCTTCATCTCAGCTCAAATGTGGTTTACTCCATGAAGTTTTCCCCAGTTCCTCTGGAAGAAATGCCTCTTCCAAATTCCTGTAGTAGTTTTTTTCTTTTTTTTGGGGGGGAGGGGGGTCTTCTACACTTTCTACTTGAAATGTAGCTATAATTGTCTTGTCTTCTACACTGACTATAGCTTCTTGAGAGCAGATTCTATATCTAATTTAGCTTTGTGTCCCCAACATTCAGCATGCAGAAGAGGTTCAATATGGGAAAATGTCCAAAGGGAATTTTGAAATGCCCTTTGACATTTCAAAGAAATTTCTCTTAGCACAGGAGTGAGGAGAATAACCTACCATAGATCACTCTCAGAGCATCACGCCCAGTCCTTCCTTGCACTCCATTCAGTACCTGCCATAGGCAGTATATGAGGATAATAAAGACCACAGAGTCTGAAGCCCACTAGCCTGGGTTCAGATCCTGTCACTTACAAGTTCTGTATCTGGATAAATTACCCAGCCTCTTGATTCTGCAACGATGTCATCTGCAATGTGTGGATAATGTGGCACCTTAACATAACATCTACTTCACAGAGTTGTTAGGATGATTAAATGAGTTAATATGAATAAAACAATTGAACAGTACCTGGCACATAGTAAGCAGTCAATAAGTGGTAGCTGTACTATTATTTGTACACACTGCTTTTCTATGGCTGAGATTGCCAGATTTTTTAAATCCTGCACACCATAGCAAAAACATTTTGAGCAATGTTCAATAAATATATATTAAAGCACTTGTAAATTATATAGACATACAGCTATTTAAACATGTATTATATCTATTAAATCATATGTTGATGTAAGAAATGCCCAAACGTATAGACAATTTTTATTAGAGTTAATCTGAGCCAAACTGACCACATGCCAGGAAACAAGATCTCAAATGCTCCAGAGAATGTTAGTTTTGCAGTTTCTTTTGCACATTTAGAATTTAGGAGAGAGTGCAAGGAAAATTACATGAAGGTAGGAGAAAGCAAGGTACAGGATAGATAACAACAGGATGTGGTCCCTTGAAGGTAGTATGCCTTTGAGGGGTCTGGAAAACAGGATTTCTTCTGGTATTTCAAAAGTGTGTTAACCTAGATGCACAAGAAAAGTGGATAGGGCTTGCTCAAAAACCTTTTACTAAAGACGTTATTTGCCTAGGGTGTGACTACCCACCATGACCTGCACAGTGAGGAATTTATAGTCAGATCACCCTATGAGGTTACTTTCAGCCAGATTTACTACAGAGCCCATTTTTCACCCATACATATAAAAACAAAATTAAATGTGTGAGATAAAAATAAATCTGGGGTAGGGGAGAGTGATGGGGAAAACGGAGACAATTGTACTTGAACATTAATTTTAAAAAAAGAGAAAAAGAACAACACAAAAAAATGAATCTAAATAGAAGTTCTTATTATGAACTTGTCACACTGAAATAGATTTTCTTGTTCATTTGCCAAAATAAATGCTTTCTCTGAAGGTGCCTACTCAATAGTACACCTTGGTTGTCAGTAAACTTTGATGACTTACTAGATGCACAGACCCTGGGTGTTTGATAAAAACAAGTGAATATTTACCTTTAAAATATAAAATGTGGTACATGCATAAAAAGACATCAAATACAGGAAAATTAAAAACCTGAAAGGGTAAGCAGTGAAACAGAATGTATATCAGAAAGACCAGGAAAAGAATGCAATAAAACATATTTAAATTATATTTCATAATAAAGATTTGTTGAAAAAAAATCCAGAATAATTTTGAGCCTTAGACTTTATCTCCAAAATAAAAATGAGCCAGGATTGGACTACCCAAAGTTCAATCAAGTATTCTTTTTGTGGCCTGTGGCATAATCCACATTTTCCATTTTTCTAAGATAAGTTAAAAAAAAAAAAACAAGTGTCCAGTGGACCAATTACCTAGCACTCTTCCAAGGGCCCCTGTGGGACAAGAAGGACATGGAGATTACCAAGCTATGTTAGCCAGAGTTGAGGGATTTCTGTTTGCACAGCCAGCCACCCGCTTGTTCTCTTTCTCATTCTTTCCCAAGAAAATTGCAACTCAGAACTTTTACTCTAAGGAAAAGTCACACACCATCCTTTTGTGACCTCTTCCATTTAAGAATCTCTAGGGAATAATGAGTTCATGAACCATCAGTGCTGCTTTGATTTTTCACCTGAGAGCCTATAGAATAAGAGATGATATCAAGGGAGGCTATCAGTCTAATAGAAAAGCAAAGGGCCTGAAATAAAAAACTGTGTCTGTGACCTGGAGCATGTTAGTTTTCCTTATCCAAAGAGGAGAATTAAACAACTGTTTCCTTGGCTGGTGTAGCTCAGTGGACTGAGTACAGGCTTGTGAACCAAAAGGTCATAGGTTCAATTCCTAGTCAGGGCACGTGCCTGTGTTGTGAACCAGGTCCTGAGTTGGGGGCATGTGGGAGGAAACCGATTGATGTATCTCTTGCACATCCATGTTAAAAATAAAAACACAAAAGACTGTCTACCTATCTAACAGGCTTACGAGAAGTTGGAAGGAAAATGTGTACTCCAAAAACACTTAACAGACATAACACCCTATACAAATGCTGACCAGCAGTGGAACCAGAGAAATCCTGAACAAACAATCTCATTATAGCTTAGAACCTGAGAATACTACCTCACCACCTTCAACATGCTAAAAGCTTTGGGATGATTAACTATGATGTACAAAATTTAACTGTAATCTGATAACAGAAGGTTATTAGAGGTCATAACATGGAGACATCATAGTTCAGATTGGCCATTTAGGTTTAAGAAGCAAGCATAAACTCATATTCTCATAAGAAAGTGGAATTCTGATGTTTATTTTTCATGCCATTTTATTTTATTCTATTTTATTCTATTTTACCTTCAGATACTTTGACAGGTTTTATTTAACTCTTGGCAAGTTTCATCTTATGTAGGATAAATTAATGTTCTGGGGGGCAGCTTAAAGGCTAGGGAAGCCTGCAAAGGATTATCTTCCATTTAACACATTCTCTTTAGAGTTCTTCTCTGTGGATGCTGAGCATGAACATAACAGATGTGCACATTCTTCAGTGAGTCCGTCAGTGCTTCAGCTGTCCAAGAACGGTTCTCCCCAGCAGGAGAGGGCAAGAGGCCAGGACTGGTTTGGGATGTTCTTAGTCAGCTATTTATCAGACAAGAAAGCACGGTGCCCATGACTCCCATACCCTAGTACCCTTCAGAACTTACAGACTGTGGGAAAATGACAAGCTGTCAAATCCCACATCCTTTGAAGTTTAGCAAATTTCTATTCCTATTGAATTGTCTCTACAATTGGAAATACACTATTGAGAAGTAACAGAGAATAGAGAACGTATTTCTTTTGCTCACAGCCTTTGAAGAGAAAATAATGCATAAGTATCCTGTAGGAGTTTGTCTGTGACTCTCAGTTGTTTCCAGGCACCTTAGGTCTCTTAAGGGTATGTTGTTGGGTTATAAATTCTAGGATACCATTCTTGGCATGGATAGCACAGATTTCAGTAAGAAAGCTCTTACTTGTTTCATGTTTAGTTGGGATTGCTTTTTCCTTAAGATACCTAATACCTACCTCTTAATTCTACCACAGGAATTCTTCAGTTCCCTCTACCAAGACTCTGTAAAACTATTCAGAACCTGGGACCTCCTGAGATCTTCACCACAGACAATTTAGTCAATTAATTCCTAATAGTAACCTGAAATATCGGGTAAGGTAAAGAATTTTCCTGAGCAGTATGACCAAGAGATAAAGTGTCCAGATGTCTGGATGCCCCATGTCCCCATACAGGAGATTTCAGAGCTGCCACTGCACCAAAGGCCAAGGATGAAGGCCAGTTTGGAAAGATATCTTACATTTGTTGCTTTAACTATCCCTGGAGAAAAGGTGGAGCTATTGTAATCTCATGCTTTGACAATTCTAGAATGATTTAATCTTGGAAACCAAATAGAAATTAATGTTTTTTTTTAAATTGTTGCTATGCGGAATCAACACATCTAATCCATCCTTGGCATTGTAAGTATGTGTCAAAGGCCTCTAAAATCAATTTTGGTTAAGCATTGGGGGTGGGGGGTGGAGTCTATCAACTGATGAGAATGATTGATGAGAATTTTGCATAAACAACATTTTATAACTAGTCAGAAAGTTTGGTGATTCAAAGTAACAGTTTAAGATCAGAAGAGTCCCCGGAAAGTAATCTAGTTTTTCCTGTTTGAGCAATAATGAATCCAACATGAATGCTTGGGAAAGACACAAATTCAACTCTTATACTCTAGAGAAAAACATCCAGAACAGGTTGGCTATAAGCCATTCTTGGGGAGGAGGACTCAGGACTGTTGCTGATGATGTGGGTACTCCTAGGAATTTTTGACCATCCACATAGATGTTCCACACTAATTATAAAGGTTTCAATTTTATAGCACAGGCAATCCAGGATACAGGACTGCGATCCCTGGAGGGATAACTCAGCTCCATTTGGACTCAGCCTGGAGCAGACCCACATCTACAGAACCATGTGACTTACTGAACAGTACTGGGGCAGGCTGAAAGCCAAATGAACAACAGTGGATCTTGCTCTGCTGTTTTCCCAGTTCTGAAGTGGCTCATGATTTGTCCCACACAGCCACCCTTCCTAGTCCCTTATTCCTTTCTATTTGTAAATCAAAATAAATCAGTTACTAAATTAAAGGTCACACTGAAGATTAAAGGAGAAAAGGAACTTGTTTTCTTGTGTCCAAGCAGTTAAGGCAAAATTGAAGGTTTCAAAAATGAGAGGACCCTATAAGAACAATGAGGGAAAGGGAGGTTCTAGTATGTCTGCTGCTGCTTATACCCCATAAACAAAACTCAGATACCTTTGTGATTATCAGAGAACATGACATTAACCTAGGCTACAATGAAGCTCTTAAAATTCATTAGTCATGCCATTGCAAGACATCAGTAAACCAGCTTGTGAAGAATATGACACAAGCTAGACAGAAAAGACAGAAGAGAGTAGATGAGGCTGAACCATTTACCACATATCTCTTATTTCTCTTACCTAGTTATAAATATACCCATTGCATTCTGGTTTTAGGACTTTAAAAAACAGATATTCATACCTGTTAGAGATATTTTTTCATAATACAAAGTAAGAGAAGGCCATATTTGGGTTTGAAGATAATGACAATTATCTAAGTCTGAATCTTCCCTTCCTTCCAAAACCATAACATCTACAGAGAGAACAAATAAAACTACACAGGACCCAAACATTCATTAATACTAGGATACAGAGAACACTACAAGCTTCAAATTACTTCTAAGTAGAGTAAAAACAGTAATAAATTCCACTCTGGCCAGTGTGACTCAGTTGGTTGGAGCATTGTCCAATAAACTTAAAGGTCACCAGTTCTATTCCCAGTCAGGGCACTGGATTGGGGATTTGGTCTCCACTTGGTGCACATGCAAGAGGCAACCAGTCAATGTTTCTCTCCCTTCCTATCTCTAAAATTGGTGAGCATGATGTGAGGATAAAAAACAAAAACCAACAGACAAAAACCAGTAACAAATTCCAACAGAGCTCTGTTAGCTTACCTGCAACCAACTCAAGACTTTATAGAGAGCATAGGAGAGGGAATGCTTAAAAGGGTCTCTCAGAAGAGTAGAGGGATAAAGAGAGCCTAGAGGAAGCCCAGAGAAAATCACTAACAAGAAGAGGAAATGTGACAGTAAATGTCAAATGCTGAATAGGACCCGTGAGTTCACAGCCCTGGCTACATGACTTAGCAATGGAAACGGGATCGAAAATGAGGGCAATACAAACTCCCAGGCAGCCAAGCCATGCATGTAGATCATCCTTAACCTGTTTCCATAAGTTTCATGGTTTTTACTACCTAAAAATTGTCCATTCCATTCCTTTCTCTCCAACCTCACTGTTACTGTCCTTGTTTAGACTGTCATTCTCTCTCCCCTGGATGATAATGAAAACCTCTCAAATTATATTACCTTTAATCTAGATAGCTGCCTTCTCTCCCCTTGGTCTTCAATCTAACTTCCAAATTTTGTATTAAAGTGAATTTCCAACAGATATTCTTTCCCTGGCATTCCCATGCTGGATTAAGTACCTCAACTGAATATTTCCATAGCTTCTTCTATTATAGCTTAATGTCTGGAATTGACACTCTGGAAATAAACGTTTGATACCCTAGCTCCTGTGCTTACTTGTTTCATGACTTGGGGCAAGATTCTTAATCTCTCTGAACCTCTGGAAAATGGAATAAAAGGTATTGCCTACCTTATAAGGTAGGTAATTAATACATGAGAAATGCTTAATGCGTGGCATGTAATATTGTAGGTGCTAGATTAATGTTTACTAACAATCACCAAATGCATTTGCATTTTTCTGTTTATAAGTCTGTCTATCCCATTAGACCTAGATTCATTGCTTAAAATTTTTTTAATGATTTTTGTTTGTAAAAAACAGATTATCTCAATGTCTACTACATAGAAAGTCCAGTCCAAATGTTTTAATATTGTAAGTATTTATTTTTAGAGAGAGAGTAAGGGAGGAAGAAAGAGAGGGACAAAAACATCAATGTGTGAGAGCAACATGGATTGGTTGCCTTTCCTATGTACCCTGACAGGTGATTGAACTTGCAACCCAGACATAATCCAATCGCCTTGACCGTAATCCAATTGGTGACCTTTTGCTTTGCAGAATGACACCCAACCAACAGAGCCACACCAGTCAGGGCCATTCCATATGTTTTTAATCAATAAACAAAGTGTCACATTTTCACAAAATTAATCTGAATGAGACAGTTTGAATATTGTCTTAAATGAGTCATGGAGTTATTAATCTAAACTGAATGAATTTAATCATCTATGTTTTTTCCAGCTCAGTGATTACAGATAGTATCCTAGTGTTGTACTAAGGAAGCTTAAGGATCTTTCTGGGTGGACACAACCAAAGTACCTGAACTTTGGGGCAGCCACTGGTCCCATCTATATAAACACAGCCAGACCACCAGGCTGCAAACTGCAGAGCACATGGAGCGTAAACTCGTGACAGCCAGGGTGCCACACTCACCAACAGCAGCAGCCTACCTGCCCAGCACTCTGCTCTTTGTTCCTGTGCCCTCCAGTTCCTGACTTCATTCCTGGTCTCTCAACATCTGACTCAGAGCCTACTTTACACTTATCATCCTTTTTGGAAGCTATCTATTCAGCCAGAATTCATAAATCTAAAAGTAATATAACAGGCTTCCAGTTTCAAGTCTGTCATGAGAGTTTGGAACTTATCACTTCCATCCTCAAAAATAAGAAAAAAGCTGAGAAAACTGAAAACCAGCAACTTTTCTTTGATTCATCAGATAATTGAGGTCACAAAGCAAACTGCCACCATGAAAACTGAAGAGAGGGGCTAACAAAGAGAATCGGGAGCAGAAGTCTATGGCTGGAGCCAGTATTTGTAAGAACACTTAAAAGGTAATTAACTAACTGCTGGAGAATGAGTGAACTAGTTTGAGAGAAAAATTCCTAGGAGCCCACCTTAGGTTGGGTCCCCATACTTTTGTGAATTTTGCCTCCAAAAGGTCCACTAAGTTTTCAGGGTCAATATCAGAGAAAAACCTCACCTGCCTCCTACAAGCAGAGGGAGAAAGTATCATTTTGAAATACCTCCAGAGCATCTGTTGTTATTGACAAGGTCTTGCTGGCAAGGGAAACTATTTATCAGGACCTAATCAACATGGGTTTTATGAGATTCAGTCTAAAGGAGTAAGGGAAATACCCAGCTCCAGCCCCCTCTAACCATCTTCTCTTGCCTAAATGTAGTAGTAGGTGGAGAGATGGGTGATGCTTCACTTGTAAAGATCGCTGTCCTGGGGCAGAGGCACAGTGAAAGACCTGAGACCTGAGACTGAGATATTTTATGTCATTTAATCCTGCAGCAGAAAGTCTGTTTTATTATTACACCAGTTTTTGCAAGTGAGAGATGTAAGGCCCAGGAAAGGAAACTGACTTGCCCACCCTTATAGAATGTCTCCACCCCCCCCACACCTTACCACTACACAAATAATGTTCCTATATAATAACACCTTAACAAAAAAATTAGAAATCATGTACAATGGAATTAAACTAGAAATCAGTAACAAAGCTAGCTAGAAAATACTAATATTTACAGGTTAAAACACACACTTTTAGATAACACATGGGTCAAAGAAATCTAGAGAAATTTTAAAATATTTTGAACTAAAATAAAATAAAACATCAAAACATATGGGGTGCAATGAGAAGAGTGTTTAGGGGGAAATTTATAACATTGAGTACATACAGTAGAAAAGAAGATCTATAACCAGTAACCAAAGCTTCTGTCTTAGGAAACTAGAAAGCAGAGCAAATTAAATCCAAAGGAAACAGAAAAAAAAAAAGAAAAATAATAAAAACTGGAGCAGAAATCAATGGAATTGAAACTAAGAAAAAATTAGGGAAAATCAGCTAAACCAAAAGCTAGTTATTTGAAAAGATCAATAAAGGTGATAAACCTCTAGCCAGTCTAACCAAGGGAAAAAGAGAAGACACAAATTACTAGTATCAGAAATGAAAGAGGGGCCATCACCACTGACCCCATAGACATTAAAAGGCAAATAAAGAAATAAGCAACTTTATGCCCATGAATTTGATAACCCAGATGAAATGGAGCAATTCTTTCAAAGAAACAACCTACCAAAACTCACACAAGTAAAAATAAATAATCTGAATAGGTCTATACTTATTAGAATATTAAATCAATAACTAATAACTTTTTAAAACAGATTTTTAAAACCGTATGCCACAAGAATTTTTAAAACATGCAACACCTTAATATTTAGTTGGGGGTACAGACTTCTTTTCTTTTGGGTTGTCAAATGAAAAAATGACAATGGCTAACACAACAATAGCCATCTGGTGTGAATGGATCAAAATTATACCTATTTTTGTCAGATCAGCAAAAAAGTATATTTTTGATGTGCCATAGAAATTTAGTAATTAATTTATGTGTACCATGAGATGAAAAAGGTTGCAAATTGTTGTTCTAAAAGATAAAGCAACAGGCCCAGATGGCTTCACTAGTGAATTCTATCAGACATTTAAGGGAAACATGATATCAGTTGTCTACAATCTGTTCTAGAAAATAGAGGCAGAGGGAACACTTCTTAACCCATTTTATGAGACCAGCATTATTCTAATATCAAAACCACACAAAGAAAGGAAAATTACCATGAGAGACCAATATCTCTCACAAACATAGATACAAAAATCCTCAACAAAGTATTAGCAAATGGAATCCAACAATAAATATATAAAAAGAACTATACATCACTACCAAGTGGAATTTATTTCAAGTGTCCAAGGCTAGTTTAAAGTCTGAAAATAATTGATCTAATTCATTACATCAATAGGCTAAAGAACCAAAATCATATGATCATATCAGTAGATACAGAATTTCATTTGACAAAATCCAGCACCCATTCATGATAAAAACTCTCAGCAAACAAGGACTAAAGGGGAACATTTTCAACTTGATTAAGAACATTTACCAAAAACCTACAGCTAACCTTATACCTAACAGTGAGGAAATTGGTGCTTTCCCCTAAGATAGGGAACATGTCAAGGACGCCCTCCCTAGCCACTCCTATTTAACATCATACTGAGAGTCCTAACACATGCAATAAGACAAGAAAGAGAAATAAAAGGTATACAGATTGGGAAGAAAGAAATAAAACTGCCTTTGCTTGCAGATATAGGATCATTACATAAGAAAATGTCAAAGAATCAACAACAAAAAAGCAAAATACCAACTTGTGGTATTAATAAACAATTAAAATTAAGTTGCAGTATATAAAATCAATATACAAAAAGGAATGTTCCATCTCCTCATTTTGGCCTTGTAGACCCTCTTCCTCCAAGATTTGACCAGTCTCATGCATACATAGGTGGAGATATAAGGGCTTAAACAAAGAGGCCTGCATTTGTGGAATACTAACATGATACACAATGTTAGGAGGTTAACAGAAGTAGAAATGGACACATATTTACTGAATAAAGATGAAAAACAGTCCTTTCTGGGGCTGAGGGTACATGTAAGTTACCATAAGCAAATAGCACTAATTAAGTGCCTAAGTGTATATATCAATATTCTAAGTATTATATTAAATTAACTAGGATTTTGGAAAATATTTTTAATATCATAATCCTAATGAAAAACAATGATCCACTTTCTTTTTACCTGGTTCACCCTCTTATACTATTTTAAAAAATGATGGCAAATAATATTAAGCATTATGGAATTACTAAATGCTCCTACATACATAAGCTTATTTAGTCAAATATAATTTAACTGCCTCTGAAAAATTATTTGGTTCATTCATAGGAGTAAAAATTAGTGAATTATTTCTTTCAAGAGCATATTCAAAACTATTTCCTTACAATTAGGAGCAACTTGGCTGTTGAGATTACTTGTTTTCTGACTGTGTTTAAGTGAAGTAAATCACCAAACTTCTATCCAAAAAAACATATTTTTTATTTGCTAGTATATATTAGTTTTTTAAATTAAATGTAATAGTAATAGGTAATATTCATTGCACACTTTGTTCAGGAACCATACTAATTACTTAGATATTTTATATCATTTAATCCTGCAGCAGAAAGTCTGTTTCATTATTACACCAGTTTTTACAGGTGAGGAATGTAAGGCCCAGGAAAGGAAACTTATTTGCCCAAAATTATGCATCTTGACAGAGCCAAAATTAGAAAGTTCTGTTAGGCTCTAGAGCAGATGTTGGCAAAATACCAAGTTTTTACATGTGGGCCAAGTCTGGTCTGTCACCTGTTTTGTATGGCCCACATTCTAAAAGTGGTTTTTACATTTTTTAAAGGTTTGAAAAAAATCAAAAGAACAATATTCCATGACATGTGAAAATTAAACTAGATTAAAATTTTATTGTTCACCAAGTTCATTGGAACACAGCTGCACTCTGATTTGGGTACATGTGGCTATGTCTGTACTTTACGATAACAAAGTCAAGTAGTTGTAACAGAAACTGTATGGCCTATGTATGCTCATGTTTACATGTAAACACATATATGCACATTTCTCACTACATACACACATGTGTGAGCCCTTGTGGTAGGTCATAGCTAAACTTGACCTTCCCCTCACCCGTGCCCTTTCTTAACCAACCTCCTCAACCTACCAACTAATTTTTTTAAATAATTAGTTGCAATAATAATTATTTTAAAATTAAAAAAATGATTTAAAAAATTGTCTAGTGCAAGGTTTTCACTCACAGATAATCTGAATAAAGAAAAATATAGACAGCCATATGTATGAATATTACATTAATGTATTTATAGCATACTTCATTCCCCCAAAGGGAACAAGAAATATAAACTAGATTAAGGGCATACAAAAGGCAACCAGAGTATGTAATTGAATTTATTCTCTTGGTTCTGTCCAGACAATAAGAGAGAACTTCCAATTTATCTGTATTGTAACACTCCTATTAAACCAGTTTTTTTTGCCAAACTCGACAGTCTGTTACTTGACTAAATTTATAAAATGCTCAAGAAAAAGGTTTCTTGAGAAATGCCCAGTTATGACTGTATCAAGCATCTCTTCCAAAATGTGTGTGCCTTTCAAGAGCAAGAAATCATTTTAGTTTAACATGATCACTGAATGTCTAATATTCTCAGGAAAAAACTAAGGTTGAAGAAAGTAATTAAAACCAGATCCTGAAAAGTCAATACTAAGACTCCAGACATTCAATCTGCATGTGTTGTGGTTTTCAGTAAAACACTAAAATGAGATAATTTTTAATTTTTATTACATTCATGACTCTTGCAAAGCCTAACCAGGGTAAAAATGTTTACTTCCTAATTTTTCTCATTAAATGACTATATACAATATAAATTTTGAATGTCTTGTGCTAAAAAGAGAATCTCTTATAGTTATTTTATAAGCAACAAGAAAAAGGATCCCTGATGAATTGTGGATAATTCAAACATTTCCATTTAGTCACCTTATTTTACTCCCTTCTCCTCTCTTTTGTAAATCCAGATAAGAAATTGTGGAATTGACTTATGTGTCATCTTCTCCTTCCCTCTTCCTTTGTCTTGTTTCTTTTGGGACTTAATAATTGGGCTAGAGGAGGCACTGAGGACAAAGATTACCACATGCCCAGAAGACACACACATGTACACACACACACACACACACACACACACACACTGTCTCTCTCCAAAAGCAAGATAAAAAGGGATGATAAGAGAGAAAAACAAATTTGTGAACTTGATTAAAACAGCTGATCTTGTGCAACTAATAATTAAATAATTCTATATTTCTATGTTCCTGTATCCCCCCATATTTCTCTCTTAGATCACTGAAAATAAATATACAACAATTTTTAAAAGAAAAACGCAAACAAAATATAACCAGAGACATTGAAATTAAGAACACAATCTAACAATAGCCAGAGGGGAGGGGGAAGGGAGCAGAGGGGAGAAGGGTGTTCAGGAACTACTACAGAGGACACAAGGACAAAACCAACAGGGAGGGTGGAAGCAAGGGAGGGAGGTGGGTTTGGCTGGGGTGGGGGGAGTAGTGGGGAAAAATGCAGACAACTGTAATTGAACAACAATAAAGTAATCTAAAAAATTACATTCTTTAAAGCAATGCCAAACTCAGCTGTTTGATCATATAGTTGGCATATGGGTAAATGCTTTCATCTAAAATCTCAGAGCACTGCCCTGGCCAGTGTGGCTCAGTTGACTGCAGCATTGTCCCTTAACCAACAGGCTGAGGGGTTCAAACCCCACCCCAGGCTTGTAAGATCCCCGGTCTGAGCACCTGCAGAAGACAGCAGATCAATGCTTCTCTCTTGCATCAATGTTTCTGTCCCTTCCTCTTCCCCTTCCTCTCTCTCTCTAAAAAAGCAATGAAAAGTGTCCTCAGGCGAGGATTTAAAAAAAAGTTTAAAATCTCAGAGCACCTAAAAATAGTGTAATTTTCAGGCTCCAAAGAGTGAAAATAAAAATGCCTGGAATTCATAGACTCAAAGAGAAATGGTAGAGGGTTCTGGCTTCCTAATACTTAGCCTCAGACTTTGAACAGCATTTTGTCATCCTGATGAGCATTAAAAAAATTAACAAGTAATGGGTATTAAGAGGTTATGTCATCACCATGATGGATTCCAATACTCCGAATGAATGATAGTTATTGGTCAAGTGCAATTGATTACCATATAAGACATATAATTCAGGTTATATTTTGCTTGCTTGTTTGTTTTGTTGACAAGCAAGCAAAATATAACCAGAAACATTGAAATAAAGAACAAACTAAGAGTAACCAGAGGGGAGCGAGAGAGGGATAATGGGAGAAAATAGCGGAAGGTCCATCAGGGAACATGTACAAAGCACACATGGACAAAACAAAGAGGGTAGGTTCCAGGGTGAGTGGGGATAGGTGGTGTGGGAGGCTGTGACGGGGTGAAAATGGAGACAACTGTACTTGAACAACAATAAAAAAAAGTATGCTCAGAAAAAAAAAGCGCTGCCAATGGAGTAGCAAAAAATAATTATTATTTATGTTTTTATATTTCTGTTTAATAATTTCTAGATTATAATTGAAAATAAACAAGAAATCATGTATTTTATTGCATAAATATAATAAATGCAAAAAGGAAATACAATTCAATATTAGAAATATTAATATTTAACTGCTTTATTTTAATAAGCTTTGCTCTACCACCTTGTCAAAGACCTTTTGAAAACCTGACTAGATCATATTCATGCATCAAGTTTTGTGTACATGCATGTTTAACCCTTAAATGAACTGCAATAGTTAAATCATGGTTTACTCTTAGAGGAACCTTTTGGCTTTTTCTCCTACTAGGTTACATATATCTAAATGTTTTGTAACCCTCTTTTGTTATTGTAGAGTTACAATCTTGTCCTAAATGGACATTGTGGACCTCTCTATGATCTGTGTTTTGAAAGATAATGTTTGTCCTTTTAAATTCTTTATACAATTGAATATACTAGTAAGTACATTTCTTAGGAATTTCTTAGAACCTTAGTATCCAGGGTCTGAAATTGAGAGAAACTGACATTGCTTGACACTAATGCCTCTTAGAGAAGATTTCTTAATGATGCTACAATTTCCCTTAAGTACATTGTCCAGACACAATGAAATATAGGAAAAATAATTTGAAAGCAACTTTTCCCCACTAAGCTGTATTGTCAATCAGCCATCCATCTGTTTCTACTCTTCATTTCCATAAAAATGTAGAATTATATGCTAAAGTCTCAGCATCATTTGACCTTGCGCTTTCTATAGTTCATCAGTTTATATAATAATTTAACACTCTCCTACTAGTCATGTTAGAACTTCTTGTGAAGTCCACTTTAAATTCATGAAAGAAAACTTCATTTGCCATGCTTTATGGACTTGTCAACTATTACTTGTGTTATCTTTCTGCATGTGAGATAAATCCTTTCCCCTCAATAAGAGAGTTCCTTTCTTTTAAAAAAAAAATCCTGGTTTAGCTTCAGTTCTCATAAGTAGGCCATTGGTTCCCTTTAAAACATTACCTTCCATGATTTATTAATAGGTAACCAGATTTTGTCCTAGTTCAATACACGCATGACGTGTAATTCTTGTTTTTCTGTCGTAACACATTGAGATGTTTAATGTTATGTTGTGCCTTGCTCACAGTAGCTACATCATGACTTCCTACATGTTCCTTAAGTACACATCTAGGAAATTTACCTTTTTTTGTGAGTTCTTAAAATACCAAATTAATGCATAATCATTTACCCTACCTAGTTACTTACCTTATGCTTTCCATTCGGGTAAAGTATCCTATCCACTGTGTTTGAGTAACTTAAGTTCCTAATTGTTAAACACCTGGTATAATTTTTTAAACCCTTCTAATTTTCATGGTTAGACTAACATTTCTATATACAGAACACCTTCTTTGTACAATTACAATTTTACCATATTGCATTTCATCATTTTCCAAGTAAACTACCTACCGGTCCCTATTTATCCTACAAGTCTAACAATGGGAAGGGAGAGAGTAGGTAGAAAAATGAGAAAACAAATTCTCTGTCACCTTAGGCTGCAGAGACCTGACTAAAAGCCAGAAGTTGATCTTGTCTCAACCAAGATCACATATATGTTGTTACAATGCAACCCATTTTTTCCCCCACTGTAACCTACAAAGTTTAATTTGTGCTTAATTTTCAGTCTTAACTCTTTATCAAAATGACTTAATTATCTTACCTTAATTCCAGTGTTGGTGATTTTATTACACTCAGATAGAGAAAGTTCCTTTAATTTTTTATGTCTGGAAAGTATCATCAAACCCTAAAAATATTTAAAATAAAGATTATCTTGTGGTTACAACTTAGTTAGAAGGATATTTCCAATAAGATAACTGATTTATACAAAAAATATAGCTTCTGACATATTTCTTTACATTTAAAATACCTTGGTTAGAGGCCATGAAACACAGATACCATATGATCTCACCTTTAACAGGAACCTAATCGACAAAACAAACAAACAAGCAAAATATAACCAGAGACACTGTAATTGTGAACAGGCTGACAGTGGCCAAAGGGGAGAGGGGAGGGAATTTCAGGGGGAAAGAGTGAAGGGTTTGTGGGAACAATTATAAAGGACACATGGACAATAACAGAGGGGCAGTAGAAACAGGAGGGAGGTGGAGAGGGCTGGGATGTTGGGCTGGGGTGGGGGTAAAAGGCAGAAAACTATACTTGAACAACAATAAAAAATATATAAATAAATAAAATACCTTGGTTAGGCAATATCATTAAATACAATTTTCAGATTGTCTTTATCTAATGTTTTGCAAAATACATCACAATATCTCAGAGACAGAAAACTTCTTATCTTGCCACCTGTTTCCAGGTAAATTTTATCTAAACCAATATAAAAAAATCTTAGACTCCCAAACTTACAACTTTATTTTGAAGACATTTCATGTAGCTAATGAACCTGTTTTTAAATAAATTTTTATTTATGCCTCACTTAAAATCTAAAAATCTTCGCTGATTTTATGTTTAATTGCTTGAAAAGAGGGAAAAGTTCTTTATATAAAGGCCTGTAGATAGATCAACATTTATTAATAACCCACTTCTTTTTTCAGTTCAAAAGCTTTGTCTGTTTTTATTAAAAAATAGATTGCCCTTAAATTAAAAAAAAATGTTAAAACATTAAGTATAATGTACATATAATTTTATATTAGTTTCTGGTGTACAACATAATGATTCGACATTTACATACCTTACAGTCACACTAAGGCATAATCACCTGTTACTGTGAAACTTACCACAATGTTGCTGACTGTGTTCCTGTCACCTTTTTCACTCATCCCCACCCCCTCCCCTTGGGAAGTATCCATTTGATCTGTTTCTATGAGTCTGTTTTTGTTTTGTTTGTTCATTTGTTTTTGTGGGTTTTTTAAATGAGATTTTCATATATAAGTGAAACCATACGGTATTTCTCTTTCTCTTACTTTACTTAACATAATACCTACTAGGTCCATCGATGTTGTAGCAAATGAAAAAAATTTATTTTTTTATTGTGTAATATTCCATTATGTACATATACATACATTCATATACATATGTGTTTATATATACACACATGTATATATCACATCCATACCATGTCTTCCTTTTCCATTTATCAATAGACACTTAGGTTGCTTACAAATCTTGGCTATGGTGCAATGAGCACCGGGGTGTGTACATCTTTTTGAATTAGTTTTCATTTTCCTTTTTCTTCTTTTTTCAGTATATTTTATTGATTATGCTATTACTATTGTACCATTTTTTCTCCCCTTAATTTCCCTCTGCCCTCCATTCCACCTCCCTCCAGCTTTCCCCCTACCTTAGTTCATGTCCATGGGTCCCACATACAAGTTCTTTGGTTTCTCCATTTCCTATACTATTAACCTGCCCCTGTCTCATTTTCTACCTACCATTTATTCTTCTTATTCCCTATACCTTTCTCCCCCATTCTCTCGCTCTCTCTTCCCACTGATAACCCTCCATATGTTCTCTATTTCTAATTGTTCCTGATCTAGTTTGCTTAGTTTTTGTCTTAGTTTTTTTTAGGTTCAGTTGTTGATAGTCGCGAGTTTTTTGTCATTTTACTGTTCATATATTTTTAATATAGTTTACTGATTACACTATTACAGTTGTCCTATTTTTCCTCTTCACTCCCCTCCACTCTGCTCACCCTCTCCCACCCACATTCCCCCACTTTAGTTCATGTCCATGTGTCATACTTATAAGTTCTTTAGCTCCTACATTTCCCATACTATTCTTACCCTCCCCCTATTTACTACCTACCATCTATGCTACTTATTCTCTGTACCTTTTCCTATTCTCTCCTCCTCCCACTCCCCTATTGATAACCCTCCATGTGATCTCCCTTTCTGTGGTTCTGTTCCTATTCTATTTGTTTGCTTAGTTTCTTTTGGTTTTGTTTTAGGTGTAGTTGTTCATAATTGTGAGTTTGGTGTCATTTTACTGTACATGTTTTTTATCTTCTTTTTCTTAGATAAGTCCCTTTAATATTTCATATAATAAGGGCTTGGCGATGGTGAACTTCTTTAACTTGACCTTATCTGAGAAGCACTTTATCTGCCCTTCCATTCTAAATGAAAGCTTTGCTGGATAGAGCAATCTTAGATGTAGGTCCTTGCCTTTCATGACTGAATATTTCTTTCCAGCCCCTTCTTGCCTGCAAGTTTTCTTTTAAGAAATCAGCTCATAGTTTCATGGGAACTCCCTTGTAGGTAACTGCCTCCTTTTCTCTTACTGCTTCTAGGATTCTCTCCTTAATTTTAATCTTGGCTAATGTAATTATGATGTGTCTTTGTGTGTTCCTCCTTGGGTCCAACATTTTGGGGACTCTCTGAGCTTCCTGAACTTCCTGAAAGTCTATTTCCTTTGCCAGATTGGGGAATTTCTCCTTCATTATTTGTTCAAATAACTTTTCCATTTGTTGCTCTTCCTATTCTCCTTCTGGTACCCCTATAATTCAGATGTTGTAACATTTAAAGTTGTCCCGGAGGTTCCTAAGCCTCCCCTCATTTTTTCGAGTTCTTATTTCTTCATACTGTTCTGGTTGAATGTTTATTTCTTCCTTCTGTTCCAAATCATTGATTTGAGTTCCAGTTTCCTTCCCATCTCTAGTGGTCCCCTGTACATTTTCCTTTATTTCACTTAGCATAGCCTTCATTTGTTCATCTAATTTGCAACCAAATTCAACCAATTCTGTGAGCATCCTGATCACCAGTGCTTTGAACTGTGCATCTGTTAGTTGGCTCTTGCTTCATCACTTAGTTGTATTATTTCTGGAGCTTTGATCTGTTCTTTCATCTGGGTCATTTTTTTTTTTTTGTCTTGACGTGCCTGTTACTTAGTGAGGGGTGGAGCCTTAGGTGTTCACTGGGGCGGGGCAACCCACGTAGCTGGGTTGTGACACAGTATGTGGGGGAGGGGTCGAGAGGGAACAGAGGTGCTTGCTCCACTCTCTGCTGGATTTCAGTCCCTTCTGCCACTTCCCCCAAGTGAACTGGGCCCTTCTGGTGCTGATTCCCATGTAGGTGGGTTTGTGTATGTTCTAGGACCCTGTGGGTCTCTCCAACAAACTCTCCTGTGAGGCTGGGAGACTCTCCCAGCACCTGAACCCCCCACAAGTGTTTTCAGTTGGTGTTTCGAGGCTTTATTTCCCCATGCTGGAAACTTGAGTTGTGCGGTCAGTCTTGCTCCCCAGTTAGTTTTCATTTTCTTTGGATAAATACCCAGAAGTGGAATTGCTGGGTCATATGGTAGTTCTATTTTTAGTTTTTTGAGGAATCTCCATATTGTTTTCCACATTTGCTGCACCAATTTGCATTCCATTAACAGTGCATGAGGGTTCCATTTTCTCCACATCCTTGCCAATACACTATTTGTTGACTTTTATGTAGATAATAAGCATTCTGACTGGTGTGACATGGTATTTCATTATGGTTTTGATCAGCATTTCTCTGATGACAGCTCCTACATTTTTTACAAGTGGTTTTGCTGTCCCATATCTTAGTACCTTCCTTCCTAGACTGACTAATGTGCCTTATAGAGGTCATCATGTTTTTGCACTCAGAATCACAATATTTTGATATTTCCATAAGATATGCTTCCTAGACTAGGTGTACAAGAACAATTTCTTCTCACCCTAATACCCCAGAACTGGTTGGTAGGGAAAATACCAAAAGTAGTATATGAATTTTTTCTTTAAAAAATTTTTGGATTTAATCTTTCTTGTATTTTTTCCATTAACATTTTATACCTCCCTCTCCCCAGCAATCATTACCCTGTAGTCCATGTCCATGAGTCCTTTTTCGTTTTTGCTCAATCCCTCCACCCCACTAATCGCAACCCTACTAGCTGCCATCTGCTCTGCATCTATGAGTCTGTCTCTGTTTTGCTTGTTAGTTCAGTTTGTTCATTAGATTCCACATATGAGTGAAATCAAGGGGTATTTGTCTTTCTCTGACTGGCTTATTTCACTTAGCATAATGTTCCAAAAATATGGAATGCTTCATGAATTTTCATGTCATCCTTGTGCAGGGGCCACGTTAGTCTTCTCTGTATTGTTTCAATTTTAGTATATGTGCTACGGAAACAAGCACTCCTTTTAAAGTTTTATTTGCAGGACTGATTTACATTTTATTGATCTTCAACACAACATTTGAACCATCTTGAAAATGATTATTAAAATACTATATTTGGGGTTTTTTTACTGATGAACATAAAAAAATTCAGATCAAAGAAAAAAGTACTTGGAATTCTTATTAAATGAAGCCACTAAATATGTATGTTTAAACTAAATATGTAACTTCATTTAACATTTTGTATACCACCCACAAATAAAATCACTCTGTTTTTTTTTTTTTTTAAATTTTAGAGAGAGGGTACAGGAGGGAGAAAAAGAGGGTGAGAAACATCTATGTGAGAGAGAAACATCTATTGGTTGCCTTCCATACACACCCCAGGGGACTGAACCTGCAACCCAAGCATGTGCCCTGACTGGGAATTGAACTGCTGACCTTTTAGTTTGTGGGATGATACCCAATCAAGTGAGCCACATTGACCAGGGCTCCCTTTTTGTCTCAAAACAAAAAATGACCAAAACCTGTGGAGCCATTCACATGCAATCTGGGTTCCAGATGTGGATGCTATTGAATTAGCCAAAAAGTTCATTTGTTTTTTTTTTCCTGTAAGATGGCTCTAGTAGTGCTTAGTTGTCTCTAACTTCATTTGAAACATTTATGTTAGTTTGTTTTGTGACAGCTGTCATATCAGCATGCATTAAAGAAAACTAACCAAAATTGGTGAATTTTTGTGTAGCCATTTTAATATTGAAGATGGGAGAAAATATGCAACATTTTTGATGTATTATACTTTATTTCAAGAAAGGTGAACATGCAACTGAAATGCAAAAACAGATTTGTGCAGTGTATGGAGAAGATGGTGTTACTGATCGAATGTGTCAGAAGTGGTTTGCACAGCTTTGTGCTGGAGATTTCTGCCTGAATGATGCTCTACAGTCAGACAGACCAGTTGAAGTTGATAGTGATCAAATTGAGACATTAACTGAGAACAATTAACATTATATTATGCAGGAGACAGCCAACATACTCAAAATATCTAAATCAATATAGTAATTGGTGAAAGTGAAAAGTGTGTCTTTTATTTTATGAAAAAAAATAAACAGACTTTTTGGCCAACCCAATATTTTATTTATGTTAGAAGTACTAGATTTACTTATTTAATTTTTTTTCTTTTATTAACTCTATACAGAGGAGAAGGGAGGGAGAAAGAGAGGGAGATAAACATCAATGTAAGAGAGAGACATCGATCAGCTGCCTCTGACATGCATCCCAACTGGGGATCAGGCCTGCAACAGGCATGAGGCCTGACTGGGAACCAAATCAGAGACCTTTGTTTTGCAAGATGATGCCCAACCAACTGAGTCATGCAAGTCAGGGCAGAAGGAGTAGACTTAGATATTCCCCCAACAGAAATAATATTGTTTAAACAAAAATATTAAGAGATGCAAGGTTTGTCTCATTGCCCTATACTTGATATAGTTAAATGTTTAATCGTATTTATTATGCATCTTTTAGGGTGAGCTGGAAATGAATTACACTTGCTAATTATGGTATTTTATGGTTTATATTCTCTTTGCCACTTTATTGAAAATCACTAAAAATTAATGCTCACTAATATTAAAATAAAATGCCATGTTTTATCACTATAATTATTCATTAAAATGTATGACCTCAAAATTAAATTAATTTTTTAAAATTTTATTTTAATCATTGTTCAAGTACAGTTTTCTCCCCAAAATTAAATTAATTAATATCATTAGCCATTAGGTAGATGCAACTCAAAACCACAATGAGATATCTCTACATACCTACTAGGGTGGTTATTCTTAAACAGATATAAAAAGTGTTAGTGAGGAAGTGAAAAAATTAAAGCTCTCATTAACTGTTGATGAGAATGTAAAGTGCTCATCACTTTGGAAAATAATCAGGCAGTTCTTCACCTAAAATATAAAGTTACCATATGACCCAGCAATTCCACTCCTAGGTATTTACCTAACAGAATGAAAACATATGTCAACACAAAAACTTGTACACAAATGTTCCTAGCAGCATTTTTATAATAGAAAAAAAGTAAAACAAACCAAATATTTCAAATGGTTAAAGATAGATGTATTATATCCATACAATGGAATATTCTTGGCAATAAAAAAGTACTGATGCATACTACTGTAAATGAATATTTTAAAAATTATGCTGAGTAAAAGAAGCCAGATCCAAAAGGCCACAAAATCTATGACTCCACTTATCTGAAAAGCTCAGACTAGACAAAGATATAGAAACAGAAAGTAGAATAGTGGTTGACTAGGTTAAACTGGGGAGTGGGTCAGGGATAGGAAGTAACTGCTTATGGGAAGGTTTTTTTGTCCCTGAGTGATGAAAATGTTCTGGAATTAGATTGTGGTGGTGGTCACACAGCTCTAGCAATATACTAAATCCACTGAATTATACACTTTGAATTGGTGAATTTTATAGTATGTAACTTATATCTCAATAAAGAATTTTATAAAAATTGAATGATATAATAATTGTATAACTAAACACAAATTTGAAATATTCTTACAACATCCTTCAGTCCAAAATGAATACAGAAATTGCTCACCCCTGATGGCCATTCTATTATTAGCAAGACAAGGACCAAGAGACGTCATCATGCTCATATGCTAGACAAGTTGTTGTAAAGCCCTGCTGTAAGTAAACCCCACTTTGTAAGTGAGCAGCAACAAATCTAAGCCAGCTGGAGGAGGCCAAGTCTCCACTGAAAACTGCCTTGTGCTGGGTAGGGAAGGCCAGCTTCTCTGAACAAGTGAAATACACAGTTTTAGTTAACAGAGGTCATTTTTTTAATGGCATTCTGACTCAGAAGCTTTTCAGATTATTGACCTAAAGAATATCAGAGCCAGTTGAGTAAAATATTCTTCTTGGAACTGTGAGGTACATAAATGCTCCAAATTAGTGATGGTTCCAACATTTTACAGAGTTTCTTTATACCTTTAGAAAGTCTTAAATCCCAGGTCTGGGAAAAAATTAATTCATTCTTAATTCATATTCATTTGATATACATTTATTTAGCAAGGATTTATTATACTGATCAGGCTCTGGCATAGAAACTAGGAGGATGCATATAAAGGTCAATGAGGTTCAATGTTTGCCCTCAAGGAGCCTACTGTCTGGCATGGAAGACAGACATGTAGAACATACTACAACCCAGAAAAAGATAAACACTCTGCACAGTGGTGGTACCATGGAGAGATGGTGAAGGCAGCTACTGTGGATTAGTCAAGACTCTGTGGAGGAGAGTTGTGAGTGGGGAGTGTACACTACCAAGAAAACTATAGAGAGAAGGACATTCTAGGCAGAAGGAACAGAACTTCAAAAGCAGTATGATATAAAAAAAAAACGGCATGGCCCTGGCAAAGTGGCTCAGTTGGTTGGAGCATCATCCCAGTCAGAGCACATAGTTAGGTTGCTAGGCTCAATCCCTGGTTGGGGTGCATGTAGAAGGCAAACATTGGATGATTCTCTGTCACATTGACCTCTCTCTCTCTCTCTCTCTCAGAAACAGTATGGCATGTACAGGGAAGTATACAGCATGGCTTGAATAGATTTATGATGAATTTTTAAAAAATATCTTAAAACCCGCTGGCTGGTGTAGCTCAGTGTATTGAGCATGAGCCTGCAAACCAAAGGGTCACTGGTTCGATTCCAGGTCAGGGCACATGTCTGGGTTTCGGGACAGGTCCCCAGTAGCGGGTGTGCAAGAGGCAACCACACATTGATGTTCCCCTCTTTCTCTTTCCCTTCTCTTCTCTCTAAAAACAAATACATAAAATCTTTAAAAAATAAATAAAATAAAATTCCTCTTTCAAAAAAAAATATTTGAAGAACTGACCCAAGAATTTCTCTTAAGGAAAAAACTGTGGGGTCTTGTTTTTGTTTTGTTTTGTTTTATACCTTGTTACATGCTTGGGATAAAAGTCCTAATGCAGAGTTGAAAACACTGGTAATCAGGATGCTCACAGAAATACTTGAATATGGGTGCAAAATAGAGGAAAAAGTGAAGGCTACGAAGAGTGAAATAAAGAAAAATATACAAGGAACCAACAGTGAAGGGAAGAAAACTGGGACTCAAATCAATGGTTTGGACCAGAAGGAAGAAATAACATTCAACCAGAACAGAATGAAAAAACAAGAATTCAAAAAAAATGAGGGGAGGCTTAGGAACCTCCAAGACAACTTTAAATGTTCCAACATCCAAATCATAAGGGTACCAGAAGGAAAAGAGGAAGAGCAGGAAATTGAAAATTTATTTGAAAACATAATGAAGGAGAACTTCCCCAATCTAGCAAAGGAAATTGACTCCCAGGAAGTCTAGGAAGCTCAAAGAGTCCCACAGAAGTTGGACCCAAGGAAGTACACACCAAGACACGTCATGATTACATTAGCCAAGATTAAAGATAAGGAGAGAATCTTAAAAGTAGCAAGAGAAAAAGAGACACTTACCTACAAAGGAGTTCCCACAAGGCTATCAGCTGATTTCTCAAAAGAAACCTTGAAGGCAAGAAGGGGCTGGAAAGCAGTATTCCAAGTCATGAAAGGCAAGGACCTACATCCCAGATTGCTCTATCCAGCAAAGCTTTCATTCAGAATGGAAGGGCAAATAAAGTGCTTCCCAGATAAGGTCAAGTTAAAGGAGTTCACTACCACCAAAACTTTATTATATGAAATGTTAAAGGGACTTATCTAAGAAAATGAAGAAGATAAAAAATATGAATAGTAAAATTACGGCAAACTCAGAACCTTCAACAACTGAACCTAAAAAAACAAAACAAAAAACAACTAAGCAAACAGCTAGAACAGGAAGAGAATCACAGAAATGGAGATCACATGGGGGGTTATCAGTGGGGAGGGGGAGTGAGGAGAATGGGGAAAAAGTAAAGGAGATAAGGAGCATAAATGGTAAGTACAAAATAGACAGGGGATGGTTAAGAATGGTATAGGAAATGGAAAAGCTGAATAACTTATACACACAACCCATGGACATGAACTAAGGTAGGGGAACGATGGTAGGAGGGGTGGGTAAAGGGTGGGGGGGGATAAAGGGGAGAAAAAAATGGGACAACTGTAATAGCATAACCAATAAAATATATTTAAAAACGGGGGAAAAAGTCCTGAGGGTTGGCTTGTGCCAAGCTTTTACTTCTGGGAGGGATGGAAAGAGGGAAGTGGGGAGACAAGAAAAAATAAGGAAGAATGAAGAACCAACAAGATGGATGGACTGTGCCTCAGTGGGGCAAAGGGCAGATGGATGCTTATTTTTTAGGGAAGTTGTAACATCATGAATATTTAAAGCTTCCTTTATTTCCTCAAAAGTCAGCCAAATTCATTAAGGCTTTGCAGGGAAGGTTTGGGTTTTATTTTCTTGAAGTGTAAGATGAAGCAAAATTTAATCAGGTGAAGCACAGAGGAAAGAAGCGGATGTGGTAGCGTGAGGAATCACCAGGACTGCAGGTTGTAAGAAGGTGAGAGTCCCCAGCAATTCACAGGGATTCTGGTGAGTACTTTGGTCCTTTGTAGGCTGTGGAATTCAGAGACCTGAATCTGTGGGACCCAGGAGTCCCTAGTATATGATTTATATTATAGCTCCTGTATCAGGTCCATTGAAGGGTATGTCAAGACATAAGACCCAAAAGGAAGTAGGCACCAAGTCATTGGAGCCTTGTACATTATTCTAAGGAATTTGGATTTCATTCTACTCAACAGAATTAAACAAAACTTTCCCTTGGTAGGGAATATAAGCTGGTACATAAATGACACATGCAAAATAGAACAAGGGTATAGGGGCCGAAGAGCAAGGAATGATTGCCTTTCTGGGAGAAACATTTAGAATAGACTTTCATGGACAAAGGAGAATTTGAGTTAAGCTTTAAAGACTGAGTAAGATTTTGACAAGTGAAATAATGGGAACAATTTTTCAGGCTGAGGAAGCAGCATGACTAAAGGCTTCATTTGGGAAGCATGAGTTGTTTGGGAAGTTATTCAGTTTGGGGTTACTGGCATTGAACCAGGCCAGGAACAAATACAAGGACACAAGACATTTGCAGTGGAAGCAGACAAATCCTTGAAAACTATTCTATTTTACCCCCAATTTTACATCTGGAATTGTTTAGCTAATGAATATCACCAACATAAACATAAATTATCCCCCTTTTAGTTTTAAAATATTCAAATCCATAGAAAGTTTCAAAGAATGGTACAATGAACACCTATGTACCCTTTACCTAAATTCACCAGTTATAAAAATTTTGTCACATTTTTCTTTAAGTATTTTTTATTGATTATGCTATTACATTTTACCCAATTTCCCCTTATGTCCCCCCTCCACCCTGCCCCCCCAACCCTCCAGCATTCCCCCAACCTTAGTTCATGTCCATGGGTTATACATGTAAGTTCTTTGAGTCCTCTGTTTCCTATACCATTTTTCATCTCTCCCCATCTATTTTGTGCCTACTAATTATGCTGCTTCTTCCCTGTACCTTTCCCCCCCTATTCCTCCCTTCCTCCTTCCCACTGAACTCCCCCTGTGTGATGTCCATTTCTCTGATTCTGTTCGTGTTCTGGTTGTTTGCTTAGTTTTTGTTTTCATTGTTTTTCTTTTCTTTTAGGTTTATTTGTTAATGGTTGTGAGTTTGTTGTCATTTTCCTGTTCATAGTTTTGATCTTCTTCTTCTTAGATAAATCCCTTTAATGTTTCATATAATAAGGGTTTGATGATGATGAACTCCTTTAACTTGACTTTATCTGGGAAGCATTTTATCTGCGCTTCCATTCTGAATGAAAGCTTTGCTGGATAGAGTCATCTTGGATGTAGGTCCTTGCCTTTCATAATTTCAAATACTTCTTTCCAGCCCCTACTTGCCTGTAAGGGTTCTTTTGAGAAATCAGTTGATAGCCTTATGGGAATTCCTTTGTAGGTAACTGTCTCCTTTTGTCTTGCTGCTTTTAAGATTTTCACTTTGTCTCTAATCTTGGGTAACTTAATGATGATGTGCCTTGATGTGTTCCTCTTTGGGTCCATCTTCTGTGGGACTCTCTGGGCTTCCTGGACTTCCTAGACATCGATTTCCTTTGCCAGATTAGGGAAGTTTTTCTTCATTATTTGTTCAAATAAGTTTTCAATTTCTTGCTGTCATTCTTCTCCTTCTGGCACCCCTATAATTCAGATATTGGAACATTTAAGGTTGTCCCAGAGAATACTCAGCCTCTCTTCATTTTTTTTTATTCTTATTTCTTCATTCTGGTCTCGCTGGATGTTTATTTTTCCCTTTTGTTCCAAATCGCTCTGAATCCTGGTTTCCTTCTTGTCACTGTTAATTCCCTGAATATTTTGCTTTATTTCATTTTGGGTATCTTTCTTTTGCTCTTTCATTTTTTGACCAAGCTCAGTCAGTTCTTTGAGCATTTTGATTGCCAGGGCTTTAAATTCTCTGTCAGGTAAGTTGGAAATCTCCTCAGCACTTTGTTCTGAGGTTTTGCTGTGTTCTTTCATTTGGGCCATATTTCTTCATCTTGGCGCAGCTGATAGGTTGTCAGGGGCAGGGCCTTAGGTATTCACTCAGGCAGGACAACACTCTTTGCTGCGCTGCCTGTGGGGGAGGGCCCAGAGAGGGAACAATGCAGCTTACTTGCTTGTCTCTAGCGCACTTTCCAACAGACTCCAAGTCAGACAGAGAAACACAAATACCATACAATTTCACTTATATGTGGAATCTGAAGAATAAACAAACAAATACAACAGAAACAGATTTGTAGATGCAGAGAACAAACTGATGGCTGTCACAGGAGAGGGTGTTTGAGGGGATGGGTGAAGAAGTAAGGGGATTAAGAAGTACAAATTGGTAGTTACAGAACAGTCATGGGGATGTAAAGTACAGTATAGGGAATATAGTCAATAATTCTGTAATAATAATGTATGGTGCCAGGTAGGTACTTGAATTATTGCGGAGAATCACTTCGTAAACTATATTATTGTCTAATCACTATGTTGTACACCTGAAACTAGTATAAAATAATATTACATGTCAACTGTAATTAAAAATAAAATTAAAAAATAAAAATAGAGATCCCAGGCCAGCATTATGTAGAATGTCCCACATGCTGGGTGTGTGTACTTGTTCTTTATAATTAAATTCTGGATAAACATTTTTTTTGCAAGAATACTAAATACTAAATACTAAAGCAAATCTCGCTCCCATGATTGTGAGATAAGCCATTTGAAAGTAATGGAGAAAATACAAAAATATGACAAATGATAATAACTATATTTGTCTAAGGAGTTCACACAAGTTGTCAGTAAAAATATATAAATAAGTGAATAATCTAAACAGACATTTAATGTAAGTAGAAATATAATTGCAATGATAAGCAAATATAGGGGAAATTAATATTACTAGAATCCTTTAAAGTATAAAATCAAAATAACTGTGAAATTAATTTCTAACTTCTTGAAATTAAAACAGTCAGTATTGGTGACTGAGTGGAAAGTTGCCATACTTATTTCATTGCTGATGGCAACAAAAATTGCTGCAACTCACTGGAAAACCAAGTGACCAAAACAACAAAATGTTCTGTTCAAAAGGAGGGAAAAATTAAGAGGGTTAAAGGTTTATAAAAACTTCAGGGCAGGCTGATTATCTTATTTGTGTTTTACATTCGAACCTAGAGTTGCTGCCTTATAGTAGGAACTAGATAACTATGTATCAAAAGAAAGAAGAAAAGGATGAAGAAAAGAATGAATAATGAATGAAACTTTTCAATGTTTGTGAAATATAATTTACAATAACTTGGACAAAACATTATATGAATCCATTATTAAGTCTTTTGTATATCAATGAAGAATTATATAAAACATTAACATTATGCTTAATTCCTCTACACAGACCCACAACACTCCTGAAGCAGTTTACCATTTGTTTGAAACAAACTATAGTAGCACGAAAACAGGAAATTCAAATGAAATACTAAGCATGAATGTAAATATGACAAGTATATCCATAGATGAGCAATTTTGTTTTGGTGGAAACTTCTCTGTCTTCAAATTACTTGATCCACTGGTGAAGTATGACCTTGCTGATAATCTCCTGCTTATCAAGGGGCTTTGAAACACCAAGCCCCTTGGTTCTCATGACATCACTCTTAATTCTTCCCTCACCTACTTCTCTGCATGTTCATTTCAGTTTCTGCTCTGGATTCATCTTCCAAATCCACCCAATATATACTGTTGTTCACTGGAATTTTGAAGTTGACCTATCTTCTCCTTCTGTCTCTCATCATGGCTTCTTCAGCCACTTCAACCATCTCTAAATCCAGCCAAAATCTTTCTCCTGAGCTCCAGATCTTGTTTCCTAATTGAAAATTGGACACCCAAATATGCCATAAGC
Organism: Tonatia bakeri; assembly: GCA_004024845.1. NCBI lineage: Eukaryota > Metazoa > Chordata > Mammalia > Chiroptera > Phyllostomidae > Tonatia > Tonatia bakeri. The sequence continues at coordinate 81,837 of PVIA01002783.1, forward strand.
ACCCCAAACTCAGTACTGTTACTTGCAAAGGACTAGTATTCAAGCTGGTAACCCCAAAGTTAATGGATTCTTTCTCAGCTTTGTGCTGCTTTCTGTAAGGAGCCTAGTTACAGTGAATGACTCATGATGGAATTTTCATTGATTTAAATACATTGCTCTTTCCTCTGTATTTTGCAACTTTTATGACCCTCTTTAAGCGGCCTACATTTCCATTGCTGGGAAATCCAATAATATAATCTACACAGCTCAGGATCTTTGATATTTTAATACAGGATATTGGAAAAATCCTTTGACTCATGGACATGGACAACTTGTGGTGACTACAGGGTGAGAGGGTATAAGGGGACTAAATGGTACTGAAAAAAATGCAATAAAATTATTTTTTAAAAAACATAAGATTAAGTTAAGCACAGGAGAAAACGATGCAATCAAGAGACACAATAAACACAAGATGTATGAGGATGCTGTTGGTGTAACAGGGCATACTATTTTATAGCAAATGTTTTTATAAGTACAAAGAGTATCCAGAATAATGATAAAAGCATAATAAGTACATAAATCAGTAACATAGTAATTTATTAACACTATCAAGGACTATGTAGTGTGTCTAACTGCATGTGCTATACTTCATGGGACTGTTAACACAGAAGGTTTGTTTATACCAGCATCACCACTGATATCCAGCGGTTGAGCAGAACCTCATTATGGCGCACATGACTGTTTAAATCTGTCCTATTTCACTCTCCTCCTAATGGTGGCCTGCATTCTGTGTGTGTGGCTGACTTCAGTGTTCTGAATTGGAAAGTATCTGCAGGATGCACATAAACAATACTTTTTTCTTTGGAAAAAGAAAAAGAAAGAAAACATATTCTATGAAATAGGATGGAATGGGGTAGCCAGAAGCCTAAGAAGACTGAAAACTATGATGTAATTATTGGGGGTTAGATCACGAAAATCTAAAAAGGACAAAAGGTCTCTGACAGTCAGCAAACACAAGAAACCTCCTTTCTTCCTGCTTTTTTTCAGGATAAAATGGGATGTAAGTTATGGCACAGGAGATAGAACTGGGGGAGGTTGCTGAAAATCCTTGTGTAAATTTTCTGCTTTCAGCAATGCTTGAACTGGAATATACGCAGTCTCTATGATTTCTTGCCAGATTTACTGAGAAACAAAACAAAAATGAAGGTTCTGAAAGTCAAATGAGTATCTGTCTTCCTTTTTGTCCCAAAAGGGCCCAAAGTATAGACAGATGTATGTTGGAATTAAACATTCTAAAATGGAATTCAGCATCTTTTCTCCTCCTCTCTCCTTTGCTCCCCATATCCAGCAAACATATCACCAAGTTCTATCTATACTACTTTCTAAATATCTTTCAGGCATGTCCCTTCTGCCACTACTATCAAACCTCATTATTTCTAGCTGTCATTGCAATAACTCACCTTTCTTACATAGGTCTTCCTTACTGTTGTTCCTGTACACAAATCTGATGAGTCCTTCTACTTGGAGTTCTTCAGTGCCTCCCATCACATATAGTGTGTAGTGGGAATCACTTTGCAGTACATCCAAGTCCATCTATGTTCTTCCCTCCTCCTATTTTCTCCAGCTTCATCACCTGCCACATCTCTTATCTTCTTGTGCCATGCTCTGACAATGTGAAATCACTTGTGATCCTCCAGCACATAACTTTCTCCATGACTCCATGCCTTCCCACCCACTTCTTCCTCCACTGAGAATGTCCTCTTATTTAACTCCCAAATAACCCACTGAAGCTTTCAGCTGCACCTCAAAAGCTGAAAAGCCTTGCCCAACTTCACAGAAACATAGCACTCACTTTCCAACTCCTCCATTCTGCCAAGATGTAGCATATGTGCCAAGATGGACAAATCTCTATCATAGCAAATATGCCTCATTATTCCATAGTTCGAATTAATCATTGCTAAGATGTATTGATGCTTACCATGTGTCAGGCACTATGTTAAGCAGTTTACATTCATTATCTTATTTAATTCTCACAACACTGAGAAAAGTAATATTATAATCACTCTTCCAAAGGGAGGGAAATAGAGGCACAGAGAGTTTGAGTAACTTGTCCAAGGTCTCATAGTGTGCTGGCACCAGCCAGAATGTAAACCCACACTCTGCACTTGTGCTTTTAGTAATCTTTAACCATGTAGTGCTATTATTACTATTATTCTTTCAGCTCTAGACTGTACCTCAAGGCCAGTACTATGGCTATAAATTTAGTACTCCCAGAACCTAGCATGGTGTTTGACACACAGTTGACAATGAATAAATATTTGTGAATGAATGAGTAGTCTGTAAAATTATCTGTTTTTAATGGACCCAATTTTGTCTTATCTAGCTGGCATACTCCCAGAATTCTTGGTTGGAATCTACTTCCCTTTGTAATTATGTGAATCAGTGTTTATATTTCATCTGTTTCTTTCTGAAAGATTTGCTCTGTTTGGTGTTGACTACCACATTATTTCATGAATAAAAACAAAATTTATACTTGGAAATATGTTTTATCTCAATTAACACTTCCCCTGTCTAAAATCACTTGTAACACTGTCTTGTACAATGTCCTTGAAAATGTATCTTAAAATCAAGAATGATTTTCCCTTTTATACTCTGGTTGGCAATTACAATTTTATAAAATAATTTACCTTTTCTTCTCAGTTGTTTTTATTTATTTCTACTTATTTGATTGTTAGTATGAAATTTGTAGTCATGTTTTTTTTTTAATGTATCTACCTCTCTGACCTAATTTATTGACCTACACATCTAAAGGAAAGCAGGCTTTGATCTACACACATAAATAGATCTTTTATATGTTTATGGAGGGAAGGAAAATCAGTATCTCTGCTATATGAAAATAGAGCAACTCGCCTTGAGACTGTTTGCCTCCTACCTGGTGGAGGTTAAGAGGAGGCTTATGCCACCAAAGAATCCCCTTGAAGGAAGTGACAAGTTAAGTTGGCCATTTCCTTTTGCAATGTTTTTAGTAGGCATTTTGCTGGAAACAGGAGACAACTGACAGTAACCTCTGTGAAGAAAACCACTATTGCTAGTTACGGGACCAGCAGATTCATATAAAGCCACTGACTGGGGAGAAGGGACTGGAAAGGACTAAGGAGGTCTGGCTTCATGTGAAAAAGTACAATAGGGCAGACTTCTTGTTATGTACAGATCCATTTCTCTCTGAGTAACACTGCTTCCTTTTAACTCTGATTCTTTCTATTTCTTGAATCCCAAGTGATTTCATGTTTCCTGCTTTAGAGGTATTGCTTCACTGAACCTCAGGCTTTATTTGTATGTGTGTGTTCCATGCAGATGGGTGGTCTCTTGAAAGTGTATCATCAGACTAAGACATGCAGCTGTAAGCACTCCCAGTCTAGCTCAGAGCATAGCTGAGAAAATGTGGGATTTAAAGAAGCCGTGTTTGGTTAAGGGCAAGGAAATAGTACCAGATCCACTCATTCACTTTCACTGATACACTGATCAAGTATTTTATATTGCTCTTGCATTTTAGGCGTCACACTAAGCATTCCAAATTCAGGATGATCCAGCCTCTGCCCTCAAGAAGCTCACAGTACTACAGAGAGATAGGCTTGGAACAATTATTAAAATGTAATCAGCTGATTGTTTCAGTGAAGGCATTATGAAGTACAGTAGAAACACAGGACAGGGAAATCTTAAGCCTGCCCAGGAATTCCAGCACAGCTCCATACACCCAAAACTCAAGAGATCAAGGGAGAGGATGTTTCAGACAGAGGAATAACTTGCAAAGATGAGAAGGCAAGGAGAGCATGACATGTTTGAGGAGACAGAAGAGGGTCAGTTTTGTGTCTCTGGAGCTGAAGATGAAAGATGGGAATCGACTGGAAGTTAGGCTGTAAAAGTAGTCAGGGGCCATCTCAGGAAGAACTTGTCTTTCACATTAGATTGTTTAGATTTTATAGTGTAATCAATGTGGGGCTCCTAAAGAAATTTAAGCAAGAACGTGAGAGGCTCAGATCTGCATGCTGGAAGATCACATTGCAGCAAGTAGAGAATACAGCTGAGGACAGTGGTATTTAAGGCAAGAGAAGTTAGTAAGAAGAAATAGTGCCTGAATGGCAGGGGCAGCAGGGGTGGAGGGGAGGAAGGGGAACAGAATAAAGAGATATTTAGACTTCTGGCCAAGATGGAGGCATAGGTAATCACACTGTGCCTCCTCACGCAACCAAAACTAAGGACAACAAAAATTGAGAAACAAAAAACAACCAGAACAGAGAGAAATGAAATGAACGGAAGTCTGACTACCATACACCCAGACCAGTAAGGAAGGGCGGAGTTGGAGGCCTATGGAGAGGGGTCCAGGGGTCCCAGCAGGAAAAAGCGGTGACTGGCAGATGTGGGTGTGCAGGGCACAGACAGCAGCTGGCTGACCTCAGAAGCGCAGGGGCAGCTGATGGATCAGTGGCAGATCCTGGGCGCGGTAGGCAATGAGCAGACCCAGTGAGGCGCAAGGCAGCTGGCTGTCTGCAGCCACACATTTGTGTGCAGACAAACTAAGCAAAAACAGGCAGCAACACAGACCATGAACCCAGGGACCCAGCACCAGGGAAACAAAGCCTAAGAGCACCAGCTGAAAATACCTGTGGGGGTTGAGGCTGGGAGAATCTCCCATCATCATAGGAGAGCTCCCGGGGGAGACCCACAGAGTCTGAGGAAGTACACAAGCTCATCCGCCCGGCAGCCAGCACCAGAAGGGCCCAATTTGCTCGTGGGAAAGTGGCAAAGGGGACAGAAGTCCTAGAGAGAGCAGAGCAGGCGCCATTGTTCCCTCTCAGACCCCACCCCCACATACAATGTCACAACCCAGCGACTGGGGTGCCCCGCCCTGGTGAACACCTAAGGCTCCACTGCCCATACATAATAGCCACAACCAGACCAAAGGAAAATAAAAAATAAAAAAGATGGCTCAAAGAGAATTAAAAGCCCCAGTCAATTTTTTTAAGTGACCAAGAGATAGCCAACCTATCAGATGCACAGTTCAAAGCACTGGTGATCAGGATGCTCACAGAATTGGTTGACTTTGGTCATAAACTAGATGAACAAATGCAGGCTACAATAAGAGAAATGAAGGAAAACCAATAGTGATGGGAAGAAAACTGGGACTCAAATTAATGGAATGGACCAGAAGGAAGAAAGGAATAACCAAACAGAGAAGAATGAAGAAACAAGAATTCAAAAACATGAGGAGAGGCTTAGGGACCTTCAGGACATCTTTAAACGGTCCAACATCTGAATTATAGGGGTACCAGAAGGGGAAGAGGAAAAACAACAAGTGGAAAAGTTATTTGAACAAATAATAAAGGAGAACTCCCCCCCAATCTGGCAAGGGAAATAGACTTCCAGGAAGTCCAGGAAGCTCAGAGAGTCCCAAAGAGGTTGGATCCAAGGAGGAACACGCCAAGGCACATCATAAGTACATTAGCCAAGGTAAAAATAAAGGAGAGAATTCTAGAAGCAGCAAGAGATAAGGGGACAGTTACCTACAAAGGAGTTCCCATCAGAATGTCAGCTGATTTCTCAAAAGAGACCTTGCAGGCAAGAAGGGGCTGGAAAGAAATATTCCAAGTCCTGAAAGGCAAGGACCTACATCCAAGATTGCTCTATCCAGCAAAGCTTTCATTTAGAATGGAAGGGGAGATAAAGTGCTTTTCAGATAAGGTCAAGTTAAAGGAGTTCATCATCACCAAGCCCTTATTATATGAAATGTTAAAGGGACTTACCTAAGAAAATGAAGATTAAAAAAAGAAAGAAAGAAAGAAAATGAAGTTTAAAAATATGAACAGTAAAAAATGACTTCAAAATCACAGTTTGTAACAACCACACCTAAAACAAAACCAAAAGAAACTAAGCAAACAACTAGAACAGGAACAGAACCACAGAAAGGGAGATCACATGGAGGGTTAGCAACAGGGGAGTGGGAGGAGGAGAAAATAGGAAAAGGTACAGAGAATAAGTAGCATAGATGGTAGGTAGAAAATAGACAGGAGGAGGGCAAGAATAGTATAGGAAATGTAGAAGCTAAAGAACTTATGACACATGGACATGAACTAAAGAGGGGGAATGTGGGTGGGAGGGGGTGGGCAGGGTGGAGAGGAATGAAGGGGGCAAATGGGACAACTGTAACAGCATAATCAATAAAATAAAAAAAAGGAAAAAAAAGAGATATTTAGACTACACCAATGATGGTTAAAGTTCTCACATTGGTTTCTCTTCCTTTTTTTAAATTATATTTTACTGATTATGCTGTTACAGTTGTCCCATTTCCCCCCTTTGCCCCTCTCCAACCAGTACCCCTTACTCCCTCAGACAATCCCCACACCATGTCCATGGATCATGTGTGTAAGTTCTTTGGCTGCTCCATTTCCTGTATTGTACTTTTTACACCCCCATGGCTATTCTGTAACTACCTATTTGTATTTCTTAATCCCCTTACCTCTTCACCCATTCTCCCACAACCCCTGTCATCTGGCAACCATCAAAACACTGCTCTCTGTATCCATGATTCTGTTTTTGTTCTCCTTGTTTGCTTAGTTTGTTTTTAGATTCAGTTGTTGATAGGTATGTATTTACTGCCATTTTATTGCTCATAGTTTTGAACTTCTTATTTGTCTTAAACAAGTCCCTTTAAAAATTTAAAGAATAATGGTTTGGTTATGATGAACTCCTCCAGTTTTTTTCTTGTCTGGGAAGCTCTTTAGCTTCCCTTCAATTCTAAATGATGTATTTACTGGGTGGAGCCATCTTGGCTGTAGATTCCTCTTTTACACTTTTCCTTTCTTTTAAGTATATTTTATTGATTGTGCTATTGTAGTTGTCCTAATTTTCCCCCTTGGCACCCCTCCACCAATAGCCCCCTTCACTCTAGCAATTACACCCTCCCCCTTAGTCTATGTCCATGGGTTGTGTATATAAGTTCTTTGGCTTCTCCATTTCCTATACTATTCTTAACATCCCCTTGCTTATTTTGTACTTACCAATTATACTTCTTAATCCCTGCACCTTTTCACCTGTTTTCCCCCTTTCCCCTCCCAGCTGATAACCCTCAAAACAATCTCCATATCTATGATTCTGTTCCTGTTCTGGTTGTTTGTTTAGTTTGTTTTTGTTTTTTAGATTCAGTTATTGATAGTTGTGAGTTTGTTGTGATTTTAATGTTCACAGTTTTGATCTTCTTTTTCTTGAATAAATCCCTTTAACATTTCTTGTAATAATGGCTTGGTAATAATGAATTCCTTTATCTTTACTTTGTCTGGGGAGCACTTTATCTGCCCTTCTGCTCTGAATGATAGCTTTGCTGAATAGAGTAATCTTGGTTGTAGGTCCTCACTTTTCACCACTTGGAATACTTCTTGCAAGCCACCTCTTGCCTGCAAAGTTTCTTTTGAGAAATCAGCTGACAGTCCTATGGGAGCTCCACTGTAGCTAACTGTCTCATTTTTCTTGCTGCTTTTAAGATTCCCTCTTTATATTTAAGCTTTAGCATTTTAAATATGATGTATCTTGGCATGGTACTGTTTGAGTCCAACTTGATTGGGACTCTCTATCCTTCCTGGACTTATATGTCTATTACCATCTCCAGATTAGGGAAGTTTTATTTTATTATTTTTTCAAATAAGTTTCCAAATTCTTGCTCTTTCTCTTCTCCTTCTGACACCCCTATGATGTGAATATTGGACCTCTTGAGGTTGCCCCAGAGGATCCTTACACTATCCTCTTTTTTTTTATTCTTTTTTCCTTCTTGTTCTTCTGATTGGTTGTTCTTTTCTTCCTTATGTTCCAAAGCATTGTTTGATTCTCAGCTTCATCCACTCTACTGTTGTTTCCTGTATATTGTTCTTTATTTCAATTAGTGTATTTTTCATCACTGAGTGGATGTCTTTTATGCTGTTGAGTCCTCATTAAGTTCCCTGAGCATCCTTAAAACCAGTGTTTTGAACTTTGCATCTGATAGATTGCTTATCTCTATTTTGTTTAGTTCTTTTTTCTGGAGTTTTGATCTCTTCTTTCATTTGGCCCATGCTTCTTTGTCTCCTCATTTTGACAGCCTTTGTGTGTTTGTTTCTATATATTAGATAGAGCTGCTATGATTCCCTGTGTTAGTATCATGGCCTAATATAGTAGGTGTCCTGTAAGATACAGTGGCGAAGTCTCCCCTATCACCTAAGCTGGGTATTCAAGGTGCTTCCTTTGTGTGGGCTGAGTACGCCCTCCTCTTGTAATTGAGTCTTGGTTGCTGTTGGCCAATCAATGAGAGGGATTTACCCAGGCCAGTCAGTTGTAAAGATTGCCTTGACCTTACCATCAACCTCCACCCTCCATGAAGAATCACCTGTGCAGGGGAAAGGTGGTAGTGTTCTGATGTGGTCTGTAGCTGTCTACTGGGTGTGCAGGCTCTGGAGTTTCCCAGGTGGTGCAGGCCAAGGTCAACCCCCACCTGTGGTTTGCTCAAGGCCACTCTGCCTGAACTATAAAGCAATTTGAGATGGATGCTACTTGTGCTGAGCTTGGAGATTCCAAGCTATGAATATAGGCTGACTGCTGCTAGTGCTAGGCCTGGGCTCACTGAGGGCAGCTGTTGCTTGTTTGAGAGGATTTAGGAGGTTGTGAAGCATGAGCCAAGGCCAGCCATTCGTATGGAAGAGCTACTGTTAACAACTGTAAGTTGGGTGGGAGGGAGTCTCAGGGGATCCCCAGGGCAGGGCAAAGAATATTAGCCATGTTGATGGAATGTCAGATGTGACACCCTGCGGGCTCTGTGGCTCTGCCCGCCTTTCTGACTGGGAGAAAGCTGTCCCCCAGTTCTCGCTTTGATTCCAGCCACTTCATTTCATCCCTGTATGCCACTGGTACCTCTCAAACTGCTACCTGGTGCTGGAGCTTAGAGGGAATGAATCTGAGTAAGTATGTGTGTGGACTCTTTAGAGGAACTGCTTGGGACTCTAAAAGTTTTTTCTATGGACTTAATCCCTGCTGGTTTTTGCAGCTAGAAGTTATGGGGACTTATCTTCCTGGCACTGGAACCCTGAGCTTGGGGGCCTGGTGTGGGGCTGGAACTCCTCATTCCCAAGATATCCCTCCCAAATTTTTATCCACCACTTGTGGATGTGAGACCAACCCATTCTGCATCTCTGCCCCTGCTACCAATCTGGGTTGATATGGTTTCTTTCATTCCGTGTTGTCAGACTTCTATTCACCTCAATTTCTGCCAGTTCTGAATAATGATTGTTCTAGAATTTAGCTGTAATTTTTATGTGATTGTGCGAGGATGTGAGCTGTGTTTACCTAATACCACCATATTAATCAGAAGTCTCTCTTACAGTATATTGTTTAGTCATAGAGAGATTTTTTTTTGCTAGAAATATCTGAAACTACATAACCTGATAACATATACAATTAAAATTAATATGGATACCACATGCCAATCTTCAATTAAGGGTTTTTTTTTTTTTTTTGCAATTCAGTTTGAAAATGATTTGTGTACTATTAATAATTCAAGAGTCATTATTATTGTGAAGCTATCAAACTAGATAATGCCTTTCTTTTTTTTTAATTGTTCAGTTATAGTTGTCCTCATTTTCCACCATTACTCTCCCCCGCCCTACCCACCTCCATCCCTCACCTTCAATCTTTTCCACCCCTGTTGTCTTTCTCCATGGTTCCTTATACGTGTTCCTTGACTCTTCCCCTTCTTTCCCCCCTTAATCCCCTCTAGTTACTTTCAGTTTGTTCTTTATTTTCATCTCTTTGGTTATATTTTGCTCACTTGTTTGTTTTGTTGATTAGGTTCTATTTGGTATTTGGTGAGGTCATATGGTATTTGTCTTTCACCACCTGGCTTATTTCACTTAGCATAATGCTCTCCAAATCCAACCACGCTGTTGTGAAAGGTAGGAGTTCCTCCTTTCTTTCTGCTGCATAGTATTCCATTGTATAAATATACCACAGTTTTGGGATCCACTCATTTACTGATGGGCACTTAGGCTGCTACCAGCACTTGGCTATTATAAATTGCGCTGCTATGAACATGGGAGTGCACAGGTTCTTTTGAATTGGTGTTTCAGGATTCTTAGGGTATAATCCCAGGAGTGGAATTGTCAGGTCAAAAAGCAGTTCCATTTTTAGTTTTTTGAGGAAATTCTATATTGTTTTCCACAGTGGCTGCACCAGTCTGCCCTCCCACAAATAGTGTACTAAGGTTCCCTTTTCTCCATAACCTCATCAGCACTTGTTTGTTGATTTGTTATAATGGCCATTCTGACCAGTGTGAAGTGGTATCTGGTTTTTATTTTAATTTGCATCTCTCTGATGGCTTCTGATGCTGAGAATTGCCTTTCATATGTCTCTGGGCCTTCTGTATGTCCTCCTTGGAGAAGTGTCTATTCAGGTCCTTTGCCCATTTTTTAATTGGATTGTTTGTCTTCCTGGTATGGAGTTGTGTGAGTTCTTTATATATTTTGGAGATCAAACCCTTGTCCAAGATATCATTGGCAAACATATTTTCCTGTATGTTTGGTTTCCTTTTCATTTTGTTGATGATTTCCTTAGCCTTGCAGAATCTTTTTAATTGAAGAAGTCCCATTTGTTTATTCTTTCCTTTATGTCCCTTGCTCTGGGGCACGTGTCAGTGAAAATATTGCTGCATGGAGTATCCAGTATCCGGTATGCAGATACTGGAGTGTCAGTATCTGCATGGAGTGTCAGTGAAAATATTGCTGCATGGATACTATGTTCCAGTATCATGGAACATAGGCATGAGATTTTCCTGCCTATGTTCTCCTCTTGGACTTTTATTTATAAAAGTGTTGCAACTTATATTTAAGTATTTTCTCCATCTTGAGTTTATTTTTGTGTATGGTGTAAGTTGGTGGTTGAGTTTCATTTTTTTGCACATGCCTGTCCAAATCTCCCAACACCATTTGTTGAAGAGACTGTTTTTACTCCATTTTATGCTTCTGTCCCTAGATAATACCTTCCTAGGGAACTATGCTATAATGCCACAGAAATAAGATTACAGCACACTGGGAACTAAAGAATGCTTATTTTGGGGGAACATACATAGAAACATTGATGTCATTATGTGATTTATGTTTACTTAAAGAAAAAATGCATCAGTGAAATCAAACCTTTTGATATTGCCTTGAAATGATAGACTGAAAAGTGTGATTTTCTGATAATTATGACAGCATGAAAAATGTTTATTATAGATTAAAATTATGTCAAAATATGTTTAAAGGCACTATTAGCTTATATCAAGATGCTTTAGCTACTAGCATGATCATCAGTGGTTACTCATTAAGCATCTGCCTACCCAGGCACCTGAAGAATAGAAGGACAAGCATCTCAGGCAAAAGGTACATGTGTGCAGAAGTCCTCAAGTAGGAAAGAATTGGGCTTGTTTGAGTATCTAAAATGTGGCAGTGGAGCTGGAGGAAAGGCAATGAGGAGAACAAGGGCAAGAGATGTCATCAGAAGGGTAAAGCAGGGACCTGATTAATTAATGGTAAATGTTCTTTCAAATGTTGGTCTTTCCCTGTTTTAATTTCTCTGTTCTGTTAGTTACTGTTGGTTATTCCCTCAAAACTCCACACATGACTACACTCACCTGGTTCTCTTACAACCTTTTCATCTTCTTTCTTTAGTGTCCTTTACAGATTCATTGTCTTCTTCCCACTCCTTAAATATTGACATTCTGTTTGTTCTTCCTGGGTTCACACTGCTCTTCACTCCCCACACTCTCTCTGAGGATCTTGGCCACCTTCACACCTCTATGAGAATGCCTCCCACATATAACTTCCTTAAGGATCTCTCTCCCAAGCCTTTGACCTGAATATGCCACACACTCTAAGTCAGTCTAATAGAACTGAAGTCACCTTTCCTGCAAAATCTGTTATTTTTCTTATATTACCTTTTCTGAGATAGGTCTTTCATCCACCCAAAGTCATATTTTTGGAATCATACTTTAACACCCCCACCCCTCCTCTAGGTCCTTATCTTCTGCAACAAATCAATCACCAAATTATTTCAGTTTTACCTCCTAGGTATTCTTGAATATCTTCTTTCTATACTAGTTCTGGCCTCTGACCTAGTTCAAGAACTCATCATTTCTTTTTTAAACTACTAAAATTCCCACCACTGGTCTCCCTGCCTCTAGTCTTTCTTCTCTTTAATCTATCCCTTAGAGAAGAACCCAAATAATCTACATTAAATAAGAAACTGGGTATAACTGTGACTAACCTACCAAGTCCTGCTTCACATTCATTGGCTCAAGTCCAAGCTTCCTGGATAGCACAAAATTCCCTCAGTCCCATCTCCTTTTCATGGTATAGGGTTGGCCAAAAAGTCCACATGGTTTTTTCCGTAAAATAAAAGACATATTTTTCATTTTCAATAACTATATTGATTTGGATATTTTGAGTATGTCAGCTATCTCCTGTGTGGTATAACATTGATTGTTCTTAATTAATGTCTTGATCTGATCACTATCAACTTCAGCTGGTCTACCCGACCATGAAGCATTGTCTAGCAAAAAAAGATCCAGCACAAAACTTCACAAACCACTTTTGACAGGTTTGAACAGTCACAGACTTTCTCCATACACTGCACAAATCTTTTTTTGCATTTCAGTTGCACTTTTATCTTCCTTGACATAATAAAGCATAATATGCTGAAATACTGCTTATTTTCTTCCTTCTTCAGTATTAAAATGGCTACACAAAAATTCACCAATTTTGATGTTTTTTTTAAATGCATGCTGATATGACAGCTGTCACAAAACAGTATAATAGATTGTTTCAAATGAAGTTAGAGACAATTAAGCACTACTAGAGACATCATATGGAAAAAAAAATGAAGTTTTTGGCCAACCCATACATACTAGTAGTACATACAGTTCCTTGAACAAGCTAGTTACATAAAGTTCCTTGAACAAGCATGCATTTTCATGTTTTTGTCTTTGGCTGGCTGAGTTAAGATCCTTTCTTCTGCTTTCTCTATCATGATATCTGCCACAACATATTTAAATTACCCTTACTTAACCTTCTAAATTGGGCTGTAGGGAATGGGTCTTATTCACATTTGATAAACCTATAGCTCAGCATTTGTTTCTTCATTCAATGAATATTTGTCTATTATTCCCTAAGGTTCTGGGAACACAGCAGTGAATATAACAAAGTCTCAGCCTCCAGGAGCTTGTGTCCTGGTGAAGGGACTACAGGAGTTTGCCTTCATAATAGGCACTCAAGATCTAATACTCATAGTAAAAAAATTTGAAAATCAGGCAAATGAAAATCTTCTTAAACCACTGTCTAAGCTCACTGTCTGAAACAGTGCTCTGACTCATTTTTCCTTTAAACAACAAATATGGCGGTGACTAAGGCAACTTAAGCAATAGATTGAATTGTCCTAATTGTGGATCCTGTGGTCTTTAGTAAATGATAATTCTTCTGACTTGTGGAAAACATTTTCCATTATAAGTGGAGATATAACCTCATATTCAAACAATCCCCTGGAGTAGGAAGAGAATAACTGATATTCCATTTAACTAGACATTAAGAAAAGCTATAGAAGAGTAGACTTTTAAAGATACTTTAAGATACTATCACATTAGTAATTTATTTCCCTCACGTATACACCCTGTCCTCTTTATATTAGAAGAGGAAAACTGAGATATTTCCTCTCTTCCTAAAATGTGCTTATTGAATAACTACTAACTTTTGTTTATGGGTGATACACTACATTAGTCACTATTTTCTACAAAGGAATGACTGAGGACAATAAAATTATTATAAGAAGTGTATACTGTTTGAAATAACTGTGTTCTCTTTGCTTTCCCCATTTAAATTAGCTTTGTCAGTTAAAACCTTTCTAGATTTCTGCCCTGGCCAGTGTGGCTCAGTAGGTTGGAGCATTGTCCCATAAATCAAAAGGATACAGGTTCTGTTTGGGATCAGGGCACATACCTAGGTTATGGGTTTGATCCCCATTTGGGGCACATCTGTGGAGCAACTAATTGATGTTTCTCTCTCACATCTCTCTCTCTCTCTCTCTCTTAAAGCATTGAAAAAGCAATGCCCTCAGATGAGGATAAATGAATAAATAAAGTAAAATCTTTCCAGATTTCTAAATATCTATATTTTTGTCTTTGCTAATTAACTTTGTGCATTCTATGATTTTCAGAATGCAACACCCTTATGACCTCTGGAAACCTAAAAAGCTGTTGTCCCTTTGAGGAGTGAATTGCAATGATTTTCCTGCTTATTTCCCAAGCGCTCTACCTCTCTATAAAACTGTCTTGTAGGCTTGACTCAAACTAAACATGGCCAACCTGCATCAAACCTATTCCTCCCACTGTGGAAGGCACACAGGTTTGTAAGGGACATCACCATTTACACAGATGCTTACGCCAAATATCTGCCATCATCCTTGATTCCGTCCCTCTTGTCTTTACTCCAACATTCATTCTATTTCTACCTCCTGTTGATTCTTCCTTCCAAATGTCTCTCAAATCTGCTGACTTTGCTCAAGCCATCTCCCTGGTTCTAGCCCTAATACCAACTCTCAGAACTTTTCATCTGGATTTCTGCTTCATAATTGCTCACTATTTCATTTACTATTCCCATGTCTCTCCAGCAAACAGAGTAATCTTTTAAATACATCTATCTGACCATGTCTAACTGACAATACTGAATGTCCTTTCGTTGCTAAAAGGGCAGAGAACAAGTTCCTTAATGTGGCTTCTTGGCCCCTCATGACATGACCTCTGCCTACTTCTCAAACATTGTCTATCACCACGCTCTTCACAATCAAGCCATACCTGAAGCTGCAGACTTCCTGGATACCACCATCCTTTTAAATCTCTGTCTCTTGGTTCAGGCCTCCCCGCCGTTTTTTTTTTTTTGTTGTTGTTGTTTGTTTGTTATTCATCCTATACCTATTCTCCTTCTCTTGGAAAATGTCAGGTCTTTCCTGACTCTCTGAGCAAGGCTGTCTCTCACATCCATCACTCTTTGTAGTCATATGCCCCAGGCTTGTCTTCTACCAGAATGTAAATGCTAAAAAGAGGAACCATGTTTTTTTCATTCTAGCACCCCCAGCACTGAACACAAAATCAATATTTGTTAACTAAGTGAGTAGTGTGATTCTAACTGAAAACTCATTATTGAAAAGAATTGAGAGTGAATATAATTATTAAAAAACATAAACTTTTTTTTCCTAAAAGGAACAATTGGAAAAGACTGTTACATTCAATCTCTGTTAAATATCTGTAACATTTCAGAGTTTAACTCTCAAATGTCAAGTCTGCAGGTAGATTTGCACTTCATCAGACCACAATCCAGGCTTGGTGTTCAGCTGCCCAAGGTGGCATCTGGGCTGATTTGTTTTAATTTGACCAGGAGAGGTTAGTTTCCACAGCTGTTGTGGTACTGTATTGTCAATCATTGCCTTTTAGACCAGAGTTTTACTGATTTGCAGGAAGAAAACAACACCCTTCAAAACCCTTATTTTTCAATCTTTTAGCAGAAAACAACTAGCACTCTTCCCCAAAGATGTGCACTTACTGTTCTCTCAGATTGTGACTATTCTTTACAAGAAAATGAAAACAGTGAGTGGGATTTGAATCTACTTTTTAAGTTTGAACTTGTCCTCACGTAGATAAAATTTTAATATATGGTCTTTGAAAATAAAAACTGACTTTTCTCCAAAAGCTAAAAACTAAGAGCATTTAACCCTCAAACAAATGTCTACCAAACACTACAAGCTTGTGGCAGCATTTTATTTTAATATATCTTATTATGTGCTTTGATCCTCCATTTCTCATTACCCTGTGACCCTTTAGACAACAGCTGGGCATTCTATTTGTATGTGTCAGAGAACAGTTTTTATAGAAGAGCACAGGAGAAAATAATTCTTTCTCTTTAAACTTTTAAGGCCTTTAAGCTTCAAATCCTAAACCCTGAATGACTTGGGGCATAACACTTTTAAAAACCATATAATCAGTTGGAAGGAACATTTTTTCCACCCCCAAATTAGATATGGAATCTGTGTCAAGAGAAAAGAAGAGGAGCAAAGAAGAGAGGAAGGGAGAGGTGCTGAGGGGGAAGGAGAAGAGAAGAGAGGAAGGGAGGGGAAAAGACAGGGAGGAGAGTCAGAGGGAAACAAAAGAATGAAATGCTAGAGGATCCCCACCCAGGGCCCTGTTCTGTACCCCCCTGGATTCTATCCACCTAGAAAGTTAAACCTCCTGATAGGGTTGGGGATCTAAGTAGATGGGAACCAATCCCATTTTCCCCAGCAGGGTTGTGAAAAGCAACAAAGCATCAGAGTTTTCTTGTGCTCATCATTTATCAACTAAGATCTAATGAGGAAAACAGAAGCTACTCTATTTAAAACCAAGGAAATTCAATTGTGACAGGGAGTTGGCTACATAAATGGTAGAGAAACTGAGAAGCCAAGGGGATAATAACACAATGTAGAGATTAGCAGCAGCAGGAAGCCACTATTAACCCTGTGCTGGAAGGACAATGGGGAAAGATGTTGTTATTGGAGCCTAGGGCCAATGTTACCCAGGGAAGCTGGTACCACAATATACCTGACCAGATAGTTGATCATAAAGGAAATGTAGCAGCTAATGATGATGGAAAGAAAAGTGAAAGAAAATCCTGGTGTCTTCCTTCTCCTGACCCTTCAATTGCTCACAAATGCCTCATGAGCACCAAACCCAGCTGGAATCCACTTGAGTCAGCCACTCTGTAGCAGAGGGAGAGAGGGGTGAGGCATGGGCCTGAGGTCAAATACACCTTGGGGGCAGGAAAATGTCTTCATGAAATGTCTAGACTATGGACCTAAGTCAGTCTCACAGAGTCCCCATGCTCCAGCATGACCCAGAGGCACACAGAACAAAACACATGTAAGCAGGGAAACTGAAGAATTGAAGGGGACTTAGTGCTGGGACAAGGAAGACACATAAGGATCTACCTAGATACGAAATCAAAGACAAAAAGAGCCCTCAGAGATCTAGTGGATTCCAGCTTAGACAGAAGACAACGTTGAGAAGTTAAGACTTGACTCCACTATGATGAATCTGTTGCATATAAATACCCTTCACCCTCACTCTCATACCACCAGCAGAGTTGAAGCTGAATCTAAATTCTCTCTTAGATAAAGAAAGGAAAAAGTCTAAACTAGTGGACAGAGTCCTTCATCTAAAAGAGCCCACTGAATGGTGGGGAAAGATGAACACGTCACACAGACATCAGCAATGCAGTGAGACTCAAAAAGAAAGAGGTCATGTTAAAAGAAACCCTGGGGCTGGAGATGCACAAGGAATAGTTGCTTGTCCGCAAGTAGGGCTTCTCAGAGAAGGCCTCACCGACAGGTGAGTTTAAGGGATTGGTAGGGATTTAGCAAGCAGCTGGAGGGAGAGCCTTCCTTCTGGTGTCTTCCTATGTCCCTCCTAATGCACTGATTTGCAAGAGGCCAGTAAATTACTTCTCTAACTACAGCCCACTAAAGACTTTCAGAACATGGGTTCATCTTCCATTTGATCAGTGAATGGGGTAGTGCTGGGGTGATAGGATGGATGTGATCTGAGTTTCAACGCTAATGAATTGCAGCAGGAGCTTGCAGGAAATGAGTTCCTTATAATGTATGTTTTTGTAGATTTGATGGGGCCATTTCTAGACTTCAGTTTTGAACTAGCCTTAGATCTCAATGCACTCAGGTGGTCTTATATTGTAGAATGTGCAATTGACAAAAAACATATGTAACATGTAAAATATATTATTTCCACAGAGACCAAATACTATTATGAAACAAATTTCAGACCTATCATGTAACACTCTCCTTGCAATATTGTACTTTGCCAAACAGAGAAACAAGATCATGATTTACTTACAAATAACCTCATCTATCACTCACTATTCCAGAAATAATATTCCTAAATTTGCCTTTTGTAATCTAATAGTTTAAGAAATAATAATAATTGTTTTTCTCTCCATTGCTTACAAAATGGTTATAACTGTTTTTGAACTTTTTTGTTTTACCTCATTAGAAATTCTTGTTCCAGAGAGATCTACTGATATCAAGGAGAAAATGTTTATGATAGACTCAATTCCTATGTCAGTCACATATTCACAATTTCGTAAATTTAAGTAGTTTAAGTTAGGGCAGCTGAAAGAAAGCAGCATAAAAAATTAATTTTAGTTTTAATTACACTGTCAGTAACTTTCTTTACATAAAAACTATCTAGGAAAGCAAATGGTATTGAAGCAAGAATTTTCCTCTTCTCAACATAAAAGTAAGCTTAAAAGTGGAAAATAATTTGATATTACAAAGTTGGATGGAAGGAAGGTGAATTATTATATAAGACATTCTTTCTGTGATTTCATTTTACATTGCAATTCTAATAAGAAAACATATATAGCATATGTGTCATGTAAATAACATAATGAATGACCACAAAAAATACAAGGTTAAATTTCTCACTTATCCCTTATGAGTTTGCTATAGAAATCGGGCTTGACCTTTGGTCTATACAAGGTCTTTTGCAAGTAAGAAGAATCAAGAACAATCCCACCAGCTAAAACACCTCTTAGGAAATGCTGAGTAAAGGTTTACATAGAGATAATATCCTTGAAAAGTATAGGGAAGTCACTCATGCCTAGATATTCATAATTTCATGAATGACTCCATTAAAAATTTTCTCTGCCCTAACCAGTGTGTCTCAGTTGGTTGGACATTGTCCCACAAAGTGAAAGGTCACTGTTTCAATCCCCACTTAGGGCACATGGCTGGGGTGCGGGTTCAATCCTCCACCAGGGTGCCTTCAAGAAGCAACTGAGTGATGGTTCTCTCTCACATCAATGTTTCTCTCTCACTCTCTCTCCCCCCATACCTCCCTCTCTAAAAATAACTAAATAAAATCTTTAAAAAAACTTTCTCTAAGGTGAAGTTAATAAGAAACATCTCATATACAATCAAAAGATTAGCTTAATCTCTGATTCCAATGTCTTTTTTAATTTCACTGAGTATTGGGCCAGCTTCTGGGATTCCTGATGTTTACCAAATGGCTTTGAAGTTCTATCTTTGATCTCTCCTATTAGCAAGTATACAACTACTAATGACATGATGTAAAATATTATAGTTTTTTCATACCACTCTGGTAGTTTCTCAATAGCGGCATCACCCAACTGGATACAGTTACTTAAATTTAGCTCTCTTATCCTTGTTCTCACAGGACCATCAAGAAAGTACTTTAGTCCCTTGTCGCCAATTCTGTAGAAAAGAGTGAAAAAAGCTTTACACATGATTTGATATGTAAATATATAGAACACTATTTAAATAGTAGTTACTACAACCATAGATTCCAAAACAGCAAGATAAAATCTTTATAGTGGTATTTCACCAACATTCTAAATTCAAATTTGATCATATGGTTTTTAGTTTAATAAAAGAAAGTATTGGTTTGTTTGGCCAAAAAGTTCATTTGGTTTTTCCGTAAGATGGCTCACTCTCATAGTGCTTAGTTGTCTTTAACTTCATTTGAAACAATTTCATGAAATTGTTTTGTGACAGCTGTCATATTAGTGTGTATTTAAAAAATAACATCAAAATTGGTGAATTTTTGTGTAGCCATTTTAATATTAAAGATGGAAGGAAATAAGTAATATTTTGGCATATTATGCTTTATTATTTCAAGAAAGGTAAAAACACAACTGAAATGTAAAAAAAGATTTGTACAGTGTATGGGAAGGTACTGTGACTAATTGAACATGTCAAAAGTTGTTTGCAAAGTTTTGTGTTTGACATTTTTTGCTGTATGATACTCCATAGTCTAGTAGACCAGTTGAAGTTGATAGCAATCAAATTGAGACACTGATTGAGGACAATCAATGTCATACCAGAAGAAAGATAGCCAATATACTCAAAATATCTAAATCAATAAAGTAGATTTGCCTTTTATTTTATGGAAAAAAATAAATGGACCTTTTGGTCAGCCCAATATAATTGGTAGTAATGGGAAATTTTTTAATTAAAATGCTAATTCTTGTTCATTTGTTCACATAAGTGGCATAATTATCATAATTATTAACAAGACAGATGCCTGGGTGCTGTGGCTCAGTGGATTAAGTGCCAGTCTGCAAACCAAAGGGTCACCTATTTGATTTTCAGTCAGGACACATGCCTGGGCTGAGGGCCAGTCCCAGTAGGGGACACTCAAGAGGCAACCACTCATTGACATTTCTCTCCCTCTCTCCCTCCCTTCCTTCCCCTCTATAAAAATAAATGGTTTTTAAGATTTTTTTTCTCTTGAGTTAAAATGTGATCAAGTTAAGCAGCCCATGATGGAATCTCCTGCAAAAGAAAAAGACAAACTTAGGAGACTAATAGTCACACTGCTGCCAAAATCTTAAAGGAAATTCCACTAAATACAATTTAGTTTGACTGAAGCCCAATAAGTGACCTACAGATCCTTCCCTTCCAAACTAGAGAAAACCTGGAAGAACACCTTGATCTCAGTGTTCCACACTCTCCCCCGATCAGAGACACCTGTGTTTGGTGCCATTCCCCAATGGTATATCCTGCTTTATAAATGGTTGAAGGTCTCTTTGGCCCACCAGTTCCTTGTTTTCTACTGGGATCTTTATTTTTTATTCAATTTGGAGACCACCAATTCTTTCTAAAAAAGCACTTCAGGAAATAAAGCAGAATTGGAGATGATAGACTGCATTCCAAGTGAGGTAGCTTTCCCACACAACAAATCTACAGCTAGGTGTATAAATGAGAAGAGCCTCAGAAGCAATATGTACTGATTGCTGACATCTTTCATTCATTTGATCAGATTTTCAGAGAACTGACCAGTATGTACAAGCAGAAGATGATCCTGATTCAGTTGAATCGGTCATAGTAAGTAGATGCCTCCTGTGCCCATCTACTCACTTTCATTGGTAATATGAGAAAGGGACAGCACCAACCCCTGGGAAAGCAGTAAAAGGCCTGTGGGTGGGAGAATGGGAAGGACACAGGAAGGATGAGAGTCCTCATGCAACTGATCAACTTATGTGTTGGCAAATACCAGAGCTGGGGTATTCATAGAGAGATATTTTCACTAACAAGAAAATAAAATACAGAGTGGGATTTGTAAGATTTGAGAAAATATAGAACAACCATCACACAGAACCATCAGAAATTGAGTTGAATGGAAGTCTGACAACTACAGAATTAAAGAAACCACATCCATTGAGACTGGAAGGAGGGGCACAGATGTGGAATGGGCTGGTCAGTCACCAACCCATGGTGGGTAAAAATTCAGGAGGGATATCTTGGGATCAAGGAGTCCCAGCACCACACCAGGCCCCCTAGCCCAGGAAGATGAAGTCCCCACAACTTCTGGCTGGAAAAACCAGTGGGGATTCAGTCAGTGGAAGAAAATTCTGGAGCTCCAAGCAGTTCCTCCTAAAGAACCCACACATGGACTCATCTACTCAGACTTACTCTCTCTGAGCTCCAGCACCGGGTAGCAAGTAAAAAGGTACCAGTGGTATACAGAGAAAAGCTGAAGTATCTGGCATCAAGGTGAGCAGAGGCCATTGTCCCTTTCATAAACGGTCCTCCCACAGAGCTGGCAAGCTGGTGCCATAACTGAGACTCCATCAACCTGGCTAACACTGTTTGACCCACCTTGGAGACCCCCAAATACTCTGCCTCACCCAACTTCCAGGCCCACGCAAGCTGCTTTTCCATATGAATGGTGGGTCTTGGCTCAGGCTTCACATCTCCCTAAATCCTATCAAACAAGCAACAGCTGGCCTCAGTGAGCCACAGGCCCAGCACTAGCAGCAGCTAGCTTCTGGCTTTATCTATAGTCACAGCTTGGCTTTATCTAGGAATCTCCAAGCTCAGCACAAGTAGCTGCAGTCTCAGATTTCTTTGTAGTTCAAGCATGGTGGCCCCAGGCAAAACACTGGAGGGGGCTGACCTTGGCCTGCATTACCTGGGAAACCCCAGGGCCAGCACAGCCAGTGGACAGCTACAGACCATGTGGGAGAACCACTATCCTGCCCCCACACAGCTGAGCCTCCACAGAGGGCAGAGGTTGGTAGTAAGTGGTCACAGCCAATCCTTGCAACTGACTGGCCTGCATAAATCCCTTCCATTGATCTGCCAACAGCAACCAAGGCTCAACTACAAGAGGAGGTTCTACTCAGCCCACATAAAGGGCATACCTCGAGTACCCAGCTTGGGTGATAGAGGAGGCTCTGCCACTGGACCTACAGGACATCTACTACATTAGTCCATAACCAAGACATGGAGTCAAAGAAGCTCTACCTAACACATAGAAACAAACACAGGGAGGCTGTCAAAATGAGGAGGCAAAGAAACATGGCCAAATGAAAGGACAGATCAAAACTCCAGAAAAAGAGCTAGATGAAATGGAGAAAAGCAATCTATCAGATGCAGAGTTCAAAACACTGGTTATAAGGAATCTCCAGGAAATTAGTGAGAACTTCAGCAGCACAAAAAAGATTCAGTCAGAAACAAAGGATACACTAATTGAAATAAAGAATAATTTATAGGGAAACAACAATAGAGTGGATGAAGCAAGATTCAAATCAATGATATAGCATACAAGAAAGCAAAAAAAAGCAACCATTCAGAGCAACAAGAAGAAAAAGAAATCCAAAGCACAATAGTATAAGCAGCCTCTGGGACAGCTTTAACAGGTCCAACATTTACCCCATAGGGGTGCCAGAAGGAGAAGAGAAAAAGCAAGAAATTGGAAGGCTATTTGAAAAAATAATGAAAGAAAAGTTCCCTAATTTGTTGAAGAAAATAGACATGTAAGTTCAGGGAGCATAGAGAGTCCCAAACAAGATGGATGCAAAGAGGCCTACTGCAAGACACATCATAATTAAAATGCTAAAGGTTAAAGATAAAGAGAGAATCTTAAAAGGAAGAGGAAAGAAGTCAGTTACCTACAGGGGAATTCTCATAAGACTGTCAGCTGATTTCTCAAAAGAAATTTTGCAGGCTAGAAGGGATTGGCAAGACATATTCCAAGTCATGAAAAACAGGAACCTACAACAAAGACTGCTCTACCCAACAAAGATGTCATTTAGAGTAGAAGGTAGAAAAAGGGCTTCCAAACAAAGAGAAGAAGAGAAAAAACTATAGGAGTTCATCATCACAAAGTCATTATTATATGAAATGTTAAAGGGGCTTCTTTAAGAAAAAGAAGATCAACACTATGAACAATAAAATGGCAAAAATACAAATCAACAATTGAATCTAAAAACAAACTAAGCAAACAAGAACAGAGACAGAATCATGGATACTGAGAGCATTTTGAGGGTTGCCAGATGGGAGGGGTTGTGGGGAAATTGGGTGAAGAGGTGAAGGGATTAACAAAGTATGAATAGGCAGTTACAGAATAGCCATGGGGATGGAAAGCACAGTATAGGAGATGGAGCAGCCAAAGAACTTGTACACATGACACATAGACATGACTAATGAGGGGACTGCCTGAGGAAATGGAGGTGCTGGGTGGAGGGGAGAGGGGGTGGAAATCGGGACAACTGTAATAGCATAATCAATAAAATATAATTTTAAAAAATTAAAAAATGTATTAGGACATATTGAACCATGTGAAGGAGTGTTTGGAATTAATGAAGAGTGACCTGGCTGAAATAAAAGTAAAGATTGTCTAAGATGCATTTTGAGATGAAAAGATGACCACCTGAGACAAGAACAGAACACAAGGAAATTAAAAATTCAGTAACAAAAACTGAATTTAAGGCATCAAAGCCAAAACTGACCTTTCAAAAATTAAATTAGTAAGTAAAAAGCATATTTTACAAGCTCCTTTGGAGTACAGAAGATTAAATAATTAAAAATAAATGAAAGAGATGGAAAATAGAGAATTTAGGCTTCAATCTTTACAGAGGATTCTTGAGAAAGAGACAAAAATAAAAATGAAATAATAGTTGGAGATACATAAAAGCCTTTTAAATAGCAAAATATAACAACAATTAAAATAAAATAAAATAAAGGAAAATAAATAAATAAATAAATAGCAAAACATGTAAGAAGTACAAATTGGTAGTTACAATAGTCATGGGGATATAGTCAAAAATACTGTAATAACTATGGCTGGTGCCAGTGGTGCTAGGGTTACTTGACCAGTGCTCTGAAATAGAGTGGGAGCAGAGGAGAGGGGCCAAGGGAAGGAACCACTGGAGGCAGAGGCAGCATCACATTGGCCTGGTAACCAAGTTAGCCATGGTATGTGAGAACAGATTACTCCATGCCCAAGCAAAGATGCAGCACTGGAAGAAGTCAGTGTGCTGAGCACATGAAAAGCTAGTGAGGTAATTGGCTAATGGAAAAGCCTTCCTACTCCCTTCTCCCCAGGTGGGAGTGGGACCAGAGGACATTTGACTGTAGAGGTCAATATGGAAGCAGGAGGAGGTGCTGTCCTGTCAGTCTAGCTTGGGAGAAGGACAGGATTGGTTGGAGTTGCCAAACCCTTCAAGAGCATGCAGAAGTTTGGCCTGGGAGATTTAAATTAAGGGCAGGGAGAAACGTGCTATCTTACTCTTGGATCCACCTCGCAGGTGTCCTAGCCAGAGCATGTGAGCGATCTGGCTGGTCCTGGAAGCTGCATGGTGAACAGCAGCTCTACTGACACACACAGACTCCAGGAGAAAGCCCAAAGCCAGGCAGCCACCCACTCAGCAGCCTTGGCCACCAAAGGACAGATAAAGATGGAACAGGAGTTCTGGATATTGTTTTGGGTTTTGGTCCTTAGTTTTGTTTGTGTTTTGGGGAAGAAATGAGTGTGGAAACAGGAAGTCCTCCAAACTCCCAAATTGTGCAACATTTTAAAAAAGACTTCCCCATGAACATTTGTCTCCAAAATTTGCCTATGGGTGATGGTGGACAGCCATACCCTACTTTTGTTTGATAACACCAGGTGGGTAGTGGAAATACCAGTGGCAACACTTTGTAAAGTATGATTGTCTAACCACTATACTGTATACCTGAAACTAATACAAAATATTAAAATAATATTGTAAACTATAATTGAAAAATAAAATTTAAAAATAAAATAGTAAAATATAATCCACACATTAGAAAGGGAAAAACAAATAAAAACAAAAAATGTTTAAAAAACAGTACAAATAGAACACATAGATGCAAAAGAAAACCAAATATATGTAATAATAACTATAAATAAGTTGAAAATATTCCCTATTAAAAGACAGAGATTCTCAAACTGGTTGAACAAATGAAATCTAAATTATAAGTAGTCTATAAGAAACACATTTAAAATATGATGACAACAAAATCAAAAGAAATTGAAAAGTTGTATTAGGCAAATGTACATAAAATTAATAGTGTGGCAATTTTACATTGAGTCGAAATACTATGATAGAAAAAGTATTAAATAAAATTAACAGGATAATTTTATGTTGATTAAAGGTGCCACTCCCAATGAAGTTAATATGATTGAGTATAGAATCTTGGGATCATTCCCCCTTGAAATTGTGCAGAGTGAAATGGTGTAAGTATGTAGCAAAATGAAAACACGTGTGTGTGTGTGTGTGTGTGTGTGTGTGTTATCAAATAAAAATCAGACTAGCCTTGGATTTCTCCTCTGCAACAGAATGAGCAAACATATGTATTATATAAAAATATAAATGAAAATAACATAAATATCCATTATAAATATATTTTCTGTTACAGAGGAGAAATCCAAGGTGAGCCTCATTTGCTTTAGTAATTTTAATTATGGATTTTTATGCAATATGTAATATAGCATAAATACAAAGAAAAGCAAAAGTAATTAGAAATTCAAAAGGAATGTAATTAAGATATAATTCTGTGATAGACTCAGCTTTTGACAAATAGAAAAGGGACATAAAAATTTTAGTAATATAATTAATGTGACTTAAATTCCATGGAATACTTTATATTAACTTGCTGAACAACACAACCATCATCTTCCCCACTATCCTTACCCCTAAGTAAAAAAGTCTCAATTCCCAAAGGCTGAAATTGTGTAGACCATAATTTTGTACTATGATATCATAAAACTAAAAATTAATGACAAAATGGCCCTGGCTGGTGTGGCTCAGTGGGTACAGTGCTAGCCTGTGAACTAAAAGTTCACTGGTTCAGTTCCCTATCACGGCATATGCCTGGGTTGTGGGCCAGGTTCCCAGTAGGGGCCACAAAAGAGGCAACCACACATTAATGTTTCTTTCCCTTTCTTTCTCCTTCCCTTCCCCTCTGTCTAAAAATAAATAAAAAAGACTACTAATAAGGATAGTCTCATCCTATTAATTAGATATCAAAATATTATAGAGCAATAATAATAAATAATAAACACTTATTGAGTACTTATTGTGTGCCAGGCATTAATTAACTATGTGATCCTCACAATAATCCTAAGTATATACTTGGATTTTCACCATTTTACAGGTAAAATACTGTGCAAGATTAGGTAGAAGACAGATAAGTGAATTGAAAAGAAAAGACAGCCTTAAAACATACATACACACACACACATACGTAAACAAGGTCTGTCTGGAAAAAGTTCAGCCATTGTTAACATAACAAGAACGGTTTGTGAGACATCGACATAACCTGGCAGCCAAGGAGAGTGGACTGGAATATGCATGTGTGAACAATGACGACTTCACAGTACTAGTCAGTGGGGGCAGTAGATGTCATTGAGTGAGTGAGCATGTGTACTGTGTGGCTGTCACATTCAAGATGACTGAGTGAATAGAACAACAAATCTGTATAAATTTTGCATTAAGCTTAAACATTCCTCTGGAAACTATTTGAATGATTCAGAAGTCCACAACTATGGGCAACCGGTGATTGGCAGCTTCACGTCTCATGCAGAGATTTTTGGCAAAACATCAGATCACTCAGGTGACTCAGCTGCCCTACAGCACAGATTTGATGCCCCTCGACTTCTGGCTTTCCCCAAAATTAAAATCACTTTTGGAAGGAAGGAGATTTCAGACCATCAGTGAGATTCAGGAAGATAAGACAGGGCAGTTGATGGCAATTGGAAGAATTGTGTGAGGTCCCAAGGTGCTTAATTTGAAAGGCGCTGAGGCATCATTTTTTTATGTACAATGTTTCTTGTATCTTGTCTCCTCTTTGATAAAAAAGTCTCTATATTGCATAGTACATGGCTGGATACTTTCTGGACAGACTCCGTGTACTCACATACATGTACATGTATGTATATATGGTTAAGCACCTGTATGTCTGCATGTATGGATGGATGTATAAACTTATATTATAATCCAGAAGGCAACTGAAGTCAAAAGAAAAGGGTTATTCAGATAATGGTCCAAGTTAATTGGTTAATTTAGTAGTTTTAAATTTGGCTGTGCATCAAAAGCATCGATGTTTTTTTAGAACAAACACATGAGTTGGAGTTCTATCCCTAAATAGTCAGATTCTATAACTCTGGGGGCAGGGGTCTCTGGATGTAGTGTTATTCAGCTCCTCAGGTGATTGTGATGCCCTAGAATTTTTATGTTTAAATCATGTATGTATTTTATCTTTTTGTTACTAATTCTTGATTTCATTGAATTATAGTGAGAGAATACAATTTGTTGTACCAAAAATTTTAAAGTTGTAGGAACTTGTTTTAAAAAGGTCAATTTTTTAAAGGATTAATGTGTGGTTGAGAAATGTATATTCTTTGACTCTCAAGCTTATTATTTTATGTGTGTCATTTACGGATGAATTTTTAAAATTTAAAACTCTGATACTAAATCATCTCTGCCTTTTCACCCTATGTTACACCCTTTCATATTTTTCATCTTTTTTTTACTCTGATACTAAATCATCTCTGTCTTTTCACCCTATGTTACACCCTTTCATATTTTTCATCTTTTTTTTACTCCGCTGTCATGGAAGTGGTTACCTTCCAGTTCTGTACTTCTCGCCTCAGCGAGTTCTAATCTGCTGGTTAGACACCCATGAGTTCTTCATTTCAATAACTATATTTTAATAGTTATTAAAATAAAGTTAGTTTTTAAAAATAAATCTATCAATGTTATTTTTATATTTTATTGCCTGCTTCTATTTCTGATTCTTATTTATTTCTTCAAACATATCATACATAGTTACTTAATATTCCACATCTGGTAATTCTAACATGAATTATTTGAAGGTCAACTATATTTTGCTGTTCCTGGTAACTCCTTTCATGTTGACTCATGTCTTTGTACACTTGATGATTTCTAATTGTGAACAACCATTTATTTAATCTTAGTCTGTGGAAATCCTGAGGACCTAAATAGAAGTTCTTTCCTCCAGAAAGTTTTCAGCTAACTTTTTCCAGAAGCCTGGGATGATACCTGAGACCACTTTCTCCACCTCGAAAAGGCTCGGACCTTGCAGAGGTCTCAGGTTCCACTTCCCTGTCTTGAGTCTTGCTCAAAACTGATTCTCCTCAACTGCAGTATTGAAATGAAGATTTATATTCAGAACAGCTTTACCTTTTATGTTTCCTTGCTATTCACTTTTCATCTCAGAAAGTCTGTTCATTGAGAGAGTGGTATAGACTCAAGATATTGGATGTTAGGTATTTTTCTTACTCTTTGTAGCCTTGCAGTGTATTGAAAATATATTCCGTCAAGGATCTAAATTATTTGGGGCAGTGCCCTTTGAAGAGGTTTTTAAACTATACTACCTGTAGTAGAAAACCTTCATTTATTTTAAAGTTAGTTAACCCACAGAAGCCTCAGTGAAATAGAAGAATGAAATTCAATGTTATTTTGCATATTAATTAGAGTAGCTGTTACACACACACTCTCTGTGCTTGCATCATGATGCCAGCCTTCTCATAAGCTTGCAGCCAAAATGCCACCCGGGGCTTGAGTCATGTGTAGGCCTGACTGAGACCAACAGTCTAGTTCCAAGCTCACTCAATAGCTATTGGCAGGAGGCCCAAGTTCTTTGTAGCCCTTTGACTGGGGGCCTCATTTCCTAATCCATGTTTTTCCTACTTTAAATCCTATGTTACCCCCTCCCAGACACATGGTACTTCCCCAGCTTACTAATAGGGAACATGGGTTAAGATTTTGTGTAGCTTATTTTATTACTTTGACTTACTTGTATTTTCCCAAATATTAGCCAACTTCATCAAGTGTCAAGTGTTTTGTTATCATCTGGCCCTATACTATTATGAGAAATTTACATAGGCAAGAGGCTGAGATATTTATTGGGGAAGAGGTTTTAGCAAGAATTTGATCCTTGCCCACCTAAGAATACTAGGATGGAAGCCCAATAGTAGCCCAGCTGAAGAGAGTTTTAGTAAAAACTCACCATCTGTGTATCTGTCAGTAAACTCACACAGAGGAGAAATCTAACTAGTACCTAAGACTGGTTCCTCACAAGCAAGTCTGAAAGTCCATTTGGGGAAAGACCAGTTAACTGAACTAGCTGTAAGTTCTTAGGAAAGACAGCCCATAAGTGTTTCTGTGAATCCATTTAATCTTAGAAGAGCCTGTGATTTCACATATCATGAGCTTTCCCGAGAATCTGCCTGCACCCCCACACAAGGGTTGGGTGCCCCCCTTCACATTCACATTACCTCCCAGCACTCTACACTTAGCTCCGCTCGGACTCCTGACTTGCATGTTTACTCTACTACCGCCAATGGGCTCCTTAAGGGGGCCTGGCACACTCCAGGTTTTTGATGTTTCTTGAATATTTGATTGAATGACTCATTACCTTACACAATTTGCCAAATTCAACACCCTGAGTCGTTTCAAAGGTGAGAGTGACTTGAGGCTACCATCTGTTATTCTCTTGCAATCCACCATGTAAATGTGACTAATGTTTGGATAATGCTTGCCTATAGATCTGAAGCATGCGTCAGTAGTTCTTTTATTTCCTGTTCAAAAAACAGAAGAAAGGACAAGTACTGTATTTAAATTGCCACAAGAGTAAAAGTTAATGCTGAATCACATTTTTAATATCACAGACCTTCAAATCGGATCTTTTTGAGGTTACAAGTAGAAAGAGCTTTGAAAGCACAATCGGAGATATGTGGTGCACCGATGAAAACCACTGATGTAATACGAGGACATTTCTCAACTAAAGCCTTTAGAAGAAAAAGATGATTAAATTAAACAAAGTACAAGCTTAGCAAAGTATTGAGGCCATTTTTTTCTCTCAGTAGTTTCAGAAATAGATACATTAACTATTAAATTTTCCTTTTTAAAAAAAAACAACTTTTTCCATTATATTTTAGTACACTTATATTAGAATAATGCAGAGGAATCAGAATTAAATCATGTTATGAAAGTATGGAAAAAATGAGAAAATAGAATGTTGAAAATATCACTACATTTAGAAGCTTCACATGTAGAACTAAACTTAAAAATTATTCTTAGGTTAAAATATCACTGAAACAAAAATATTTTGTTTGTGAAACAAAATTTCTTAGGGTATTTAAGAATTCAAATGTTCAAGTGTATGTGTCTGCATAAATTTTAAATGATTTTCTTAATATAAAAAAAACAACTGATTTGAAAAGCCCACCTGTATTTTTCAGTAATCCAAGCCACTCAAAAACATGCCCATCTAATGGAACTGAGAAGAAAATGTACTTTCCAACTACTTACTTTTACACAGTTGTCTGTCAGAGTTGGCATGTCATTGATGGTCAGATGCATAATCCCAGTGCAGCTGTCTGCAATGTTCCTGAAGCCTTGGACTGAAATCTGAATTGTGCAGAGCAGGTGAAAATAATGGGAGAACATATTAGCATGAAATCTAATAAAGCCCTCCGGCAGTAATAATTAAAGGTATGTCATGATTTTACTACTAAGTTTTAAAATTGAAACCATAAAATATAGCAGACACAAAGGTAAAGAATCTAGTCTTGATTTCTTTCTTTTTAAATATTTTATATGTCTATAGTGTTAAATGATCACCACAATAAGTCTAGTTAACATATTAATTATTTGAGGTAAAATTCATATGATGTAAAATTAATCACTTAGATAAGCTATTTAAGCATTAATAATTTTGTTCAACCACAATCTCTATCTAGTTCCAAAACATGTTATCTCCCTAAAACAACAATTTTCAACCTTTTTCATCTCATGGCAAACATAAGGTAAGTACTAAATTTCTGTGGCACACCAAAAAATATTATATTTATGTTGATCTGCCAAAAAATAGGTATAATTTTGATTCATTCACAGCGGAAGGCTATTGTTGTGTTGGCTGTTCTCATTTTTTTATTTGACAATCTAAGGGGAAAGAGGTCAGTGCCACTAACTAAATAGTCAGATATTGCACATTTTAAAAATTTTTGCAGTACACCAGTTGAGAATCACCGCTCTAAAAGGAAATCCTGTACCTATTAAGCAGTTGCTTCCCATTCTTGCCTTCTCCCAGTCCCACAGGTTAATCATTAACCTGTGTTCTGTGTCTACAGATTTACTTATTCTAAATATTTTCTATAAGTGAAATTATACAATATGGGGCCTTTTGTGTCTAGTTTCTTTCACTTAGCATAATGTTTCTGAGGTTCATCCTGTATGTAGCAAGTATCAATCAGCACCTTATTTGTTTTTATGTTGTAATAATACATTCTATTGTATGGATATACCATTTTTCATTTATCTATTTGCCTGTTGATGAATATGTGGGTTGTTTCCATCTTTAGGAAAATTTAAATAGTGTCATTATTATGCATGCACATCTATTTGTTTGAGTACCACTTTTGAATTTTTTTGAATCTATATCTAGTAGTGGAATCACTAGGTCCTGTGGTAATTCTATGTTTAACTTTTTAAGGAACCATTAAAATGTTTTCTACAGTGGCTGCACCATTTTACACACCCACTAGCATCTATGGGGGTTCCAGTTTCTCTACATCTTTGCCAACACTTATTTTCCACATATCCATATTTTTCTTCCTTTTTAAAATTTCCTGGTGGGTTGAAGTAGTACTTTGTGGTGATTTTGATTTGCATCTCCCTAATTGCTGATGATATTGAGCATCTTTTCATGTGCTTGTTGGTCATTTGTGTATCTTCCCTGCGGGGATGTCTATTCAAGTCGTTTGCCTATTTGAAATTGGATTATTTGCATTTTGGATTATTTTAGAAGGTTAATGGATAATGGAGGAAAGAAGGTGAAGGGTCATCAAGGAACACGTACAAAGGATCCATGGATGAAGCCAACAGAGGGAGAAGGATTGAGTGTGGGAGGTGTGGGTGGATAGGGCAGGGGAGAGTGGTGAGGGGAAAATGGGGACAACTGAACAACAATTAAAAGAAATAAAAGAAATGCAGAATCTTAATCTACCATACCCAGATACAGAGGCTGCACTTGAATAAGGTTCCCAGGTGATTTACATGCAGGTTATAGTTTGAGAAGTGTTAATACAGAGGAAATGAGTGAGCAAAAGAATGGTGGTAAGTCTATTAGTGTATTAGTTAGGGTTCTACAGAAAAACACAGAACCAATAAGATAGATTTTAAGGAATCAGTTTGTGCCACTGTGGAGGCCAGCAAATTCATCAACTGTACAGCAGATGACAGGCTGGAAATTCAGGGAAAAGCTGATTTTGCAGTTTTGAGTCTAAAATCTGCAGGCTGGAACTCAGGCAGGGTCTTTGCATCATTCCAGAAGGAGAATTGCTACTTCTTCAGGAAATTTCAGTCTTTGTTCTTAACACCTTCAGCTTATTAGATGAGGCCCATCCACGTTATGGAGGGTAGTCTGTTTTACTCAAAGTCTAATGACTTAAATGCTTATCACAACTAAAGAAAGCCCTTCACAACGACATCTGCACAGGTGTTTGAACAAGTAGGCATCATAGCTTAGCCAAGTTGACACATAAAATTAACCATCATAGTAGGAAATGCACCAACATGTCAACAGTGATCCTCTCTAAAGTGTGGATAGTTTCTGTGTTTTTCAAACATTCTACAATAACCATATAATAGGAAAGAAAAAGAAAAGAATGTCTTTTGGGAAAATACAGCAAAAAGAAGTTCTTAGACCATTTTGTATCATCTGCTATATAGACTTCTTGCAGGAAAATATTAAGTACAGGTTTGGGGGAGCGCTGCATTTAGCCTTCTTACTACTGTCCCTTATTCTTCACTGTAGACCTGTTGGACCTCCTGCTTATAACAGCATATTTTCACCTTTGTTTTAAGACCTTTGACAAACCAGCCTGTCTCACTGAGCTCTTTACTGGCCCGTGGTGTTGAGCCCTGCATGGTTGCACACTGGCAACCTAGAGCTTTTAAATATGGGCCAAATTGCCTAAGACAAATGATCTAGATATTTCTTTCACAGTGACAGTACAGAAAAGAGTCCCCAGTGGGAGCATCTTGGCACTGGTCTAACTGTAGGTATAGTACAGAATACAAGCATATCTCTGAGACATTGTAGATTCAGTTCCAGAGCACCACAATAAAGCAATAATGTCACAGTAAAGCAAGTCACACAAATTTTGGTTTCCTAGTGAACATAAAAGGTAAACATCTTAATTTAAAAATAATTCATTGCTAAAAAATTTTAAGCATCATCTGAATATTCAGAAAGGTGTAATCTTTTTGCTGATGAAGAGTCTTGCCTCAATGTTGATGGCTACTGACTGGTCAGGGTGGTAGTTGCCAAAGTTTGGGTTGGCTCTGGCAATTTCTTAAAACAAGACAACAATAAAGTTTGTCTCATTGGCTGCCTCTTCCTTTCATTAATGACTTGTCTGTAGCATGTAATGCTGTTTGATAGCATTTTACCCACAACAGAACTTCTTTCAGAACTGAAGTCAGTCCTCTCAAACCCTGCCACTGCTTTATCAACTAGATTTATGTAATATTCTAAATCCTTGGTTGTCATGTCAACAATCTCCACAGAATCTTCACCAGGAGTAGATTCCACTTCAAGAAACCACTTTCTTTGCTTACCTATAAGAAGCAACTCCTCATCTGTTATAGTTTTATCATGAGATTGTGGCAATTCAGTCACATCTTGAGGCTCCACTTCTACTTCCACCACACCTGCTGTTACTTTTTCCACTGAAGTCTTGACCCATCAAAGTCATCCATAAGAGTTAGAATCAACTTCTTCCAAACTCCAGTTAATATTTTGACCTCTTCCCATGAATCATGAATTTTCTCAGTGGCATCCAGAATGGTGAATACTTTTCAGAAAGTTTTAAATTTATTTTGCCCAGATACAACAGAGGAATCACCACCATCTATGACAGCTATAGCCTTAAAAAATGTACTTATTAAATAATGAAACTTAAAAGTCTAAATTACTCCTTGATCCCTGAGCTGCAGAATGGATGCTGTGTTAACAGGTGTGAAAACAGCATTAATCTTGTTGTTTATCTCCATTAGAGCTCTTTGGTGATCAGGTGCATTGTGAATAAGTGGTAATATTTTTAAAAGAATTTTTTTCTGTGTAGTAAGTCTCAACAATGGGCTGAAAATATTCAGTAAACCTTGTTGTAAACAGATGTGCTGTCGCCCAGGCTTTGTTGTTTCATTTATAGAGCAAAGGCAGAATATATTTTGTAGAATTCTTAAGGAACCCAAGATTTTTGGAATGGTAAATGAGCACTGGCTTCAACTTAAAATCACCAGCTGCATTAGCCCCTAACAACAGGGTCAGCCTGTCTTTTAAAGCTTTGAAGCCAGGCATTGTCTTCTCTTCTCGAGCTATGGAAGTCTTAACTGGTATCTTCCAACATATGGCTGTCTGTTCATAATGAAAATATTTTCTTTAGCGCAGCCACTTTTATTCATTATCTTAGCTATATCTTCTAGATAACCTGCTACAGCTTCTACATCAGCACTTACTGCTTTAGCTTGCACTTTTATGTTACGGAAGCATCTTCTTTCATTAAACCTCATGAACCAACCTCAGCTAGCTTCAAACTTTTCTTTCACAGCTTCCTCTTCTCTCAGCCTTCAAAGAATTGAAAAGAGTTAGGGCTTTGCTCTGGAACAGACTCTGGTTTAAGGAATTGTTGTGGTTGGTTTGATCTATCCACACCACCCAAACTTTCTCCTTATCAGCATTAAGGCCATTTTGCCTTTTATTGTCCCTGTGTTCACTGTAGCAGCACTTTTACTTTACTTTAAGAAATTTTTCTTTGCATTCACAACTTGGCTGTTTGGCCCAAGAAGCTTAACTTTCAGCCTGTCTCATCTTTTGATGTGCTTTCCTCACTAAGTTTAATCATTTCTAGCTTTTGATAAAAAATGACAGGCATGTGACTCTCCCTTTCGTTTGAAAACTTAGACATGACTGGAAGGTTGTTAACTGGCCTAATTTCAATATTGCTGTGTTTCAAGATACAGGGAGAACCAAGGAGAGGAAGAGAGACAGGTGAGTGACCCGTCAGTGGAGCAGTCAGAACACATGCAACATTTGTTAAGTTCACCCTCCTGTATGGGTGTGATTCATGGTACCCTAATAATTGCAATAGTAACATCAAAGATCGCTGATTGTAGATCACCAAAACAAATATAATAATACTGAAAATTTTGAAAATATTGTGAAAATTACCAAAATATGACACAGAGAAATGAAGTGAGCAAATGCTGTTAGAGTGACAAAGCTGATATACTTGCTTGACACCAGGGCTTCTGTAAAACTTTACTTTGTAAAAAACAAACAAACAAAAAAACAATAACAACAACCCCACCCCAATATCTGCAAAGTGCAATTTAAGTGAAGCACAGTAAAATCAGATATGCCTGTGCCAGTATCCCAGAAGTATAATGAAATTCTACAATTCAGAGGCCTTAGCCCAATATCCATTTCAGAGCTTTAGTGAGTCTCCTCCTAACCTCCCACTAGGGCATCTACAAAAATGTAGAAAAACATGAACTCACACCACACTATCAGACACTGAAACTGACAGTTAACCTAATGCCAGAATGTGGGAATGGTATTCTTTACCTTGCAGGTTACAGAACTGGATTGAGAAAAATAGCCCAGTCAGTGTGTTGGAGGAAGTCCCTCTCAAACACTACCAACTGAGAGTGGAAACTGTGTCATCTTTTCTGGCAAGCCAATAGGCATCAAATGCTTTTAAAAATGTTTACGCTCAGACTTCTGGCCAAGAGAAAGGCATACATAGATACACTTTGCTTCCTCCCACAACCAAAAGAAGGACAACAAATTTAAAAGCAAAAAACAACTAGAACTGCCAGAAAATCCAGCTGTGTGGAAGTCTGACAACCAGAGTTAAGAAGAAATATTCATCCAGACTAGTAGGAGGGCTGGAGACAGGCAGCCAGGATGGAGAGGACTTGTGGCAAGGCCAAGGCTAGAGGACTGGGGAGGGCAAGGTGGCAGCTGGTGGACCAAATATTCCTGCATTTGCGTGCAGATAAACCAAGAAGAACTGGGGAGTGAGACAGACCATTCAACCTAGGGTTCCAGTGTGGGGAAATAAAGCCTTACTCTCTGATTGTAAAAAAACTGAGGGGTTGAGGCAGTGGGAGAAACTCCCAACCTCACAGGAGAAATTGTTGGAGAGACCCACAGGGTCCTAGAATATACATAAACCCACCCACCAGGGATTCAGCACCAAAAGGTCCCAATTTGCTTACAGTGCCACAACGCAGCAAGTGGGTTTTCCAGCCATGGCAAATATCTAAGCCTCCGCCCCTTACATGGTACAGGCAAAGGGAGACAAAAAATAGGATTGGGGCAAACTGTCCCACATTTGCATGAGGATAAACCAGGAGAAATAACTGGGGGGTAAGACAGACCATGCAACCCAGGGTTCCAGTGCAGGAAAATAAAGCCTCAAAACATCTGACTGAAAAAACCTGTGGGGGTTGTGGCATGGGAGAAACTCCCAGCCTCACAGGAGTTTGTTGGAGACTCACAGAGTCTTAGAACTTACACAAACCCTCCCATCCAGGAATCACCACCAGAAGGGCCCAATTTGCTTGTGGGTAGCAGGAAAAGTGACTGAAAGCTGGCCAAAAGTTGAGTGAGCAGCATTGTTTCCTCTCAGACCCCTCCCCCACATACAGGACCACAATGCAATGATGTGGGTATTGCCCTGGCAATACCTAAGGTTCTGCCCCTTACAACATAACAAGTGTGTTGAGACAAAGAAATTTGGCTGAAATGAAAGAACAGATCAAAACTCCAAAAACAGAATTAAGTGATGAAGAGATAGCCCACCTATCATATGCAGAGTTCAAAACACTTATAATCAGGATGCCCACAGAAATGGTTGAGTATGGTCACAAAATACAGGAAAAAGTGAAGGCTACACAAAGTGAAATAAAGGAAAATGTACAGGGAACCAACAATGACAGGAAGGAAACTGGGACTCAAATCAACCCTTTGGAGCAGAAAGAAAAAATAAAGATTCAGACAGAACACAATGAAGAAACAAGAATTCAAAACAATGAAGAGAAGCTCAGGAACCTCCAGGACAACTTTAAATGTTCCAGTATCCAAATCATAGGGATGCCAGAAGAATAAGAGGAAGTGCAAGAAATTAAACTTATTTGAACAAATAATGAAGGAGAACTTCCCCAATCTGGCAAAGGAAATAGACTTCCAGGAAGTCCAGGAAGCTCAGAGAGTCCCAGAGAAGCTGGACTCAAGCAAGCACACACCAAGGCACATCATAACTACATTATCCAAGACTAAAGGTAAGGAGAGAATCTTAAAAGCAGCAAGACAAAAGGAGACACTTATGTACAAAAGAGTGCCCATAAGACTGTCAGCTGATTTCTCAAAAGAAATCTTGCAGGCAAGAAGGTGTTGGAAAGAAGTATTTGAAGTCCTGAAAGGCAAGGACCTACGTCCAAGATGACTCTATCCAACAAAGCTATCATTTAGAATGGGAGGGCAGATAAAGTGCCAATTCCCAGATAAGTTCAAGATAAAGGAGTTCATCATCACCTTATTAAATGAAATGTTTAAAGGACTTATCTAAAAAAAAGATAAAAAACTATGAAGAGTAAAATGATAACAAACTCACAGTTATTAACAACTGAACCTAAAACAAAAACAAACTAAGCAAACAACTAGAACAGAAACAGAATCACAGAAATGGTGATCACATGGAGGGTTATCAGCAGGGAAGTGGGAGGGGGAGAAAGGGGGAGAAGGTACAGAGAATAAGTAACATAAATGGTAGGTAGAAAATAGACAGGGGGAGGTTAAGAATAGTATAGGAAATGTAGAAACTAAAGAACATGTAAGACCCATGAACATGAACTAAAGGGGGGGAATGTGGGTGGAAGAGGGTGTGCAGGATGAAGGGGAATAAATGGGGGAAATGGGACAACTGTGACAGTGTAATCAATGAAAATATATATATATATATTTTAAAGAATACCTTTATTTTTTTAAAGATTTTATTTATTTATTTTTAGAGAGGGAAGGGAGGGAGAAAGAGAGAGAGATAGAAACATCAATGTGGGGTTGCTGGGGGACCTGGCCTGCAACCTAGGCATGTGCCCTGACTGGGAATCGAACCTGCGATGCCTGGTTCACAGCCTGCGCTCAATCCACTGAGCTACACCAGCCAGGGCTAAAGAATACCTTTTTTAATTTAAGATTTTTTATTTTATATTTAGTTTTAGAGAGGGAAGGAAGGGAAAAAGAGAGAGAGAGAGAAACATCAATGTGCAGTTGCTGGGGGCTGTGGCCTTCAACTCAGGCATGTACCCTGACTGGGAATCGAACCTGCAATGCTTTGGTTCGCAGCCCATGCTCAACAATAAAATATATTTAAAAAATAAAACAAAAGAACAATAATAAGGAAAAAAATCCCAAAAAATGAAGAAAATATAAGCAGCCTCTGAAATAACTTCAAGAAGTCTAACATTCACAACACAGGGGTGCTAGAAGGAGAAGAGAAAGAGCAAGAAATTGGAAATCTATCTGAAAAAAACAGTGAAAGAAAACTTAACTAATTTGGTGAAGGAAATAGACATGCAGGTCCAGGAAGCATAGAAAGTCCCAAACAAGATGAATGCAAAACAGCCCACTCCAAGACACATCATAATTAAAATGTCAAAGATTAAACATAAAGTGAGAATCAAAAAAGCAGCAAGAGAAAAGCATTTAGTTACCTACAGGGGACTTCCCATGAGAGTGTCAGCTGATTTTTCAAAGAAACTTTGCAGGCTAGAAGGGATTGGCAAGAAATATTAAAAGTCATGAAAAGCAGGGACCTATAGCCAAGATGGCTCTACACAGCAAAGATGTCATTTAGAATCAAAGGGCAGATAAAGAACTTCCCAGAAAAGAAAAAACTAAAGGTGTTCATCATCACCAAACCATGATTATATGAAATGTTAAAGGGACTTATTTAAGAAAAAGAAGATCAAAACCATGAGCAATAAAATGGCAATAAATACATATCTATCAACAATTGAATCTAAAAAACAAACCAAGCAAACAACTGAACAGACACAGAATAGTGAATATGGAGAGCGTTTTTATGGTTGTCAGATGGGAGGTGGGTGTGGGGGAATGGGTGAAAAGGTGAGGATATTAAGAAGTAAAAATAGGTAGTTACAGGACAGCCACAGTGATATAAAGTACAGAAAATGAAATGGAGCAGCCAAAGAACTTAAATTCATGGCTCCTGCACATGAAAAATGGTGTGGGGATTGCCTGAGGGAGTGGCTGGGTGGAGGGGAGTAAAGGGGGAATAATTGGAACAACTGTAATAGCATAATCAATAAAATATAATTTTTTTTAAAAAGCAAAAAAAATGAAGGATACACTAGTTGAAATAAAGAAGAATTTACACGGAAACAACAGTAGAGTAAATGTAGCCAAAAATCAAATCAATGATTTAGAATATAAGGAGCCAAAAAACAACCGATCAGAACAACAAGAAGAAAAAAGAATAAAAACAAATGAGAATAGTGGAAGCAGAAGACCTTTCACCACTAGACTCCAGAGCTACCTGCTACCTTGGTCCTTCATTCTTTGATCCAGATCATATTGCTACTGTATTAGTCAGTGTTCTCCAGAGAAGCAGAACCAGTAGGAGAGAGAGGGAAAGACTAGATAGATAGATAGATAGATAGATAGATAGATAGATAGATAGATAGACAGATGATAGATACATAGATAGTAAGGAATTAGCTTACACAATTACAAAAGCTGAGAAGTCCCAGGATCTGCAGTTGATAAGCTTAGGACCCAGGAGAGCTGATGATATTGTTCCCATCTGAATGAAAGTCTGAAGGCAGGAGAAGACTGATATCCTAGTTTGAAAATAGTCAAGCACAGAGTAAATTCTTTCTTACCCAGCCTTTTATTCTATTAAGGCCTTCAACAGATTGAATGAAGACCACTCATAAAGGGGAAGGCAATCTGCTTTACTCAGTCTACCAATTTAAATATTAATGTTATCCAAAAACACCCTCACAGACAAACCTAGAATGTTTAACAAATAACCAGGCATCCTGTGGGCCATTCAAGTTGACATAAATGTAATTTAATTTACATAAAATTAACCATCACAGAAACTTTGGAGACTTCAAATATTGATGGTTCATAAGACTCGTGGTTGATTCTGTTTGCTATTCCCTGGTTTGCCTGGCTGATCATCTGAGCTTGCCTGACCATATTTTTATCCAGATCAGCATGTTTTAAACCACCTACCTTATCTGGCATGACTAACTGCTCTGAACAAAACATAACTAAAAAGAAGGCCTTAAGATCTTATTGTTGCCTCACATTGTGAAGTTAAAAAAGAAACCTTCAAGCCCTTGCAGTTCCAATCCCAAATATTTAATTAGGGCATTTCACTTTCTTAAAGATAAATTACTAAATTGATGGGGGAAGCATTCCATTCTTTAATGAATATATGTGAGTATTATTTAACTTGTGTATCTTCAATTTTATTACTCAACTCATGTGGCTTTGTGAGAAATCATGTTTTATAACAATGTTAGAGGTCTCACAAAATGAATGTGATTATATCATGTTACAAAAAGTCTCAGCTCATTTGAGACTGACTCCATAATGACATACTACATAATGGTTCGAGGTGGGAACAGCAGAAGAAGAGGCAGGCTATTCTAAAAGGCTCAGACTTCTCTTATTGATTGAGGTAGCCTCCATGAGATAAGGAAACAAAAACGCAAATCCTGTGATCTATTTTCCCCAGATTACAAATGGGTAAGGAAAGAATACAAATGTTCAAACTCTTGATCCAGTACTCCTGCTAATTAATTATTCAATAATTGTTATATTCAGTATTCAATTGATTTCTCTGCTCTTTTTCTGATCTTGTACCTCCTCCTGCTTCTCTATTCATCTAATCAAGTCTCAACTATTCCTCAAGTTCCAATGACTCCACCCCTATCCTGCTACTTTCCTTCCCTTACAAATCTATAACTCTTTATTGGAAAGAGCTCATATCTCTTTCCTATAATCTATGCATGTATTATTTCCCCCAAAGTGATAATCTTATACTCTTCTTTTTCTAACTTTTCACCATGTTGGACAACTAGTAAGGGCCAAATGAATTAAATTTAGGAGTAAGACAAATAAAGTCTGGGAAAGAGTACAAAATTGAGCCACAGACCAGACTGAAAATCATTCCAAGTCAAAGGTAAAATACAAGCAAAGGCAAAACAGTAGGAGCTTGATAAAACTAGGGATGGATAAGAAAAGTTTAGTAGGACAGCAGGAAGAGAAAGCTAATGAAAGACCCATAAGGCAAGAATGAGATATTTTATATTATACTGCCATGGATTCTTGAGTAAATTTTACATAGGTACTTCCAGAAAAGAGTCCAAGGGAGACTAATAAACATTACAAATCTGTAGAGCAGAGAACTAGGGAAGAGATCCTGGGCTTGGAGTCAGTCAGCAGAGCTGAGTTTGAGACTGGCTTTGCCTCATTCTCACTTACTACAAAAGGCAACTCAACCTCTCTAATGCTTAGTTTTCTCATCTATAAAATAGATTTAGTAATACCTATTTTAGGAGTGTAGGAGACAGTTCTGTGTGGCGTGGGCCTAGCTCCCACTCGGAGATGCACAGGACCCATGCCCACGGATAGGTTCTCCTGTGGGGAATCAGGCCTGCAATGTGCCTAGGCTGCTTTGAGTCTTGCTTTTTGCTAAAAACTCCCTCACCCTGAATTGAGCACATTTACTGCAAAGTAACTTTCTAAAATCCGTGCTAAACCTTCCAAGGATGAGTGTAACTGGTTCAACCACTTTTGACTTATCATTTGCAAATATCCCTCTTCTGTGATGTGATTAGCAGCATTGGCTCCTTTGTTTTCACTTAAAGCGAACCTGTACATAGTAAATGAGGACCATATGGAATGTGCCCAGAGATAGAAATAAAGGCCTGTCATGAAGGAGGCCACAGCTTTTGCTCTTCTTGAGAGAAAAGCCATGCTATCCCTTTTCCTCCACCAGACCCAGTAGTCTGTGTGAATGTCTCATTTCACCCATGACATGGACACTGGGCTGGTGCCTGCATCAGGGAGATTCTTGAGAAAACAAAATGGGTAGTTAACACAGTACCTGGTGTGAATATTGGGTACTGGTTTTCCTGATGCTGTTCTGGGTGAATTGTGCTCCCACAGACAAAGACAGATTCAAGAACTATGGTAGAAGGCCTTGAGAGATCATTCTAACACCTCCCTCACATTACAAACATAAAGACATGGTATTCAGAGATGTTGGGTGGTTTGAGAACATGTTCCTTATCCATTTATCACCATGTGTCCCCAGTGTTGGACATAGGGTCAAACACAGAGTAGGTGCTCCATATGCATGCTAAGTGGATGACTGAAAGGTCTTGAGTCACACTGTCAGTGGTAGAGCCATGACCAGAGGCCACCTCTCTCAGTTAAGACATACAATTCATCATTTTCTTACAAAACTTGTAAGTTCCTCCCCTTTAGCTCAGACCCTAGTCCATTACCCTAGCATTAGTATCTCCAATGATGGATTCCCCTAAACAAACAACCTTTTCTCCTTCCTTGCTGTCTTAGAAACATGTTCCTGACAAGATTTCCTGAACAAGAGAAAAGGAATGATAGCAGTAATCAGCCACAGCTGAGCAATTCCTTGCACTGTAGCCAAAAACTTGGTGCTATCAACCAATAAGATTGTATCCAGAAAAGGGGGTCAGGGAGACCTCTGGGAAAGAGCTTTTTAGTTTTGTCCTGGCATAAAATGCTTAGTTCTCTACACAGTTTATTTTAGGATATCCAAAAAAATGCTTGGCTGATGTTTTATGACTCAAATATTCCTTGCCAGAATCTTCTAGCCAACCATCTATTAGTTGTCCTTTCTCTTCACTGAAATAATAGGATATAAGCCTGAAATTACAAATTCCTCTCTAAAGGAAAAAGTAAAATATTTAACTATGTACCAGGTCTTGCCACAGCTGATATCTGTGCATTTTCTGTGTAGGATTCTTACAAAACTTGGATCTGATCTCTCTTTGTTGAGTTGTGAGGTGATTTTTGGCTCAATTTTGACACCAGATGGAACCTTGCCACTCTGTTTTTTGCTGGTTAAGCTCACATTGGTTAGGAAGTTGGGTAGATTGGCCATATCAGTGGTGTTCCCATGTCAAGTCCCAGCAGAGAGCTACGGCTCCTGATGGGGGCAGAGAAACTTCGGTGATCACAGGCAAATTTTCTCCATCAGCCTCTGGGTGGGTCTCAGCCCATCAGCATGACAGGACAGAGCTGTCTGAAGGAAATGAATTGGAAGTAAGCCCTACGAAATGAAGACCAAAATACTGAGCATCAAGGATTAGCTCAGATTTCTCCCTGAAGTTTGAAGGTAGAAAAAAAAAAAAGAAAGAAAAAACTTATTTCAGTGAAGATAACATCTTACCAAGCTTCCACTTTCTACTCCTTCTGTGCAACATTGTCTCTGAATCAATTAGCTCAGCAACATGGAAAAGATTATATATATGGCAAGACTCTGTATGACAGCTAGAAATATCCATCTT
Organism: Tonatia bakeri; assembly: GCA_004024845.1. Taxonomy (NCBI): domain Eukaryota; kingdom Metazoa; phylum Chordata; class Mammalia; order Chiroptera; family Phyllostomidae; genus Tonatia; species Tonatia bakeri. Next base: position 125,909 of record PVIA01002783.1, read on the forward strand.
AGGTAAACACGGCCCAAGTTGTGTTCCTGTACCATTTCCAGCTGCTTCTCATTCTGCAGTGCTGTAACCAATGACTAATGGGTAATGTGATGACTTTAGTCATTTCTATATATCCTTCAAGGCCTCCTAGTGACCCCAAAGAAGGCCAGCTTAGCAAGGAGAATGAATTATTGGACAAAAACAGATTTCTCCCCAAACATTATGGAAGGTTCTGTTTTATTGCATTCAAATATTCCACAGCATCTTCAATAGCAGCTCTCCCAGGGTTTGTGCTAAGAGGACTTGAAAACTTTTAAATATTGTGTCCTCTGTGGCAACAGGAAGAGAGGCCTAGTTATTAATCCCTTTTGGGGTCCTGCCATTCTCTTTCTTTGGATGATCCTGTACTTTTTGGCCTGTATATTCTTCATGGCCAGCCTCTCCTCTCTGTTCACTAATGAACATCTCCCAGGTAGCCCTCCAAGATCACTTTAGGCAGAGCTGTTTCTTCCTCTTATATCTCAGGGCACCAAAGACCACAGCACTCACTTCTCAGTGTGCATCTTCTGCCTTGTGTAAGAACTAACTGTGCCCATGTCTAATATCCCTGCTGAGGAACCCAGACAGCATCTTATCCATCATGTCCTTTAGAAGATGATGCCTGGCACAGAGTATGAGGCAACAAAGTTTTGTTTAATAGACCAAGTAGTTGTTGAATAAATTATTTGTAGAATGTAAAATAGAATTAGTAGTTTCAGAAAAGAAAGGAGGTAGTCAATATGGTCATTTGTTAATGATTACCATGTTTATCTAAAAACATTAGAGAGCCAAACATGAAAAAACATTTCATTTTCCAATGTGAGTGAGGAACCAGAACACAAGATTCATGAAGGCTGCAGATGCCCCGAAGGTGAGCATGCTGTCAACTCTGTGCACGATGACTCACAGCTGCAATCTGCAGAAGGAAGCTGACCCTTCCCAAACTTCGTCACTCTTGTCTAGAGTATGCTATCTTGTTCTTTTCCTCACCCAATGGCCAAATTATGCACAGTTTTCCCGGTGTTATAATGGAGCTTTACCTCCTTTTTAAATGAGAGAATCACAACCATAATTTATATTGTAACACAAGATCCAGAGAGCTACTTGACTTGTCTAGATTTATTGAGCTAAATGGTGGCTTTGTGGCTGCAATCCTAACCACAGGCTTCACCCAGGACCAAAAAGCAAAGTAGAATTTGGTGCACAGTTTATGAAATTCTGTGTGTAAGTTACGTCCTAAAATAGGGAACAGAGAAGAAACTAAAATAAGTATGGTTTTTGAGAAAACATTTTAAAAATTTCAAATAATTTTTCAGGAGTGGGAAACATAATCTTAATCCCCTGAGACTCATCATTTTGTCACCTGACTCTTCAAGATCTAAAAATTGTTGCCAGATGATTCTTATTTTTACTACTAAATGCAGTAAACATCCTTATACATTTTGCCTACAGAGATTACATTAAGCTATGGATGCTAAACAATAGGTGTTTATGTCTTTATTTTTTCCTTTTCAGTATGGCTATCATAAAGTTATATTCAAACTAATAATTATTAAAAACTTTTTAAATTTATGAGTTCTGTCTACAAACAACATAAAAAGATTTTCATGGGAGTGGGGGAAGATGGCAGTGAGATAGGTGGGAGTGGAGTCCACTTCCCCCTGAGCATGAGTGAAACACCTAGCTGATCTTTTGAGGAACAGAGTGAACAGTCAATAGTACCATAGCATATATGAAGATTGGAGACCAAAAACTGTAGAGGACTTTGAAAAATCAGATGGTGGGTGCTTTGAACACCAGTATACCTGATGGAAGAGGAAACTCACCAACAAAGGAACCACCAACAGATAACAGAAGACGCTGAAGGAGGCAGTGCAAGACACACTAACCTCAATCAAGGACTGATCTGGAAATACAACTAAATGGTGGAGAAATTACCCAGAACAAACAACTGAACAACAGCAAGAGAGAAGCCTCAAAACCTGGTATGGACACAAGAATGAGGTTCAGCACAACCTGTCCACACCTGCACAACAGCATACAAGAGGTGGTGGACAAAGTGACCCTCAGTTAACCAACTGGAGGGAAGGACCCACCAAAGAAAGACCCAACAATGATCAAAACCCAAAGACATACAGAGAAACAACATAAATGACAGCCCAAGACCAGTGAGCTCAGGAGACCAAGGAGACTGCACCAGTGAATCTCAGAAGTCTTCTACCATAGAAGTACACACCAGAAATCCAGGAAGTCAGAACAGATCAATTTAAGAAGCCGAGGCTAACAAGAAGAGTCTCACAATGGGAAAACAAAGAAACAATCCCCAAGTGAAAGAAAAGGAGGGAGCCTCAGAAGGAATGCTAAATGAAATAGAGGCAACTCAACTATCAGATATTGAGTTCAAAGCAATGATTGTCAGGAAGCTCAATGAGCTCACAATGAGCTTCCAGAAACTACAGGGAAGCTACAATGAACTCACTGCTAACTATATCAACATGAAAAAGGAAGTAGAAACTATCAACAAGGGCCAAGAGGAAATAAAAAATACAATTTCTGAACTGAAGAACACAGTAGAAGGAATCAAAAGCAGGTTAGATGAAGCAGAGGATTGGATCAGTGGGCTGGAGGACAAGGTAGAAAAAAACATCCAGAATGAGCAAGAGAAAGAAAAGAGGCTCATAAAGAATGAAGAAGGGTTAAGGGAAATGCAAGACAATATGAAACATAATAATATCCATATAATAGGGATACCAGAAGGAGAAGAAGAAGAGCAAGGAGTAGAAAACCTATTTGAAAAAGTAATGATGGAAAACTTCCTTAATTTGATGAGAGAAAAAGTCACACAAATCCAGGAAACACAGAGCATCCCAATCAAGAGGAACCCAAAGAGGCCTACTTCAAGACTCATCATAATTAAAATAACAAAATTCCAAGACAAAGAGAGAATCTTAAAGGCAGCAAGGAAGAAATAGGAAGTAACATACAAGGAAGCCCCGATAAGGCTAACAGCTGGCTTCTCAATGGAAATGCTCTAAGCCAGAAGAGAAGGGCAAGAAATATACCAAGTAATGAGAACCAGAGGCCTGCAATCAATACTACTTTACTCAGCAAGGCTCTCAATTAAGATGGAAGGCCAAATAAAGAGCTACCTGGACAAAAGTAGTTTAAAAAAATATACCTCCACCAAAACAGCTCTGCAGAGATAGACTTCAAAAAAAAAGGGCCATAAAAAGAGACCCCAGAGGTCACTTCATAATACTCAAGAGAAGAATCCACCAAGAAGACAAACATTATAAATATGTATGCACCCAACATAGGAGCACCCAAATACATAAAGAAAATCTTGAAAGACTTCAAGAAATATATTGACAGCAACACAGTTATAGTAGGGGATTTCAACACCCACTGTCAAAAATGGATAGATCTTCCAAGCAAAATATCAACAAAGATATTGTGGCATTGAACAATGCCCTAGGTGAAATGAAGTTAAATGATATGTATATATAGAGAGGCCATCCCAAAGAAACAAAATACACATTCTTTTTAAATGCACATGAAACATTTTCAAAGACAGACAACATGATAGGACACAAAACAAGCCTCAAAAATTTCAAGAAAATTGAAATCATATCAAGCATTTTCTCCGACCACAAGCAGAAACCAAAGCAGAAAGTAGAAACCAACCTCAAGGAAAAAACTCCAAACACTCAAACTCATGGAGATTGAATAGCATGCTATTAAACAATGAATGGGTCAAGAATGAAATCAAGGAAGAAATAAAAAAGTTTCTGGAAGCAAATGAAAATGAACTCACAACAATCCAAAATTTCTGGGACACAGCTAAGGCAGTCCTGAGAGGGAAGTTCATAGCAATACAGGCCTAACTAAAAAAATATATATATATATTTCAAATAAACAACCTAACCCTACACCTACAAGAACTTGAAGAAGAACAACAAAGACAACCCAGAGCAAGTAGAAAGAAAGAAATACCAAAATCAGAGCAGAATTAAATGACATAGAGACTAAAAGCACAATTCTAAGGATCAATGAATCCAGGAGCTGGTTCTTTGAAAAGATAAACAAAACTGACAAGCCTTTAAGCAGGCTCATCAAGAAATAAGGAGAAATGACCCAAATAAACACAACTAGAAATGAAAGAGGAGAGATTACACCTGACATCACAGAAATCAAAGGATTGTAAGAAATTACTACCAAGAACTGTATGCCAAGAAATTTGAAAACCTAGGTGAAATGGACAAATTTCTAGAAAAATATAAACTTCCAAAACTCAATAAAAAAGAAGCAGAAAACCTGAACAGACCAATAACAGCAAAAGAAATTGAAGCAGTAGTCAAAAAACTCCTGACACACAAAAGCACTGGACCAAACAGTTTCACAGGAGAATTCTACAAAACATTTAAGGAAGAGCTAGCCCCTATCCTTCACAAACTATTCCAAAAAAATCCAAAATGATGGAAGACTCCCAAACTCTTTTTATGAAGCCAGCCTCATCCTAATCCCCAAACCAGATAAAGACACAACAAAGAAGGAAACTTCAGGCCAATATCACTGATGAACATAGATGCTAAAATCCTCCACAAAATACGGGCACATCACATCCAGCAATACATTAAAAAGATCATACACCATGATCAAGTAGGATTCATCCCAGGGATGCAAGGATGGTTCAGTATTCCCAAGTCAGTAAATGTAATACATCACATAAAGAAAAGCAAAGACAAAGATCACATGATCATATCAATAGATGTGGAAAAAGCATTTGATAAGGTACAGCACCCATTTATGATAAAACACTGAGCAAACTGGCTATAGAGGGAGCATTCCTCAACATAATAGAAGCCAATAATGAGATACTTACAGCCAACATTATACTCAATGGGCAAAAACTAAAATCTTTCACACTAAGATCAGGAACAAGACAAGGTTGTCCACTTTCACCAATTCTATTCAACATAGTATTGGAAGTCCTAGCCACAGCAATCAGACAAGAAAATGAAATAAAAGACATCCAAGTTGGAAAACAAGAAACAAAACTGTTGTTTGCAGATGACATGATAGCATATGTAGAAAATCCTATAGACTCTCCAAACAAAACTGCTTGACCTAATAAACGAATTTGGCAAAACAGTGGGATACAAAGTCAATATTCAAAAATCAAATGCATTTTTGCACACCAACAATGAGACATCAAAAACAGAAACCAGGGAAAAAATCCCATTTGATATAACAACAAGAAAAATAAAATACATTGGAATAAACTTAGCCAAGGAGGTAAAATACATATACTCAGAAAACTACACAACACTGAAGAAAGAAATTGAGAAAGACGCAAATAAATGGAAACATATATCATGTTCATGGATCAGAAGAATTAACATCATCAAAATGTCCAAACTACCCAAAGCAATTTATAGATTCAATGCAATACCTATTAAAATACCAATGGCATATTTCACAGATATAGGACAAATGCTTCAAAAATTTATATGGAACCTTAAAAGACCCTGAATAGCTGCAGGAATTTTGAGAAAGAAGAGTAAAGTAGGAGGGATCACAATACCTGATATCAAACTGTATTATAAGGTCACTAATCAAAACAGCCTTGTACTGGCATAAGAACAGACACATAGACCAATGGAACAGAATAGAGAGCCCAGCAATAAACCCAAGTCTCTATGGTCAATCAATTTTCAACAAAGGGGGCAGCAGCAGCATAAAATGGAGCAAAGATAGCCTCTTCAACAAATGGTGTTGGGAGAGCTGGACAGCTACATATTAAAAAAATGAAACTAGATCACCAACTTACACCATACACAAAAGTAAATTCAGGGTAGATAAAGGATTTAAATATAAGTCATGACACCATTAAAGTCCTAGAGGAGAACATAGGCAGGAAAATCTCAGATATTCCACACAGCAATATTTTCACTGATATGTCCCCTAAAGCAAGGGACATAAAGGAAAGAATAAACAAATGGGATCTCATCAAAATAAAAAGCTTCTGCACTGCTAAAGAAAACAGCATTACAATGAAAAAAGAACCAACCTTATGGGAAAACATATTTGCCAATGATACTTCAGATAAGGGTTTGATCTCCAAAATATATAAAGAACTCACACGAATCCACTCTAAGAAGACAAGCAACCCAATTAAAAAATGGAAAAAAAGACTTGAACAGACACTTCTCCAAGGAGGACATACAGAGAGTCCAGAGACATATGAGAAGATGCTTAGTATCACTAGCTATCAAAGAGATGAAAATTAAAACCACAATGAGATACCACCTCACACTATTGAGAATGGCCATCATAAATACAGCAACAAACAACAAGTGTTGGAGAGGCTGTGGGGAAAAGGGAACCCTAGTGTACTGTCAGTGGGAATGCAGACTGGTGCAACCACTATGGAAAACAGTATGGAATTTCCTCAAAAGACTGAAAATGGAACTGCCTTTTGACCCAAAAATTCCACTGTCAGGATTATATCCTAAGAACACTGAAACACCAATCCAAAAGAATTTAAGCACCCCAATGTTCACAGCAGCACAATTTACAATAGCCAAGTGCTGGAAGCAACCTAAGTGCCCATTAGTAAATAAATGAAAAAAAACTGTGCTACATTTACACAATGTAATTCTATGCAGCAGAAAGAAAGAAGGAGCTCCTACCCTTTGCAATAGCATGGATGGAACTGGAGAGCATTATAGTAAGTGAAATAAGCCAGGCAGTGAAAGACAAATACCATATGATCTCACCATTAACAGGAACCTAATCAACAAAACAAACAAGGAAGCAAAATGTAACCAAAGACACTGAAATAGACAACAGGCTGACAGTGACCAGAGGGGAGAAGGGAGGAGATTATAGGGGGAAAGGGTGAAGGGTTTACAGGAACAATTTAAAGGACACATGGACAATAACGGGAGGGGGTGTGTGGTGGGCTGGGATGGTGGGGAAGAGTGGGGGGGGGGGAGGCAGAAAACTGTACTTGAACAACAATAAAAATTGTTAAAATAAAAGATTTTCATGAATATTTTTATTTTTTTTCCAACACAGGTTGAACACAAAACATTCCTTTAAATAAAACAGGGAAGCTGAGGCAAAAGAGCTGATGCAGAAAAGCAAAAAATGCACTGTGATTTTTCTGTCTCATGACTGCTTTCCTACTAGAACTCCTTATTGATGCCACTTAAGAGCAGGTATGTATTCAAATAGAAAACACAACAATTTTTTTTCTTTTTTACCATATGCAGTATATAGCACTTTACAGGCCTATGAAGGATAGTAGTGATTAGATGCCTGATGTCCAGGGTTGCACTATTGGTTGGTGGCATGCAAGGACTGAAGCCCAGGGCACCTAACTCCAGTTTCTATCTCCTTTCACCATCCACTGCCTTCTGCTCTGTGTGCTCAAGTGTGCGTGAGAGAAATGGGAGAGATAGAGATAGAGATAGAGATAGAGATAGAGATAGAGATAGAGATAGAGATAGAGATAGATAGAGATAGAGATAGAGAGAGAGAGAGAGAGAGAGAGAGAGAGAGAGAGAGATAGAGAGATAGAGATAGATAGATAAAGAGAGAGAAACCCCTTTCATTCTTGCTTTGCTTCTGCAATTGCATTCCATGTAGCTAGTACATTCATCCCTTGATGTGCCTCTGTGGCTTTTGCCCACTTATACCACAAACCCCAGAGATCAACAAGTAAGACCTTCCATGGTCTTTGCCTCTCTAAAAGGGGAATTTGGAATTTATATAGCCTAGAGAGAAGTGAAATGACCATGGAATCTGCCAGGTTGCAGTTTTCACAGTCTACTGTTAAGATTCATAGGTCCCAGAGAGATTTGACAATACCAGAACTACTGACAAACCATTATTATTCCATTGAGTATTCCAATCATTTGGACATTTATGGGATGCTGTCCCTTTTCATTTTTCTTGCTTTGCAGTAACTGAAAAATAATTAATGAAAAACACTTTCACTTTAGTTATCTCATAGCTTTCTAGGCTCTTTGCTCCTTCTAATGTGAGACTCAACCCTTACCAAGAAGATGTCATCAGACCTATCACTAGCAAGTTGCTAACTACCTAACAGGCCTCCTGAACCTTCACCCAAAGCACCTGATTAGCCATGCCTAAAATTGGCTGCATTTTATTCATTATTTATTAATTCACTCATCAAACAATGATCAAAGTCCAACTATGTGCCAGGTACTGTATTATGTACTAAGGATACAGATATACTAATAAATAAAACACAATTCTGGCCATCAAACAGGTCACATTGGGGGAGGAGAGCAGACAAAAGGACCACTGCAGACATAGAGAATACTTAGTGAAAGTGCAATCATAGAAGTACACACAGGAGGAATCAACTCAACTTGGGTTGGGGGGTTGGAGGAGTCAGTGAGGGCTTCCTAGAGAAGGCTGTGATTGAGCAGAGCCTCGAAGGATATGTGAAAGTTAACCCGGTGAATGGGAGAAAAGGACAGTGTGAGGGTGCCTAGGCAGAAGGCTAAAGCTGAGCCTAGTGAAACAACAGAGGCTGGAAATCGAGAACAAGGAAAGCACAGAAGCAGAAACTCCTACTGCAAGCTCTCTTACTTTCTGGTTGAATTATCTAAAATCTAAACATATAAGTCTGCAGCTTGGTCCAAACTCCTCACTCTGTGTCTGGTTCCTTTTGTCCTCCGTGGTCAGAATTGTTGGTTTCTGGGCATTAAGGTTTCAGCCTGAGCTTGGCTGCTCCCATTTTCCTTCCCAGCATGTCATTCAATGCCTGACTTCCTACACAGTGCTATAGCCCATTGACTGCTACACACAGAGATACATGGATCTGTAGGGAAAGTAACTACCCAAAGATAATATTAATAGGAGAATCCTTAGAGTTATAGATGGAGCAGAGGATACAGGAAAAGTACAGACAGGAATCACTGCCCTGCTAATTGGCACTTTCTCATGCACAAATAGGATATCTTTGTCCTCCCCATTAAAGCTCTTAATGATTTCCATATTTTCCATTTTTATATTTTGAAAGAAATTGAACATATTTTAGAGAGCTCTGAAATGAACAGGGAACTGACATGGATCGCTTTGGAGCATTTTAGCTGATGCCTTTATATCCATTTATTCATTCATTATGGGGATATGTGAGGAAAGACTTCAAGGAGGTAAGGAAGTTACCTTACAGATAACTTCAGAAAGAGTATTCCAGGCAAAGAAAACAGTCAATGCAAAACAAAAACCTTAAGGAAAGACCTTGTGTGTCTGAAGAACAGCAAGGAAGCCAGTGCCTCTGGAGCAGAGTTTGTAAGGAGAGTAGGGGGAAGTGATGTCAGAAAGACAATCATGGGAGGAGGCAGATTACATGGGGTCTTGGAGGCCCTTCAAGTTTTTTTATTTTATTGAATGAATAGGAAGCCATGCCAGGTATTTGAGCAGAAGAAAAACATTTTGTGGGGTTTTAAAAGATCACTCTAGATGCTGCATTGAGAGTAGACTTGTAGGAGGCAGAAGTGAAAGCAGAGAGAGACCAATTAGGAGGCTATCCTCAATCATCCAGAAAGACATGATGGTGTCTTTGGGTGGGGTGGTAGCTGAGGTAGGTGAGAAGTGCTCAGATCAGGGCTGGATTTTGAATAGTCAACTGTGTGTCCTGATGGAGTGGATGTGGAGAGTGAGAGAAAGAAAAGACTCAAGGACATTGCATTAGTTTGCTAAGTCTTCTGTAACAAAGTACCTATTTAGTTACAACCAAGTCTGACAACCAAGGAGTTTAAGAAGAAACATTCATCCACACTGGTAAGGGGCAGGGACAGGCAGCCAGAGTAGAGATGATTCATGGCAAGTAGGGGAAATGTAGGTAAAGGGGGTGGGCAGGGTGGAGAGGAATAAAGGAGGGGAAGTGGGACAACTGTAATAGCATAATTAATAAAATATATTTTAAAAGATAAAATGAAAGTCCAAGATCAAGGTGTCAGTAGGGTTGGTTCCTTCTGAGATTGATCCCTTCAGTGTGTGGGAAGCACATGATCCAGGTCTCTCTCCTTGACTTCTAGATGGCTATCTCTGTGTTCACATGGCACTCTCCCATATACATGTGCCTGTGGCCAAATTTCCCTTGTTTATAAGGACATCAGTCATTTCGGATTAGGGCCTAACCTAATGATGTCATTTTAACTAATTACATTTGCCACAACCCTATTTCCAAATAAAGTCACATCATGAGGTACTAGGGGTTAGAACTTCAACATATGAATCTTGGGGGGGGGGATACAATTTAATCCAAAACAGATGACTCCAAGATTTTTGGGCCTAAGCAACTATAAATATGGAGCTGGGGAAGGCCAAAGGTGGAGCAATGAGTTATTTTTTAGAGCAGGGATTTTTTATTTATTAGATATGAGTCTGATTTAAGAGAGAAGTCTGGGTTCATGATATATATTATATATCATATATACACATATATATTTATATATGCACATATTACTCCTATAAACACATACTAATATACTATATACTTCTTTAAACATATGTGCATGTATACACATACACACTCCTGCATGCATGTTATGCATATGTGTGCATATACATACACATGTATGTAATGATTTTATATGTGTGTATATACTCATTATTGATATTTAAAGTCATTTTTAAATATATTTTATTGATTATGCTATTACAGTTGTCCCATTTCCCCCCCTTTATTCCCCTCCACACTGTACACCCCCTCCCACCTGCATTCCTCCAACTTAGTTCATGTACATGGGTCGTACAAATGGAGAAGTTCTTTGGCTTCTCTATTTCCCACACTGTTCTTAACCTCCCCCCGTCTATTTTGTACCTACCACTTATGCTTCTTATTCCCTGTATTTTTTCCCCATTCTCCACTCCCCCTCCCCATTGATAACCCTCCATGTAAACTCCATTTCTGTGATTCTGTTCCTGTTCTAGTTGTTTGCTTTTTTCATTTTTGTTTTGTTTTTTTTAGTTTCAGTTGTTGATACTTATGAATTTGTTGTCATTTTACCATTTATATTTTTGACGATCTTCTGTTTCTTAGATAAGTCCCTTTAACATTTCATATAATAAGGGCTTGGTGATGATGAACTCCTTTAACTTGACATTATCTGGGAACACTTTATCTGCCCTTCCATTCTAAATGATAACTTTTGTTGGATAGAGTCATCTTGGGTATAGGTCCTTGCCTTTCAGGACTTCAAATACTTCTTTCCAGCACCTTCTTGCCTGCAAGGTTTCTTTTGAGAAATCAGCTGACAGTCTTATGGGCACTCTTTTGTACATAAGTGTCTCCTTTTGTCTTGCTGCTTTTAAGATTCTCTCCTTACCTTTAGTCTTGGATAATGTAGTTATGATGTGCCTTGGTGTGTGCTTGCTTGAGTCCAGCTTCTCTGGGACTCTCTGAGCTTCCTGGACTTCCTGGAAGTCTATTTCCTTTGCCAGATTGGGGAAGTTCTCCTTCATTATTTGTTCAAATGAATTTTCAGCTTCTTGCTCTTCCTTTTCTCCTTCTGGCACCCCTATGATTTGGATGTTGGAACATTTAAAGTTGTCCTAGAGGTTCCTAAGCCTCTCCTCATTATTTTGAATTATTGTTTCTTCACACTGTTCTGGTTGAATGTTCATTTTTCCTTCTGCTCCAAAGTGCTGATTTGAGTCCTAGTTTCCTTCCTATCACTGTTGGTTCCCTGTACATTTTCCTTTATGTCATTTTGCATAGCTTTCACTTTTTCCTCTCTTTTGCAACCAACCCAACCATTTCTGTGAGCATCCTGATTACAAGTGTTTTGAACTCTGCATCTGATAGGTGGGATGTTTCTTCATCACTTAGTTCTATTTTTGGAGCTTTGATCTGTTTTTTCACTTTTGGCATATTTTTTTTGTCTTGGCTTGCCTGTTACATAGTAAAGGGTGGAGCCTTAGGTATTCGCCAGTGCCAGGCAACCCAAGTCATTGCATTGTGGTGCTGTATGTGGGGGATGGGTCTGATAGGGAGCAATGCTGCTTGCTTGGCTCTTGGCTGACTATCAGTCACTTCCTTTACTACCCACAAGCAAATTGGGCTTTTCTGGGGCTAATTCTTGGGTGGGTGGTTTTGTGTACATTCTAGGACCCTGTGGGTCTCTGCAACAAACTCTCCTATGAGGCTGGGTTGCTCCTACTGGCACAACCCCTACAGGTGTTTACAGCCAGAGGTTTTGAGGCTTTATTTCCCCACGCTGTAACTCTGGGTTGTGCAGTCTGTCTTGTTCCCCAATTTTTCCTCCCAGTTTATCCACATGCAAACGTAGGACTGTGGGGTCTGCCAGCTGCCACCTTGCCTGCCCCAGTCCTCCAGCTACTACCTTGCTGTAAGTCCTCCATGTCCTGGCTGCCCATCTCCACCCCTTCCACCAGTCTGGATGAATGTTTCTTTTTTAACTCCATGGTCATCAACTTCCATATCAGTTGATTTTCTTGCAGTTCTGGTTATTTTTTGTTTTTAAATTTGTTATTGTCCTTTCAGTTGTGTGAGGAGGCAAAGTGTACAGACTTATGTCTCTATCTTGACCAGAAGCCTAAAGTCATGTTTTAGATGAGATCACCAAGGGAGTAGGTATAGGCTAAAAAGAAAAGTGAACCAAGAACTGAACATTGGGTCCCTCTATGATCAAGAGGTCAGACAGCCACAATATTAGCTTTCTCACAGAAATCACATCCACACGAGTTTTCTAAATCATGAAAATGTTATTAGGATTGACACAACCTGTTTAAGAAATTAACAATATCAATGAAAGCCAAATGTACACATACTTTATGAGCCATCCATCTGGCTTCTATGTGTGTATACACAATAAAATATATGCTGTGTTCATCAGAGTAGATGTCCATGAATGTTCATAGCATTGTGCATTTTCTATATGTATATTACACTTTGACCAAAAGTCATTACCCAGAAAAAGCCATTAAGGAATGACTTTACTCATTAGGTCCCAACTCTTAGTGCAGCAAAACAGAAAGTAGATTTATTCTGGCTTCATGGGTGTTGAGGATCGCTTTGTGGTCAGTCACAAAGCATGCTCAAAGCAAAAATTCAGATACGTGGTAGAAATCAAGTATATGAAAAGCCATAAGAAACCTCCACAGCTTTCTCTGTGAATGTCAGTCTTTTCTTAAGTGAGCCTCTCCATCAAGCCCAGTCAGAAGGATTCTTTGCTTGCCCAACTGAAGCCTAAATAGGAATCATACCCTTACCAGTTGACAGTTTCTTTTGGTTGCAATGATGGAAATCCAACATAAACTAGCTTAGGGAGAAAGGGAATTAATGGTGTGTTTAACTGAAAGTCCAGCTAAACAATATGTCATCTCTCCTCAAACACATTATCTCTTCCTCTCAAAAGCTGGTATTTTTGTGAGCATTTCATTCTGTCCCACTGCAAACAAATTTCTTCCATTTTGTGGGGCAAGAGAACCACAAATCAATCTGGACTTATACACTCCAGATCCTGCAACCTCAGGGAAAACATAACTTATACTTCCCGATGTTGAGTACCTAGAAGGATTCTGAATTGTACTACTAGGCTCATACTCTTCCTAGAAAAATCATAGCCACTGTATGTAAAATTTAGGATTATCTAGGTCCTCAGGCAAATGACAAGTGACCAAGAAAATACTAATATCAACACTGAATAATAATAGCTAATGGTCCTTAGCACTTATTAGATGCAGACACTCATAACCTTCTTATATGTATTAAATCATTTCACTCACACAGCACATTTATGAAGGAGAGACTAGTGTTTTCCCATTTCATAGATAAGGAAACTAAGGTATAAGGAAAGTTTAGGTAATTTGCCCTAGTAAGTGTCAAACTCAGGATTAAAATGCAAGTACCCCAGAACGCATGCTCCCAACACTGTGGTATATTGCTCCATGAATGACAGCTCCATAAAACCGCAATGGAGAGAAGGGTTCCCTGAAAAAAAGTATGAGGTGCAAAGGAAAACTTCCAACACCTCATGCAATAGTTCATTAGTTACACTTATTTAACTATCTGTTAATCCAAATATTTAGTATACATCTGGTAAATGTCTACCATGAGGTCACACAGCATTTCTTAGAGCAGAAAAAAAGATGGACCTATTCACTGTTGCCAAATGTCTCCCAGAGTATAGATAAGGAAGTAGGACAGGAAAGGGTACTTTCTTTACATGATGAAACAATTTTGTCTCCCAAATTGTGCTTAGGCATAGTTTTTAAAAAATTATTTTATGGCTTCGGCTTAGATTTGACGACTTTAAGTAAATGGTAAATATAAAAGCAAATAAATTAAAGTCGTTCAACTGATTCAACCAGAATCTTTTTCAGTGAATGTAGATTTTTTTCCTCTGAAAATAGTGTTAAAAATTATTGCATTCAGGTTCTAAAAGAAAATTTTAACTAATTTCAAAAATATCTTAACAACAGCAACCTGTTAGAATACAAATGCTATCATTCAATAAATATTTATTAAGCAGCTGGGTATGGTTTAGACTTATGTGACCAAAGAAATACAAATTAAAAATATCATGTTCAATATCAAATTGACACAAGTTTTAAAAATAAATTTATAAAGATACCAAACATTATTTTACATATATGTTAAGTAAAAATTGGCAAACTTTGTAAAATATGGATGGTTTTAAAAATAACTGTATCCTCTGTTTTCACTTCTAAAAATTTATACCCCCAAATTGTATAAACACATGCAAAGATATGGCTACAAGAATTTTCCTCACAGGTAATTGATGATAGCAAGATATGGTAAGCCAATAATGAATAGTGAAATACATACTGGTGTCTTGGTACAATGGAATACTATGAAGCTATTTAAAAAGTTATAGGAGAATATTTAATGAAATAGCTGTCCACCTAATAGAATATTAAATGACAGATATGTGTACTACATAATCCTTTTTAGTTTAAAAAATATAAACCTGCATAGAAAAAAGACCAAAAAGCTTTTTTACTAATAGCATTTATTATTTCTGGGTGGTGAATTTTTAGGTAATTTAAAAGATTTTTTATTTTGTGTGTGTGTGTGTGTTTAACATGGATCAAGGGGGGAGCTAAGATTATTTTTAAGTGAAAAAAGAAAACTAGAAAGTTTGAAATGATAAGTATATGGTTAGAGGTCTACAATGGATAGTGAAGGGGCACACCAGAATGACCTATCCTGACTTAGCACTGAGTGGGAGCAGAGGAGGAGACACTGAGCAGAGGCATTTCTTCAACCACATCAAAGACAATGACATGCAGGTGCACATGCATTGCTGGTATTCCTCTGCACACCAGTCACATTACACGGACAATGTTTGTCCAGTCCCAAAAGAATATGGCATATTTCTAAAATATGTGTAACTGATGTTCACTTTTGTTTGCAATGCTCCATCATCCATTTATTTTTTTCTAACACATATGGTTACAATTCTTTCATAATATTGTATTTTTCCTTTCAAGAGCAGCCAAGGGCATTAAAGCTTAGCCCTTGACATGTCTCATTTATGTTAACCCAGAGTTACTGGAAGAAAAGGATGCTGGACACGGTGCCCAGTGTGCATCAGGCACCCAGGCACCAATGAAAAACACTTAGTTATTAGCTTCTCCTCTGAAGTATTTTTGTTTTATTAGACCTTTTTATCTTGGTCAAATATATTAATACCTGACTTTACAGTGCAAAGTTTCCAGCATAAAAAGGAAATACAGCCCTGGCTGGTGTGGCACAGTGGTTGAGCACTGGCCTATGAACCAAAGGGTCACCAATTCGATTCCCAGTCAGGGCACATGCCTGAGTTGCAGGACAGATTCCCAGTTGGGGGTGCTCAAGAAGCAACCACACATTGATGTTTCTCACCCTATCTTTCTTCTTCCTTCCCTCTCTCTAAAATAAATAAATAAATAATCTTAAAAATAACAACAAAAAAAGAAAGTATAGCCATGGCCAGCATGGCTCAGTTGGTTGGAGCATAGTCCCATAACCAAAAAATTGCGGGTTCAATTCCTGGTTAGGGCATATACCTAGGTTTCAGGTTCAATTCCCAGTCCAGAGGTGAATGATACCAGGCCTGAGTGTATACAGGAGGCAACCAATCAACATTTCTCTCTCACATCACTGTTTCTTTCTCTCCCTTCCTCTCTCTCTAAAAGCAATGGGGAAAAAAAAGGCCTTGGGTGAGGATAAGAAAGAAAAAAATAGATTTCAGTTTCCAAGGGAAGAACCTGAAAAATCTGTGAATTGTCAATTTTCCTTCTCTGAAACCATTTTTATGCTGTCATATCAGGGCAGCTAGGCCTGAAAGAGTGAAATTATTCTCACACCCAGAGCTGAGGAGGTAGACAGAGTATCCTCAAAGGACTTGTCCTTCAGAAGCAGTCACATCTATGTCTACCTACTGTTTCTACAGCTATAGCAACAACCATTTCAAATATATGTGTGCTTAATAATGAGCCCATATTTTTACTCCCAGTTGGTCTAAAGGGGCTCAGTTTTAAATGACATGATTTCCAGTGCCTGAAACAGTGTCTGACACTTAGCATTAAATCCCTGTTGAATTATCAATTGAACAAATGAAAATGAACAAAAGAAAATGGACAGAATAAACCAACACTGTTTTTGCATAATGATGTGAAATACTACTTTTTCTGTGGTTTGAGACTTAACAAATTAAAGGACCATCAGGAAAACAAGTCTATTTTCTACAGATACAGACCAAATCCCAAAGCTGCTGAGGACAGGTAGGTGGTACGATTAAGTGGTAGCAGTCTAGGAGTAAGTGCATATGAAGAGGTTACTGAGTGTAGGAGAGGGTGTCAAACAGGGGAGCAGGCTCCATCTCAGTGGGGCGAAGCTGACTCAGTTCCAGCCCATTGATGCCATGAGCGAATGCAGGCCCAATTTTGCTAGTTCTTCCAGTTTTTTAATAGAAACTTGAAGTCCATATTTTTATGTGAAAACTCCAGTATTTTAAATGTTGGTTCAAAATTTAAAGACAGATAATATCTGTGTGTTTTGCATATATATTTAGCAAAATTAAATATAGGGTTTCATTGATTCAAAACTTCTCATTTCAACTTTTTTTAAAAAGTATATTGTCATTTATTAATTAATTTACTAATATACCTTTGCAATACTTTTACCTGCATTTTTAGCTATATACCATTTGATGGCCTCTTTATATAAAAATTTGATATTCTATAATATTTTCTAGATATGTTTTAAAAAGTTAATTGTCTTCCCTCTCTAGAAAGATTAATCAAAACTTTTAAATTGATAATACAGAAAATCTTCTTTCAGCTTAACTCTTTATTATCATAATGTCATGTGAAGTTTTATAATGTTAAATTTGGAAATACCTCTATAAAGTTTCTTATATATGAACTCTAAAACTTCAGGACATTTCAAATTTGCTTGTGCAGTGATATGTATATAATTATATTATATGCCAGTATATATGGTTATGGAGACAATTTATTCTATTCATTTGGACTTTTTCTGTTCTGCCTATTTGTTTATTTTGTTTTTTAGATTCCACATACGAGTGAAATCATCTGGCACTTGTCTTTCTCTGTGTGACTTATTTCACTCAGCATAATACCCTATAGGTCCATCCATGTTGTTGTAGAGGACATGATTTCATTCTTTTTTATGGCTGAGTCTGATTCCATTGTAAGTATGCACCATTTCTTCTTTATCCATAAATCTTTGAGGGACACTTAGGTTGCGTCCATACCTTGGTTATTGCAAATAATGCTGCAGTGAACATATTCAAATCAGTGATTTGGGTTTCTTTGGATAAATACCCAGAAGTGGAATTACTTCTTTGTCTCTTGTTATACAGCCTTTGTTTTAAAGTTTGTTTTGTCTGCTATAAGTATTACTACCCCCGCTTTTTGTTTGGTTGGTTGTTTCCATTTTCATGAAATACATTTTTCCATTTCTTTACTTTCACTGTGTGTGTCTTTCAATCTGAAGTGAATCTCTTGCTGACAGCGTGTGTAAGGGTCTTGTTTTGCTATCCATTCAGCCTCCACACATCTTTTGATTGGAGTATTTAATCCATTTACATTTAAAGTAGATAAGGTAGATAAAGTAGATAGAGTAGTAATTGTTGGTAGATATGTATTTATTGTCATTTTATTATTTACATTTTGATTTTTATTTTCTTAAAGAGGACCCTTAACATTTCTTGTAAAACTGGTTTGGTGGTAATGAATTCCGTTAGCTTTTTCTTGTCTGGGGAGCTCTTTATCTGTCCTTTGATTCTAAATGTAGCATTGCAATTCTATATCTAAGTATCCACTTTTCTATAACTAAGAATATGTATCCTTGCACATGTCTATATGTATTTGTGTGTTGTTGCTACAATAATTACCTCATAAAAACTGAGAACAAGAAGGTAAGCCACACTCATGGGGAGTGTTTTTAAGCATAGGGTGAGCCCGTGGAAGGTATCATAGGATGTATACTTAGGGGGAATAGTGATCAATGGGATATGTCAAGCACATAGAGTTAGTCCTGAATTTGCAAATACTTTCTCCATGATTAGGCCATCTGTGTTTACTAATCCACACCAATAACAAAGTTAGGCTTCCATCTTTCCTCAGAGACTGGGAGATGATAGCGTTATCTCCCTTGATGATTACATTTCAAAGCCTGGCTCCCAGGTACTTGAGAAAGACTGTCCTGGGTTGTGAAACTGGCAAAAAGCTTTTTAAGAGGTTTACACCTCAAAGGAACAGAGACAGAATGTGCAACCGCAAATTTTAAAAAGTAAGTAAATTCTCCAAGAAAAAGGAGGTTAGGTCCTGGCCAGGTGGCTCCGCTGGTTGGAGCATTGTCCTGTACACCAAGAAGTTGCAAGTCGGTCCCTGGTCAGGGCACATGCCTGGGCTGTGGGTTTGATTCCTGGTTGAAGTGCACGGGAGGTGGCAAGTTGATCGTTTTTCTCTCTTTCTTTCCCTTCCTTTCTCTCCAAAATTAATACAGATGTATCCTCAGGTGATGATTTTTAAAAAAATCTATTTAAAAAGAAGGTAAGGGCCAAGACTCAGAAAAAAGCCTGTCTAAAGTTTAGCTGAACTGGAATGAATGGTAAATCATAAGAGTGATTGTAGATGTTGCTCAGCAACTTTACACATCATTAAATCATCAAAAATATGTAAATTCTAGCCGTTTCGGACCTAGCTTAGAATCCTCCCCTCCTTTCCTGTTTGTTCTCCTCACTGCCTAGTAACCATAAAACCAGATATCTACCAATAGGTGCTTATAACTGAACAAGTCCTATGTGCTTTTATCAGCTGTGCAACCTTGGGAGCATTTGTCACTTCATGTTTAAATGGGAATCATAAAGACATACTCCATAGCTTTTGTATGAGGAGTAAATCTGATCTGTATGAGTACTCAATACGCTGCCTGACATATAGTAATGAGACAGGATAATAAGAAGCTACGGAAATCCCTTGGCAAGTGGAACAGAAAAACAGAGACAGATAGCTGAACAAACTGGCCAAGCAATTTAAGGCCAAGTGCAGGTAGTCAATGAGGTAGAAGGGAAAACAAGGACCCCGACCCCAGGTTAACCTTTCCTCCCCTGGGCTGTCCTCCCTGGAGGTAACATCTAGGCCTCGCTCCCGGCTCCAAAAAGTAGGAAAACCAGGTGGACCATGGCCAGAACTAATTGCGATGACTAAAGACCACTGCCCTGCCACTGACCAATCAGAGGAGACCATGACCCTGGGGTCCCCCTTTTCTCTGACTTCCCAGTGACCTAAAGCAGTCCCACCCACCTAGACTCTCCTATTGCTGCTTCTATGCTAAGCCCTTCCTTGCTTTACTGTCCCCAGCTTTAATAAATGTATCCTCATAGTCATCTGGATTTGTGTTGTGAAATCTTTCCTACTTGAAGTTAAAGACCCACACACTACAACTGGCCATAGGCAGACCTGCTCAGAGACAGGCTCCTGTTCAGTAACAGTACCAACTCAATAAATGGTAATTATCAATATTCTAGCCACTTTCATCTGTGCTATTGTATTGTTCTCAGAGAATGATGGGCATACTATGATGCTAATACCAATAAAACACACAGAGAGGTGGAAGAAGAGAGGTTGAAAGCATTATGATTCATATCCTACCAGAATGAAGCTGAAGACACTATCATTGAGGCAGCTCTTATTCCAAAGTTCCATGTCCTACCCCTCACAACTTTACCTTATTTTCTGCCCAAATTTCCTTAATCTGGCTTTTCAAACTTAAATACTTCTCCATATAGGCCTCAAATCTGCATGTTATTTAGCCTAAGGATACAATGCAATTTTAAAAATTACAATCTTTATTGTGCTTTCTTTTTTACTCTTGAGGCATTTTACCTACTACTGTTTATTCTTTGAAAGCCCTATGGGAGCTAATTCACATTTCAGAAAGTTCCATGCAAATTCTCCCTCAAAAAGGTTTTTCTTTTTTGTGTGTCTTGGTAGCAATTCCAAAGTTTCAAGGTTTGGACTCTGGTATTATAACTGCTCAGAGTATCTACATAGAAGTGGTCCGTTTCATCATCCAATCAGCTCTGCCTTTTTGTGGGTGTGACACTCCAGTGGAAGGAAGCCAAGAGCCTATAGTAGCGATCCTGGGGGAAATTTAAGCAGCAGTGGTTATGTAATTTAAAACCTCTGAGAAGTGTGCTGTAGTCTGTGCACAGCGTTAGTATCTCTGGAGGACTTCCTCGCCTGCTGCAGGAAAGAGAAGGCTGAAAAGACAAACCTGGGTGCAGCCAGAAAGATCCAAATAGATGAGCTTGTGGCATCCATTCCCTAAATTCAGGTACCGTAAACCTTTGTCTGTGAACTTTCTGCAGTAAGCCAAACTAAGATTCTGTAAATTGTGGAAGTGCCTGAAAAGACAGAATGAGAGGAGAGGGAGAAAAGTGAATATAGTTGTTTTCTCACATCTTTCTTTAGCCACTATGACAAAGGGCAGTAAAACTGTAAATTAATTTTTCTCCTTGCTAATATTCAGTAGTTGAACCTTGTTAATTCTCTTTCTGTTAAGTAAAGGAGATTGAGTATCATATCAAATAATGCCTATTGATATTTCAAATGAAAATGAAGATATGCCTAGATTTTTAAGAAAGCTGATTGAGATACAGCTTTGGGAGGAGGGAGATTTGTGCGTTCATATTGTTTGAGAGTCAGATTGTGTTTGAAAGCAAAGTTACAGAGTTTGCATTATTGTTGCACTTAGGTTTTATCTTTGGAGCACCAAAATAATGTGCAAATTATCTAGAAAGACAAACCCTTTGTAAACATTTAAATGGTGATTAACTGTTACATGAGAGTGAGGATTTGGGCAGAAAAGCGGCAAAGTTGAACACAACAGACTCTTAAAATGCACATATCAGCAAATAGTTTAAAAATAGATGTGAATGCATGATTTTGTAACAGTTTCATAACTACAGTTAAAAATGACTAACGCATGGAGCTTAAAAAATGGGTTAAGAAGAACATATTTGCATATATGCATAGCCCATGGACATAGACAACAATGTGGTGAAGGGGGGCTGGGTGGAAGGGGGTAAAGGCGGGAAATTGGGGACATCTGTAATAGTGTCGACAACAAAAAAAATTTTAGTGGGTTAAGAACAGCCTGCAAATAAGTGGGTAACAAATGGCAGGGATAAAAACTACACCAGAGACTATCAATCTCACTGGAGCTGAAACCGGTTAAATATGGCATTACCACCATGACCAAAATGAGAGCTTCCAGAAAAAAGAAAGGTAATTAGAATAAGCCTCTACTATTATGCAAGGGCTCGCAGTTTGAAGACTCCCTGTGGAGAGTTTTCCAAACCCTCTTAAGCCGGGCATTTTTTAAAAGTACAAGAACACCCACTACTGCCCGCTCTTGTAACGAAATTAACAGCATGCTCTTGGTCTGTGATCTGCAACAGTTTAACATCAACTGAGAAAGCAGAAAGAACAAAAGTAGAAGGAGATGCCTCTCTGTCCAGCTAAAGCTCACTAATGAATAATAAAGCTTACCTTCACATAAATGGGAAATAAAATATGCAAGCATTGACCGTTAATCAGATTTATTCCTAAAACTTGAAAAACACATGTACGTGATACAACTGAAGCCAGGAGAGTCAGGGCTTCAGGGTTCATGCGGCCTGAACCACCAGCACAAGAAGTAGAGACAAGGATTGACTCTGCATGGGGCCTTTATTCAGATGGCCGGTGATCTGAGAAGATTGCAGGTTATGTGCCCTAAAACAACTTCTTACATTTCATTTTGTTTTCAAACAAGAATAAAAGTGTAGGTAAGGGGTTTGGAACTCAGGGAAAAGGTTAGTCATATAAAAGCTGCAGTCCAGGTAAGGATGCATCTCTCCCTGAGCACAACGCCTCAGACACCAGTTTGATGGCTTGCAGTCCTGGGGCACAAATGCCCAATTACTTGTGGTCTCCTAGAGTCAGGGTGGGTTCTACTATACATCCCAGTTCCTAAAACAATAGCTTTTTACATACATTAACTACTAAGCTTATTAACTGTACTCAAAACTAAAAATTTTCTAACTCTTGAGTTTCCCTGTCATAGTGGTTTCCAGTCCATCAAGAATCATTTAGTTCAGAACACAGATGTTCTCTGGTAATTGCTGAGTCTATGAGATTCAACAGATGAGACAGGGATGCCTTCTGGATTCCCCAGTGGCTGGGTGGGCAGGGCAGTGAAGGAAAAAGCAGCCCTAACATCCCAAAGACACATCCCACTTCTCCTGGATCCCTTTAGTTAACTAAGAGCTATGCCAAAGTTTTGGAAATGCTTTACTTTCCTTTCCCTGGAGTATACTCGTGATTCAACCTAGTAAAGTACAGTTTCTGGGGATGGGGGCAGGGATGATGAATATCATTTCTAACAACCCTTTAGCTCTCTGATTTGGAAAAAGGAGTAGTGAGTGAAGCAGGCAGCTGGTCACAATGGAAAATACACAAGATTTTGGAATCTGATCAAATTGAATTCAAATCCCAGCATTGACACGTACTGCAACTTCCCTAACCTCTCAGAGATTGTTTCTGCATTTGTTAAGTAAAGACTATAATGTTGTCTTTGTTTTTTTTTTTTTTTTAACCCTGATCAACTGTGGGCCTCCAGCTTTACCGAAGCTCAGTTTTTCTCATCTGTAGCATGGATGTAATCCTGTCTGCTCTTTTTGCTTAGGGATGTGACAATTACCTGAGAACATAGATGTAATAGTATTATACTGAGACTGATTTTTAATGATTAAAAACAACAGAAATATGGTAGATGCTTTAAAATATATATATATTATTATTATTGCTACTACTTCATGTATAACATATTAATTGTTCTTATGAAGTTTGTGCTATCTTCTTCCACTTAATGGAATAGATACTCATCTGATAAGAGTGGTGCATAAAACTGATTCTAAGAGTTTGAGGAACCTCACATCGCATCTACACCCTCATTTTGGTCATGGTAATGCCACATTTAGTCAGTTTCAACTCCAGTGAGACTGATAGTTTGGTGGAGTTTTTATTTCTTTCCTGTGTTGCCCACTCATTTGCAGACTGTTCTTCTCATCCCATTTTTCAGCTTGTAATCAACTAATCTTTCTTTAACTACAGTAATGAAACTATTTCTTACAAAATCATGCATATGCAAATTTACTGAAATCTGGTCCAAGCCTATTGTTCAACTTCTTAAAGTCCATGTGATCAGTTATCAAATACCAAAAATGGGAATTGAACTGGGAGTTCCTAACTTTTTGTGTGTCAGACACCATATAGATCTATAGAGGCCCTTTGTCAGCATACTGTTAGTAATGCGTAAAATAAAATACCATATTTTTCTGACTATAAAATGCACTTTTTTTACCACATTTTTTGCTTCAAAATTTCCCCCCCTATTTTCCTCCTCCAAAACCTAGGTGTGTCTTATGGTGCAGACCCCAAACACACCTAGGTTTTAGAGGAGGAAAATAGGGGAAAAAATTTTGAAGCAAAAAATGTGCTAAAAAAGTGAATTTTATAATCCAAAAAATACAGTATGTAAGATTACAAAAGCAGCCAATCATATTGAAAGTCATTATCAAAATATTTTTAAAACCAAATGAATGAAATATATGAGCTAGTACACTTCTAACAACTACCATGATTTTGAAGTAGTGATGAGTGCTGAAGACATTTTGAAATACTTTTAACAAGTATAAAAAGAAAATATTTATGATAAGAAAATATTTGTGATTTATGTGGCTGAAAGAGTCCCAGGGATTTGCTATTAACTACTCTGAATTTTTACCTACATTTCTGTTAAAGCTTAGTGAAAATGTAGATTTTTTTCCTTCATCAAAATTCATGAACCTCTGAATGAATTGGGGGTCCCCTTGGGGGATACATTGGTCCCAGGTTAAAAACTTTGACTTTGGCAAAAGAAGCATTTGTTAGAGAAATGACCCCAGATTGAAAGTCTCTAGGTGGTTCTCTTCAAAGTGGAACTTCATGAGAACCATCGGTTTGAAATCGAAATAGAGGAATCTGGAGCGGCCCTGTCGGCCTTTCTAGGGATTTACAGGGCTGCAGACTTTAAATTGCTGATGAAGGGAAAAGTTTCAGTTGACAGTGAAATGGCAAATTTGGCAAATTTTATGTAACACTGCCACTTTTTATTTTGAATTTTGGCAAAGAAATATGTTCCTTACTTGAGTAAAATCTGGTTCATAATTTTCCTAACCCAGAAACAACTTTATAATTATAATTCTACTTTGAGGCAGTGTTTGCAGTCAGTGTTTATCTTTTCCTAATTATTTAATAACCAAAACTTCCTTATGTAAGAGGTGGGTTTCTTTTGTTATTTATTTTTCTACTGTTACAATAATCTTTAAGGAATCACAATTCTTATAGTAACTATGGAGACAATTTTTCTCCATTCTTCCAGCTGTTTTTATTAAAGAATTGAGGCCTTTTGTGTTAGATCTCCAATGTTGGAGGCGGTTACTACTGTAAGGAATGTAGAATTACTATGTATTTTACCAAAAATTTCTCTGAAAATTCACCAAGACAAGGCCCAGTCAATAAAAGAGAGGATTTACATATGAATTCTTTTGAGTTGAGTGTTAGGTTCTTTAGTCTCACAGAGGCAGTTTTGCATGATAGAATTCCTACAGAAAATCCAAATGCAGTGATTTGACCTCCTGTTTACAGGGTGGACCTTGAGGATGTCGGATCCAGGCAATGGCATCCTCCCTCTGCCCTACTCTGAGAGGCATTGGTGAGACTACATAACATGAAAATGCCTGCCAGTAAGAAATTTCCAAGCCAACTGAAAGATCAATTCATCTATATGAAAAATAATGAGGCACCATGCCGCTATAGCATATAATGCTCCATTGAGAAGCAAAGATCATAATAGCTTTAATCAGCGCTGTTTGCCTAGAATGCCTTGCACATTGTAGCTCATCAATACATGATGAATAAATGAATGAGTGTTGCTATTAGAATTTAGGGAAAGGAGCGAGAAACCACCATATAGACTTCTGGTAGACGGCGTGACATGAAGTGTGAGCGCTGTGGACTGTCACGGACAAGGAGAAAGGCCCTCCAGCTGTAGAGAAAGAGAGGCAAGCAGCAATCAGATGACCAAAGCTGAGCATTTCCCTTGGGAAACCTGGGCAGAAAAGTTTGACCAGATGTTAAGGGGAAGTAAGGGAAGAGTCTAGACTTCGAACACGTCAAAGACATGGTAAGATGATTGTTTCTGGAAGATACTTCTTGCAGCATAAGGCAGAACAGACTGAAGGGAAAAGAGACCAGAAGTTGGAGCATTAAAATGCTGAGCCAGGCAAGGTGCTGAGTGCCACCTGGGTGGTGGCAATGGGAATATATGGAAAGGGTTTCATTCAGGAAATATTTAGAAACAAAAAAGTCCTGGAATGGGCATGTGCTATGGACAGCCCTCATTTTGGACTTAGGAAAACTGGGCAAGTCCCCCCAAAAGTGAGGAAATATATTCAGATAAAAAACTGGCAAATCAATGCTGCCAAGAAGGGCAAACAAATTACATCTTTCTTCTGGCAAGTGATTTTTTTGGAAAGAAATACTAAAGACACTGGAGAGAGAATGACAGCAGCAACAAACATTTTTCTGGTTATTTATAGTTTAAAGAACACTTTTGCATACCCAAGCATGTTTGAAACAATGGAAAACAAAGCAAAAATAGACAATCATTATGAAATGTATTTTTCTCATGATAAGAAAGTTAGTGTACATTTTTTATATGATAAGAAAGTTAGTGTACATTTTTTATATGACAAAATTCTCATTTTGGTCCTATTTTTCTATCTGTTGCCCCCCAACACTCACACACTCACAAATGCATATATATTTATACAATTTTATAGCTTAATATAGAATGTCTAAAGAAAAGTAGTGAGTGATGTTTTATAGGATTAGAGAACCTCAAAGAGTCCAGCTCATGAGAGCTAATTGAGCATCTCTTTCTAACGGCAATTCATGTTGGTAGCTTCAAATGGACCATTGCAGAAGCATTTGCTTACACCACAGAAGTCAATAAATTCTACAGATCAGAACATCCCCTTTTCCCATACCCTAGCCAATTATTAAACATATACTGAAACACTGCTACCCTTGGAACACACTGTGAGACCTATTGATATACAGAATGCAGTATGCTGAGGAAATATATGCAGAGATAAGAATTAGAGAGAAGATTACAGCTTTGAAGCACAGGAATAAAAATTTGATCTAAATATAAAAGGAGATTCTTAAGATAAAACAGGAACACAAGCATGAAAAAAATATACCTTCCTTGGCTGAGAAAAGAGCTAAGTTTTAATGTTCAAAAGTGTTGCTATGTTTTAGGAAAACTAATTGAAAAAACACAATTAAACTTGGAACATGTTCTTTAGTTTCTCAGAGAAAAGAAATTTCTTGGAAATGTCTTGGCAAAAAAACAATAGGTTACCAACAAAGGAACAAAAGAAAAATCAAGCTGGCTTTAGACTTCTCTTGAACTAAGATTCCAAGATTATGGAACAATATTTGTAAGGTTCTAAGGATAAAAGAGATATGACTCAAGAACTGCACACCAAGAGAAGTTCTTGTCCACCCTCCAAGACAATGGAAAGTCATTTTCAGCAAACAATGGTTGCATATCACTTACACATCTTTCCAGATAAAGAGTTTTTAACACTATATTTCCAGTTATTGTAGGATGAATCAAAATCAAAATTAAAGAATAAGGAAATTGTGGAACAAATGGACCATCAATGAATAACAAAACTACAATTAGGACTGCATAATCATTACAAATATGATTACATTTCTGAGTGCAAACACCAAAATCAGTATTAAGAGGAAGTTAAGTGATTAACACAAATTTCGATTAATATGTGTTTACACACAGGGGAGTGGAAATGGAAGGGCATCAAGCACAAGGGAGAGGTAAAGCAAATCTGATCTCTTGTCTAACAAGGAAGAGTCAAGGTCATTGTTTCACCATAACTTTGATAATTAGAAAAATTATCAGAAAACGCGTTAAAGTTTGTTCTTAAAAACACACAAATAGCTGCTAGTTAGAATACACAACAGGGCATGTACCCTTTTGAAATACCTTTAGATTATGAAAGTAAACAACAGCTTATATGCAAAATGCGGAAATAATGAGCACAGTAACATAAAAATTAAAAATGCAAAACACAAAGCAAGATGATAAAAATAAGACCATACACTCAATTTTGACAAGAAATAGTAATCTTTTAAACCACCCTCTTACAGAGGCAAAGAGACTGAAGGTTTTAGAAATAGAAATTAGTTACATGCTTCATATAAAGACCCAAACTCCAGTGATACAAAGGTTAAAAATACCAGATACATAAAGTTATCCCACAAAGCACAAGCAAAAGAAAACAAAAGTGACTGTATTACTAGCAGACAAACTATTTAAGGCAAAGAAACATTGACCGGGATAAAGAATATGACTTTGTGTGAATATATGCCACAACCGATAGTGCAATGTACTACTTGTTTGATCTTTATGTATAAAACAATAACATCAAAATAAATTAAGAAAAGCTTGATTATAATCAGCGACTAATATATCACTATTGTACTACGACATATCAAGGACTTATGTTATACACACATACAAACCATAGAAAAATGTTCTCTGAAAGAAACTTTCGTATTTTAAACATTTGTGGATGATTTACTAAAATTCATTGTATAAATTATTCCACCAAGAAATCTCAATAAATTCTAAAAAGTGGAAATAATTTAATCTATATTTCTTGACCACAGAGTACAAAGCTAGAAATTAAAAACAGCAGCTTAATATAAGAAACTTCAGACACTTGAAACCAACATTTCTCTTCTAGATAATTATTTGGTTAAAGAGAAGATCTAATATACAAGTTTGTTTAGAAAATGAAAATAATTCTTATCGAATCATATAAGCTTTTCCTAAATTCTTATTTAGAGGTAATTCCACAGCCCAACTTTTTATTATGAAAGGAGAGAAATCAATTCAATTGTACAAATGAAAAGTTTTAAAGGATATCTACCCAAGTCCAAAAATACTCTTCAGAAAATAAAATGAGAAAATACAATCAGAAAGGACACCATTCACAATGGCAACTAAAGAGATACCTAGGAATAACTTTCATAAAATTATCCATGTGAATAAAACAAAATTTTATTCAGATATTTAAAAACATTTGAAAAAAATTAGAAATATACCATATTTTTGGACTATAAGACGCACCCCCCCCCCAAATTTGGGGTGAAGTGGGGAGTGTGTCTTGTAGTTTGAATGTAGCTTTACATTTACATTGGTGAAATATTATGTTATTTATGTTATTAAATATTTTACCACATTTTTTGCTCCAAATTTTTTTTCCTATTTTCCTCCTCTAAAACCTAGGTGTGTCTTATGGTCCAACAAATTCAGTACTACTTTCCTGATAGGAAGACTACTTGTTGTAAACATATAAATTAATTCGTATTTTATTTTATCTTCAATTATTGGCATATAGGTAATTTAAACTGGAACTTCAAAAGAACTGGAACTTCAAAAATTGTGTATATAAGTATACATACATTCACTATAAATTTGTACATCTTACTATTTTACATTTACTATATTGCAGCTATAAAAGATATGTACCATGTAACTTACAAATAATAAAATACACAGCACTCTCTACTGTAAATTCTATGTTATCAATCAATTCTCCCACAATGCCAAACTCATTAACGTCAACAATATTTTGTCTTCTCCTATTAGCTGAAAGGAAAAATAAAATCTGCCACTCTGTTATATTTCTAGTTTTCACCCAAAAATAAAAATAAAGTTTGAAAAATTGACAAATAGGTATAATTCAATATGAATCTTTTTATTTACATTAATGAGTAAGACAAACATGAATCAACAAAGATATATATCCAGACTTCATTCATCACTAATGATGGGACTTCTTTACTAAATCAGATAATAGTTTTCAAATATTAAAAAAAGAATTTCTTATGGTCTTTCCAGAATTACATGATACAGCAGAAAATGAGATTTCTCTATCAAAAAAACCTTAGAAGTGGTCATATCCTTCAAGTTAGAGTTTTTTGTTTTTTAAAGAGACAGATAATAGATTGACTCTGTCCTCTTGGCACTTTTGTCTGTTTTTAAGATTTTATTTATTCATTTCTATAAAGAGGGGAAGGGAAGGGAGAAAAACATTGATGTATGAGGGAAACATTGGTTGGTTGCCTCCCACATGCCCCCAACCGGGGACCTGGCCCATAACCCAGGTATTTGCCCTGACTGGGAATCGAACTAGTGACCTTTCAGTTTGCAGGCTGATGCCCAGCCCACTGAGCCACACTAGCCAGGGCACAAGTCAGAGTTTAATAATCATGCAGTAGGTTGAGGAATTGGTGTGCTGTTAAACTAATAAGCTTCAAGCTGAGGGTATGTGCCTGGGCGCACACCTGTCTGTTGGGGAACTCTTGGCATCAGCTTAGGCAGCAGTGAGGGTCCAAAAAAATTAAATAATAAAATTTCTCAATTTTTTGTGCTCTTAACAATGTTGCAGATACAGACATAACATGCTTTTAAATTTAATCTGCTTCATTAATTGTTTTCCCCATCATTTTCTCAAGTTTAAACAATCAACACATAAATTTGGATCATTTGGCATATTCCACCATGTAGTATCCTTCCATTTTGGCTGATCCAGGCTTCCAGTGAAAGGTTTACCACTATCGTTAGGCTTGCACATTTCCAGAAAATGGTTAGAGACAGAAGATAAGGAGAAGTACCACCTGGAATTATCTATCTAAGCTTTTCCAAATGTCTTGCTGTTATTTTTCAAAGCTCAAAAAGTTGTAATCTCAAAAATAGTTTATTCTTTCATAATAATTTGAAAGTGTTCTTTGAATCTCTACCAATATGATTATATACTCTTCCTAATTAGTCTTTCTTTGGTGAAAATAAAAAAATAATTGAATGATATAAATTTGAATATTCTGTCAAATCTAGAGATGACATCTTGTGTTCTTCTCTTCCTTCTCCTCCAAAGTGCTGGCTTAGAGGCAGCGTTTGTGTCTAGGGTTGTCAATGATCCATATATCAGAAAACAACCAGTGTCAGGTTTCCTGGAGGTGGTGGGGGTCCCAACAGGTAACCAGAGCATGGCAACAGGGAGTCTGGAACACAGAGCTCAAAGTACAAGGCATTCTATTGTAGACAGAGAAGTCCCAGACACCAGACTCTAATTAAGGGGCCTGGCATTAATGCCTAGGAAGGGGAACCAGGAAGAGACAGCAGAGCCAAACTCAAACTACTAGGCACTTTGCTGAAAGAGTAACACAGAAATTCAGGTTAAGGCAGAGGACCTGGCCCCACCAAACAAAGAGAGGATAGGCACCAGCTTGGGGACTTGAAAGCAGCAGTCCTGTCATCAAAACAGCAATGGCACAGGAATGGGGGTGCTGGAAAAAGGAGCACTGCCTTTGGGGAATGCTAGGTCAAGCAGTGCCTAGGGGGGCATAATCTTTTTCAGTGTAATACAAATAAAGCAAGCATTACCTTGGTAGGAGTCGCATCGTCCTGTTGGTGATAGTCGTGTTAGATAGATTAAGATACAGGACTCCAGAACAACCCTCAGAAATGTATCTCATTGATTCATCCTGCACAAAAACAGAGAGAAGAATCTTACTAAAGCCTAACAGGCTTTGATATTCTCTCTATCATTTCTCTCCCTGCTCCAAAAAAGTACATGGGTGACTTAGTCTCTTCATATTTTTTCATATTAGTGGTAAATCATATTAAATAGAAGATGACGGTTTTGCTTGAAGCTCCATTACTACCCCCATTTCCCCTTTTTTGGAAATAAATCCCATTTCATTGCAATGATATAACACATTAAAATGTGAATCCTTACAAGTTCAACTCTGTGACAGGTAATTTGACCTCACATGTTAAAGTCTCAAACAGTCCTAACTCATCAGATGCAAGAAAATAATTAAAAATCGATTAATGTTTTAATTTACTGAAATTTTCATTCAAGAATAGTAAATGCTTTCAACTGGACTTCATGAAAAATGAGTCCATGTTTACACATCTATATTTATATATAGATGTATATAAATATATATTTATGTATATATGTATATATTTGTATATATGTATTTATGTAGATGTGCATGTGTGTTTAATTAGTTTCTATGGTTCTGTTACTGGATATATTGAAAGAGCTAAACAGTTTTTCACCAAATTTATGGCAAGTTTGTGATGACCTGAAGTAAAATACAGGCTACATACATGCTGGACATGAAATTCAGTGTTGGGAGTACTGTGGGAGAGAATCGCAAAGATTCGAGCAACCCTCCCTCAGAGAGCCAAAACTGAAACACAAGAGAATGGTGTGACTGTGACCTGAAAGGCAGAGAAAACAAACAGTGACTTCAAGCATGAGCCCTAAGTTGACATTTACAAGACCAGATGGATTGCAAGCTCCGATTGCAATGGAGCTGCTTCTCACGTGGGTAACTACTTACAAAACTCTCTAGAAGGAGTAGCAGCAGGTTTTTATTTATTTAATGATGGTTCATGAGTCTTCCCAGGAACACTGAAGTGGTCAGCTTGTTTTAATTATTTATGGTGCAAAGGTTCTGGAAAGAATAGGCCATTGCAGGAAGAGGTGAATTATCACTTGGCTAGGAGATGTGGTTTGGGGAAGAATTCTGCACGGCCTCTACGGTCACCCCAAACACCACTAAGGATGGCAAAGTTTTATTTTCAGCAGTATCATCAATGTTCAACATTCTATTCCCAGTTATTTCCTGAAGTCACAGATATTAAAATAACAAAATCCTGCAGGTTGAGCTTCTATCACATGGGATAGGAGCTGGCTGATTTACAGGGGCAGAGAACCACGCCTGAGAAAGAACCCAAGGTCATGTTTTACACTGTAAAACTGTACTGCTGCAGCAAAGGTTCTCTGTGCCAGTGCTGTGTGAGCACAAGTGTAGGGCCTCCCATACACACTGGACTCCTCTCACTACTTTCAAGATGCCGGCAACTTTTCTAGATACCCCACCACCAGAATGTAGGATTCAGAGTTATGTGGAAATTACAGTATAATTTTTCCCAGAAGGAATGGAGAGAACAACAATAATGTGTGGCATTGGAGATTAATATAAATAAAATCTACCTTCAAAAATATGATACCAGTCAAATGTTAAAGTGATGATGGACCCTTTGGAAGACTCCAGCAAAAGCGCAACTGAGATGGGGCAAGAAAAAGATAGGAAGCTGGTTTTTATGCACTGTTACAGTGGCAGCCACAGAGAGGGTGAAAATTTGAGGACCAGGAAAAGGAAGATGGAGTATGCTTTATGTATCAGAAGAATACAATTTTCTCTTTGATATGAGGAGGCAAGCCAATCTGCTGCATTTTTTTGTTTGGAAAAAATTCAAATGCATCCTATTGTCAATATTAAAAATAAGTCAAGGTTCAATCTCCAAATGTTAGAACACATAAATGCAGAAACTGTTTGAGTGTCTACATTGCAGAATGGCTTATAAATTTGTCCATAATGTAGTCAAATATTTCTGAAGATAATATATTCATAAGGCAAGCTCCTTAGAAATCAAAGCTTTTTGAATGAATGTTACCCAACTCCTTAAATGTAAACTTGTCTCCTAGTCTATGTCTCAAAGGGAAAAACAGTAGTAAGAAATAACTGGATAGAATGATCCTCCCTGTATATTACTAAACTCCAAAATTGGAACAGGTTTTGATGTTTACAAATTCAATGCAGATGGCACTGCTTTGACTGTCCTATTAGAAAGCCAAATTTCAAGAATATGAACTTTAATTCAAGTGCAGAACTGAATCTCCCTGAAGGCAAGAACTGAAACTTGATTCACTTTTAAATCCCTGTAACACCCATATTAAATAACATAAATTCCCTGTATACATTCATACATAAAGATAAATGTATCATTAACATAGAAGGTACTAAAAATACCATGGGAAGAACAAAATACAGTAGAAACTTGAAAGAAAAAATGATAATGATGAGACTGGGAGGCAGCAAGGAAGACCCAGTTCATGAAATCTCTTCTGTGCCAAGGGGCGTGGACTTCATCCTGGCGCTGTTGCTCAGTGAAGCTGGTGCTTCATTCCAGTGCCTCCTCACTCCTCAGGGACTTGCTCCATCAGTTGCTTCAAGTGAGTTTCTACCAGCTTTATAAACCTAAAACAGGTTTCTCTGCCTCTACTTTCCTTCTGCCACCCTCTTAGTCACTTTTCTGAAACACAAAGTTTACATGTAATGCCTCATTTTCTCACCTCTCCTCTACTTCACAGTTCACTACAATTAGATTTCTGTCCTAATATTCCACTAAACTGTTTTAGCAAAAGCCACAAGTCACCTTCTGACTCTCAAATCCAGGAAGCCCTGCTTAGTCCTTTTCTCACTTGCTCACTTTGGTAGCTTCCTTCCGAGATCCTTCACTCTTTGTCTTTTGTGATACCTCTCTGTTTTCAACTTCTCTCACTACTCCTTCTTAAGATCCATTTCTGTGTCTTCTCTCACTTGTCCTAAGAGTAAGCATTCCCCAAGGTTCAATTCTCAGTCCTCTTCTCTTCCCATACCTTCTCTCTCTCTCTCGGTTGATGTTATTTAGTTGAAATGTTATTTATGACATATATAAACGTCAGCCCAAGATAGAATCTCAAGTTTGAGCCAATGGTGTCCATCACTTACTAGATATATCCATATAGTTTCATTCATTAAACATATATAGGATGGGGCAAAAGTAGGTTTACAGTTGTTCATATGGAAAATAATACAAAAATTAATAAATAATACAAGAGTAAATGGTGTTTCATGTACTCACAACTGTAATCTACTTCTGCCCTACTCTGTATTGTAGAGTATTTACTGTGTCCTGTGTGCTCTGACACACATATACCCTTTGGGCCTCTTGGGCTAGAACCACTGTGATAAGGGCTACTGATGACAGGAACCCAGAAGGGCAGCAGCAAACCCTTTCCTGGGTGTCAGTGGTGTCTTGAGAAAGGAGGCGAGGTCTCCAGTAAGCCTTAAAGCCTGCCAAAGAGAAAAGAAGCCCCTGAAGACTAAGGGAAAGAGTATTCCAAACAAAGAGCCCAGTCTGAGCAGAGGTAAAACAGCAAAAAGCAGCTGAGCAAACCAGTAAAGAAAGCATAGCAATTTCTGGTCACTGAAGCTTAATGCGTGAGGCTGGAAAGGGAGGCAGAGGCAGACCACAGGATCTCCAAGAGCTTTAACTTTACCCAGCAGTGTAGATGATGAGTATGTATAAATGATGGACAATGGGGGTGAAATGGTCAGATCTGCCTTTTAGAAAGAGTATTAATGTGCTCGCAGGGTGGAGGACAGAAAGGAGGTAGAAGGAAGCCTGGAGACAGGGACCAGGAGAAGTTGGTTGAGGTTACACGTTCATTTCCATCTTCTTTGGCACTGCCCCCTTGAAGGCCATGATAATGAATCTATTGTTTCTGCTGGGTCTCAGTTTTTCTGTTTCATACATGCATGGCCTTACATATAAATATAGTTCATGTGTGTGTAATTGTTGAATGGTTTCCACTTTCCAAAGACTCCAACCTTGGACATACATCTACAGGATTAATAATAGCATTACATAAATGGGATAAGATTTCTTGCCAATGTTTAACATAGTTTGCTTTTTTCCATATTTAATTTTAAATGAGCACACAAGCATGTATTTTGGCAAAACCTCTGTGTATTAGCCCTCTGACTGTAGCAAGTCCAAATCTATGTACACAGCAGTAAAATAAGCTTCTTATACTCACTGTGAGGGTTGGACAGTCAGAGACATTCAGCTCTTGCAAATTTTTACAGAGGCCTAAATCAAACAAGTGACACATCACTGAACAACATATTACAAATGTTTAACTTAAAATTTTTCCATCCTATATTCAATGCAATGTATTCATTAGAAAACAAACAAAAACCTTGGCAAGTAACTTATTCTAAGTATTGGTTTCTTTTCCCAGAAAAATGATTTCTTTTGGCTTTAAAATTCAGTATATACACATGTTTATTATTGTTTGAGGATTACAGAAGGAAGCAGAAAAGAGAAAAATACTACTTTGGGAAAAAGAGTGTATATTTAGAGTTTTAAGCTTCAAAGCACTTAAAACCAACCTGCTTTTTGTGTGGCATGATTTCTTGCCCATTTTTTTGTTTGTTTTCTGTTTCCTTTGAATATTTTATGATGAAAATTTTCAAACATACAAAAAATTGAGAGAATGAAGAATTATACAATGAATATACCTAACACCTACATTCTGCAATTTATATCTTATTGTATTTGTATTATCACATTATCCACTTATCTATCCATCTCTCTATTGCTCAATTCATCTTATTTTTCATGCATTCTAAAGTTACAGACATCACCATACTCCCCCCAATACTTCAGCATGCATATCGCAAATAATTCAGCAAACATAATAATTAACAAAATATGATTATTTTAGGTAAGGTTTACATACAATTTACAATGAATTACAGTTAGACAAGTGGAAGGTTAGAAAGGCCAAGTGCCTGATTAGCTCTGGGACCAGGGGTGACTGTACGGATTGCTCAGAAGACACATACACGGAGAGCCAGATGGTGAAGTGATGCACAATTAGCACTCTGGGTATAGGCTGACAGGAAGTAAAACTCCAAATCTGAGACAAAAGAGAAGCATTTAGGAGCGAGAACACAAAATGTGGATAGACTTATTCTTGAGGCAAAGAAGCGGGGAGGCTTTCTAGGTGGAGGAGACCACATCACAGAGGAAAGCTCCAGGCTAGGGAGTGATCCTGGCATCTGCACTGCTACGATGATTAGAAAACACATCTGCCATTCACAACCACACAGCCCCACGGTCATAACAACAGACATGTTATTAATTATAAATCCATTTTGAACATTTCTTCCTCTGCCAAGAATGGACTATGTACTAAGTAATAAATGTAAACCAAAACCACTTTCAGGATTGAACAATGGAAACAATTCTTTAAGACGTGCAGATCTTGGAAGTCATCAAAGATACTTGCTAAGGAAAAAAAGATTGCCCCAAAAATATAATAACTAAGTTTATGAGATTAATATTTTCATAGAATGGTTACTTGAGAGTCATTCATGCATTCAGCAAGTTTTTATCAGGAATGTGCTTTGTGCTAAAAATTCTATAGGTACCAGAAATACAGCAGTGAACAAAATAGACAAAAGTCTCTGCCCTTAAGGAGTGTACATTCTATTTTGGGCGTGGAGGGGGACTGATAGTAAACAAAAGAAGTTAAATAGATGCTTTGACATGTAGTGAGAGGTACTCTGGAGAAAAATGCAACAAGAAAAAGGGTGGAGGGCAGCTAGTGAAGGGAAAGAGGTGTGACTTCAAATACAGCAGTCAGAGGTCTTCGCTGAGAAAGTGCCCTTTGAGCTAAGCTGTGCAGGAGATAACAAGGACAACTGCAATTTACACTGAGCACTTCTGGAATCTACATTAAATACAATGAGTGACTGGAAGACAATAAATGGAAGAGAAAAACAATCTCCAGAAGATAGTCATTGGAGTCCTCCTATTTGCACACCTCAAGGCTGTAAGGAGAAACCTCTTAATTTCTTGAATCCTATGTGATGATGAGCTACAGGTTTCAGTTTTCCTAATCCTAAGAACCTAACCTTGATGAATACTTCCCCTGGACCAGGCACTTCACAGTGCCTGGTTCATCCTCTCAACAATACTAGAGGTATCCTCAGTCCCATTTTACAGATGCAGAAGATGAGGTTAAATAATTAGCCCAAGTTTGCACAGTTAAGCAATTAGGAGAGGCTGAATTTGAACTCAGGGCTCAAACATTTAGCCACTAAACAAGGCACATAGGAGGGTGCAGAGCCTTATACTCCACCACCTTATACAACCTTATACACCACATTAAGAATATGCCTTTATTATCTGGAATGCCTTTGCTTTAAAACAAGCTATTATCTGTCAATAACATTGCTCACAGTGGTCCTTAATTAAATGTTTTTTTTTCCTCTCCTGCAACCTAGGGGCTCCACCATACCTCAGCTGGATCTCATTGTTCCTGATGTGCATTAGTTAAAATTACCCAAACTTGGATTTCAAAGGAATAATTTCATTGTTCCATCTGTCACACTAAGTAATTGGGACCAGCTGGATGTCAGGATGCAAGTGGTTACCATCATAACCCTGCTTTTCTTTTGTAAAGCCGCTGAGCTCCGCAGGGCAGACCCTGGGGGTGTGAAAAACCAAAGGAATCATGGCCTGGTGGGTGGGGGCCGGAGAGGCTCCAACCCGGTCAAACGCTCCACACCAGACCTCCCCTGCGAAGTGTACACGTATCTTCACGAGAAATACTTAGATTGTCAAGAAAGAAAACTACTTCATGTGCTGCCTGGCTGGCCTCACGATTTGGTGCACATGTTGTTAGCAAGAAACAAGATTCACGTATTGAAGAACAACATGTTTTCCAAGTTCAGAAAGCTTAAAAGTTTGGATCTGCAACAAAATGAGATCTCCAAAATTGAGAGTGACGCTTTCTTTGGTTTAAACAAACTTACCACTCTCTTACTGCAGCATAACCGGATCAAAGTCTTGACAGAAGAAGTGTTCATTTATATGCCTCTCCTGAGCTACCTGCGCCTTTATGACAACCCCTGGCACTGTACTTGTGACATGGAAACACTTATTTCAATGTTGCAGGTTCCAAAGAATCGAAATTTGGGGAACTACGCCAAGTGCAAAAGCCCACACGAACTAAAACATAAGAAACTGCGGCAGATAAAATCTGAAGAGTTATGTAATGGAGAAGAAAAGGAACAATTGGACCCAAAACCCCAAGTGTCAGGGAGACCCCCTGCCAGGAAGCCTGAGGTGGACTCTTCTCTTTGCCACATTTATGTGTTTCCCATACAAACACTGGACTGCAAAAGGAAAGGTTTGTAAGTTTCTTAACTTTTTCATTTTCACAGATGATTGTAAATGTTCTTTGAATCTTATAACTCTTCCTACACCTAACCATGCCTTGGAGTTTCTGGTGTAACTTCTCCCAAAATCTTTCTCCAATGATGATGCACCCTACTCCAAGCTTTTCTGGAGTTCAAACTCAAGATGGTTAGTGATTTAGGGGATATTAGAAGAGGGTAGGAGGAATAGCAAATAAGGGTCCTAATCTTTTTTTTTTTTAAGTTAAAGGACTGTATTTATTTATTCATTCATTTATTATATATTTTGGTTGGTATTTTTTCCACTGCCATTTATCCTCTTCATACTCCCCTCTCCCCCACAGTCACCACACTGTTGCCCTTGTCCATGAGTCCTTTTTCCTTTTTGCTCAATCCTTCCACCCCCAACCTCCCCACCGAATACCTGTCATCCTGCTCTCTATCCACCATCTGTGTCTGTCACTATTTTGCTACTTAGTTCAGTTCATTAGATCCCACATATAACTGAAATCATATGGTACTTGTGTCTCTGACTGGCTTACTTTACTTAGCATAATGTTCTCCAGGTTCATTCATGCTGTCACAAATGCTAACATTTTCTTTTTTACAGCACAGTAGTATTTCATTGTGTAAATGCCCTACAGTTGTTTTATGCACTAATCTTCTGATGGGACACTTGGGCTGCTTCCATATTTTGCTGATTATAAATCACACTGAAATGAAAACAGGGGTGCTTATGTTCTTTTGAATTAGTGTTTTAGGTTTCTTTGGGTGTATTCCCAGCAGTGAAATTGCTGGGTCAAAAGGCAGATCCATTTTTAATTTTTTGAGTATGGAGTTACCCATACTGCTTTCCACAATGGCTGCACTAGTCTGCATTCCCAGAAACAGTGCAAAAGGATTCCCCTTTCTCCACATCATCACTAGCACTTGTTGTTTGTTGATTTATTATGATAGCCATCCTGACAGGTGTGAGATGGTATGTCATTGTGATTTTAATTTGCATTTTTCTCATGATTAGTGACATTGAGCATCTTTTCATATGTATATTGGCCATGTGTGTGTTTTGTTTAGAGAAATGTCTGTGCAGGTCCTTTGACAATTTTTTAATTGGATTGTTTGTTTTGTGGTGTTGCTTTGTAAGTTCTTTATAAATTTTGGATATTAACCCCCTATCAGAGGCATTGGAGAAATTGTTTTCCCCTCATGGGTTGTCTTTTTATTTTGTTGATGGTTTCCTTTGCTGTGCAAAAACTTTTTAGTTTGATGTAGTACCATTTGTTTTATTTTTCTTTTGTTTTCCTTGCCTGGGAAGATATATCAGATAAAATATAGCTACAAACAATGTCTGAGATTTTACTATGTTTTCTTCTAGGATTTTAATGGCTTTTAGTCTAACATTTAAGCCTTTAATCCATTTTGAATTTTTTCTTGTGTGTGGTGTAAGAAGGTGGTCTAGTTTCATTTTTCTGCACACATCTGTCCAATTTTCCTAACACCATTTATTGAATAAACTATCATTAGCCCATTCATTTTGTGTGCTTACTTCCCCTGTCAAATATTAATTGCTTATAAAGGTGTGGGTTTATTTTAGGGTTCGTATTCCATCCCATTGATAGTTTTTTTTTTTTTGTGCCAGTACCATGCTGTTTTGATTACTATGGCCTTAGAGTCTAGTTTGATATTTGGTAGCATGATTTCTCCAGTTTTTTTCTTCTGTCTTGGATTGCTGTCGCTATGCAGGGCCTTTTGTGATTCATTATAAATATTTGAAATATTTGTTCCAGTTCTGTGAAATATGACATTGGAATCTTGATAGAAATTGCATTGAATCTATAGATTGCTTTGGGTAGCTTGGATGTTAGTTTTTCCAATCTATGAGCACAGTATGCTTCTACTTATTTGTATCTTCTTTAATTTCTCTGAGGACAGGTCTTTTACATCCTTGGTTAGATTTATTCCTAGGTATTTTATTCTTTTTTGAAGCAATTGTGAATGGGATTTTTCCCCTAATTTCCCTTTCTGTTAGTTTATTACTGGCATATAAAAATGCAACTGATTTCTGGATATCAATTTTGTATCCTGCTACTTCACTGAATTCATTTATCAGTTCTCATAGTTTCTTAGTGGACTCTTTGGGGTTCTCTATGTACACTAACATGCCATCTGCAGTAAAGACAGTTTTGCTTCTTCCTTTCCAATTTGGATGCCTTTTATTTCTTCTTCTTCTCTTATTGCTGTGGCTAGCGCTACCAGTACTATGTTGAATGTGAGAGGTGAAAGTGGACATCCCTGTCTTGCTCCTCATCTTAGGCAATTACAAGCAATTGCAATGCTTGTAATTTTTGGCCATTGAGTATGATGCTGGCAATGAGTTTGTCATATATGGCCTTTATTATGTTTAGGTATATTTCCTCAATTTCCACTTCGCTGAGGGTTTTTTTTTATCATGAACAGGTGCTGGATTTGATCAAAAGCTGTTTCTGCATCTATTGATATGATCATATGGTTTTTATCCTTCATTTTGTTTATGTGGTGTCATATTTATGGATTTGCAAATGTTGTACCAATTTTGCATTCCTGGAATAAATCCCACTTGATCATGATGTATGATCTTTCTGATGTATTGCTGTATTTGGTTTGCTAACATTTTGTTGAGGATTTTAGCATGTATATGCATTAGGGATTCTGGCCTATAATTTTCTTTCATTGTAGTGTCTTCATCTGGTTTTGGAATTAGGATAACAATAGCCTCAAAAATGATCTTGGAAATGTTCCCTCATCTTGAATATTTTTGGAGTAGTTTGAGAAGGATAGGTGTTATTTCTTCTAAGAATGTTTGGTAAAATTCACCTGTGAAGCCATCTGGTCCAAGGCTATTTTTTCTTGGGAGGTTTTTTATTACTGCTTCAATTTCACTAGGTGTAATCTCTCTATTCAGATTTTTTGATTCTTCCTGATTGAGTTTTGGAAGATTGTATGTTTCTAGGAATTTACTCATTTTGTTCAGGTTGTCCAGTTTGTTGGCATGTAGTTGTTCATAATATTTTCTTACAATCCTTTGTATTTCTTTGGTGTCAGTT
This sequence comes from Tonatia bakeri, assembly GCA_004024845.1. Taxonomy (NCBI): domain Eukaryota; kingdom Metazoa; phylum Chordata; class Mammalia; order Chiroptera; family Phyllostomidae; genus Tonatia; species Tonatia bakeri. The sequence goes on from PVIA01002783.1 coordinate 167,635, forward strand.
GTTATCTCTCCTCTCTCGTTTCTGATTTTATTTATTTGGATCCTCTCTGGCTTTTCTTAATAAGTCTGGTTAAAGATTTGTCAATCTTATTTATCTTTTTGAAGAACCAGCTCTTGGATTCATTGATCTTTTGTATCACTTTTTAAGACTCCACTTTGTTTATTTCTGCTCTGATCTTTATTATTTCCATCCTGCTACATACTTTGATCTTTGTTTGTTATTCTTTTTTCAAGTTCCTTAAGTGTAAGGTTAGATTGTTTATTTGAGCTTTTTCCTGTTTCTTGAGACAGGCCTGTAGTTCTATGAATTTCCCTCTCAGAACTGCTTTCCTTGTGTCACACAGATTTTGGATTGTTGTGTTCTCATTTCCATTTGTTTTAAAGTATTTTTTTTTATTTCTTCCTTGATCTCACTGTTGACTCATTCATTGTTTAATAACTTGTTATTTAGCTTCCATGTCTTTGGGTATTTATCAGTTTTTTTCTCATGATTGATTTCTAGTTTCATAACATTGCGGTCAAAGAAAATGTCTGATAGGATTTCAATCTTTTTGAACTTATTGTAACTTATATTGTGCCCTAATATATGATCTATCCTAGAAAATATTCCATGTGCACTTGAAAAGAATGCATATTCTGCTCTTTTGGGGTGAAATGACCTGAAAATATCAATTAAATACATTTGATCTAGCATGTCACTTAAGGCCACAGTCTCCTTTTGACTTTCCATCTGGAAAATCTAACCATTGAAGTCAAAATATTCTTCTATGATTGTATTTGTCGATCTCTCCTTTTATGTCCATCAAGATTTGCTTTACATATTTAGATGCCCCTAGCTGAGTGTGTGAATGTTTATTAGGATTATATCCTCTTGTTGTATTTTTCCCTTTATCATTATATAGTGTCCTTCTTTGTCTCTTACTATAGCCTTGGTTTCAAAGTCTATTTTGTCAGATATAAATATTGCTACCCCAGCTTTTTTTTCTTTCTGTTTGCATGAAATCTCTTTTTCAGTCTCTTTACTTTTAATCTGTGTGATCTTTCATTCTGAGGTGATCTCTTAGAGCTTACATATGGATTTTATTTTCTTATCCATCCAGCTACCCTATGTCTTTTAATTGGAGTCTTTTAGCCATTTACTTTAAAAGTGATTATTGATATACATATTCATTGCAATTTTAAAACTATTTTCCTGTTTTTTTTTTCTTCTTCTTAAAGCAAGCCCTTTAACATTTGTTGCAGTACTGAGTCTGTGTTAACAAACTCCTTTATCTTTTTCTTGTCTGGGTAGCTCTTTTACTGCTACTTCAATTTTAAATGATAGCTTTGCTGGGTAAAGTAGCCTTCATGGTAAGTCCTTGCTTTCTTTCACTTTGAATATTTAATGCCAAATCCTTCTGGCCTGAAAATTTCTGTTGAGAAATCAGCTGAGTCTAATGGGAGCTTTCTTGTCCGAAACTAACAACTTTACTTTTGTGGCTTTTAAAATTCTCTCCTTTTCTTTAAGCCTTGCATTTAAATTATGATGTGTCTTGGTGTGGGTCTATCTTGTTTGGGACGCTATGCACTTCCTGTATATATGTGTCTTTTTGCATCACTAGGTTAGGGGATTGTTGGATCATTATTTCTTCAACTAGGTTCTTGATCCCTGGCTCATTCTCTTCTACTTCTGGTCTCCCATGACGTGGATATTGACTCTCCTCATTTTTTAAAATTCTTCTTTCTTTTTGTTGCTCTGCTTGGATATTTTTTCTAACTTGTCTTCCAAACAGCTGATTTGATCCTTTGCCTCATCTAACCTACTGTTTATTCCTTACAGTAATTGCTTATTTCAGGTATTGCATTTTTTGTTTCTTCTAAGATTTCAGTATTTTATATTTATTTTTAATCATATTTTATTGATTATGCTATTACAGTTGTCCTGATTTTTTTCCCTTTTCCCCTCTCCACCCTGCATGCCCACTCCCTCAGGCACTTCCAAAACTATTATTAAATGTCCATGGGTCATGTGTATAAGTTCTTTGGCCACTCTGTTTAGTATACCGTACTTTACACCCCCATACCTATTCTGTAACTACCTATTTGTACTTCTTAATACCCTCACCTCTTTACCCATTCCCCCACAACCCTTTTCATCAGGTAACCATCAAAACACTCTCCATATCCATGAGTCTGTCACTGTTATTCTTGTTTGCCTAGTTTGCTTTGTAGATTCAATTGTTGATAGATATGTATTTTTGCCATTTTATTGTTCATGGTTTTGATCTTCTTTTTCTTAAATCAGTCCCTTTAACATTTCATATAATAATGGTTAGGTGAAGATGAACTCCTTTAGTTTTCTCTTGTCTGGAAATCTCTTTATCTGCCCTACCATTCTAAATGATAGTTTTGCTGGATAGAGTAATCTTGATTTTAGGTCCCTGCTTTTCATGACTTTGAATATTTCTTGCCAATCCCTTCTAGCCTGCAAAGTGTCCTTTGAGAAATCAGCTGACAGTCTTATGGGAATTCCCCTGTAGATAACAAACTTCTTTTCTCTTGCTACTTTTAAGAGTCTCTATCTGTAACCTTTGGCATTTTAATTACAATGTATCTTGGAGTGGGTCTCTTTGCATCTATCTTGTTTGGGTCTCTCTGTGCTTTCTGGACTTGCATATCTATTTCCTTCTCCAAATTAGGGAAGTTTTCTTTGATTATTGTTTTCAAATAGATTTCCAATATCTTAGTCTTTCTCTTCTCTTTCTGGTACCCCTATGATGTAAATGTTGGACCTCTCGAAGTTCTCCTAGAGATTGATTATATGATCCTCATTTTTTTTTATTCTTTTTTTCTTTTTGTTGTTCTGATTGGTTGTTTTTTGCCCCCTTGTGTTCCAAATCATTGATTTGATTTCCGGCTTTATCCACTCTACTGTTGTTCCCTGTAAATTGTTCTTTATTTCAATTAGTGAATCCTTTGTTTCTGATTGCAATTTTTTTATGCTGTTGATGTCCTCACTAAGTTCCTTGAGTATCCTTATAACCAGTGTTTTGAACTCTATATCTGATAGATTGCTTATCATCGTTTAGTTCTTTTTCGGGAGTTTTGGGCCATGTTTCTTTGACTTCTTGTGTTGGTATCATCCCTGTGTTTGTTTCTATGTATTAGGTAGAATTGCTTTGACTCCATTTATTGGTAGTGTGGCCTAATATAAGAGATGTCCTATAGGGTCCTGTGGCACAGCCTCCTCTATCACCCAAGCTGGGTAGTTGAGGTAAACCCTTTGTGTGGGCTGAGTACACCCTGCTTTTGTAGTTGAGTCTTGGTTGCTGTTGGCAGATCAATGGTAGGGATTACCCAGGCCAGTCAGTTGCAAGGATTGTCTGTGACCACTTATCACCAACCTCTGCCCTGCATGGAGGATCAACTGTGCAGGGGAAAGGTGGTGGTACTCTGACATGGTCTGTAGCTGTCCACTGGGTGTGTTGGCCCTTGGGTTTCCCAGGTGGTAGAGGCCAAAGTCAGCCCCCACCTGTGGTTTGCCCAGGACCACTCTGCCTGAACTATACAGCAATCTGAGATGGCTGCTACTTGTGCCGAGCTTGGAGATTCCAAGCTATGAATATAGGCTGGCTGCTGCTAGTACTGGGCCTGGTGCTCACTGAGGGCAGCTGTTGCTTGTTTGAGAGGATTTAGGAGGTTGTGATACATGAGCCAAGACCAGCTATTTATATGGAAAAGCAGTTTGGGTAGGCCTGTAAGTTGGTTGGGGCAGAGTCTCTGGGGATCTCACAGGTGTGTCAAACAGTGTTAGGCAGGGTGATGGAGTAACAGATATGGCACCAGCTGGCCAGCTGGCTCTGTGGCTCTGTTGGGGGAGAGTGTAGAAAAGGTACAATGGCCTCTGCTTGCTTTGATGCCAGACACTGCAGTTCCTCCTGGAATGCCATTGGTGCCTTCCAAGCTTCTACTCAAGTTCTGGAGCTCTGAAGGAGTGTGTCTGAGTAGGTGATTTCATGTTGGGTTCTTTGAAAGGAACTGCTTGGACTCCAGAAATTTCTTCCACCAACTCAATCTTCGCTGGTTTTTGCAGTCAGAAGTTGTGGGGATTTATCTCCCTGGCACTGGAACCCTGGGTTGGAGGGCCTAGTTGGGGCCAGACTCCTTGCTCCCAAGATATCTCTCCCAAATTTCTATCCACCACATGTGGGTGTGGAATCAGCCTATTCCATGTTGCCACCCGGTTTGGGTGGATGTGATTTCTTTAATTCCGTAGTTGTCAGACTTCCATTCAACTCAATTTCTGACAGCTCTGAACCATGGTTATTGTATATTATCGTTGTCATTTTCGAGTGGTTGTGCAAAGATGTGAGCCATGTCTGCCTATGCTGCCATCTTGATCCACATTCTTTAGTTCTGCCTGGTTCTTTTTTATGGTTTCTGTCTTTTTAAATACTGTTGAGTATCCTTATAATCATTACTCTAAACTCTATGTCAGATAAATTGCTTGCCTCCATTTTATTTAGTTCTTTTTCTGGCAGGTTTTATTGTTGTTTCAGTTGGGGTCTGTTTCTTTCTTTTTCATTTTGTCTGACTTTTTGTATTTGTTTCTATGTTCTATGTGTTAGATTGGTCCACAAAGAGTCTCTGGTTCAGCCCTGTGTCAGACACGACATGTGACTGGCTCTGGTCTATCCGTTGGAACTATCAGTAATCCAAATCTTCTGGCTCCCTCTGCTGGGCCTGGTGTTGCAGAAAAAGCCAAACTGTACTCAAAGGCTGGATTCTACCAGCACCAGGCCTGGGGGAAGGTCAGCTAAAGCCTCAAGCTCCCAGAGGTCTGCCTTTGCTATTAGGCTTAATCACTGAAATAGCCTCCAGTTGTATTCAGCAGTCTAGTTTAAGCTCCATTGGTGGGGTGAGATGGATTCCTGCAGGGGGCGCTATTGCTCCCACCAGGCTGATGCTACTTGGAGGGCAGTGCTCTGCCCAAGAAAGATGGCTTCTGCAGTATGAGGAATGACAGCACAGTGATCCTGGTGGCTGACCCTTTAGCTCTTTCCCCAGAGCCTCAAACCCCAGTCTCTCTTCATATGTTTCTAGTCCGCTCTTCCCTTCTTCTCCTGGGGCCCAGGGTAAGTGGCTTCAAATGAAATTTTGTGTGTTGGCCCTTTAAGAGGCTCTCTACATCTCTAGCTCTTTCCCTGTCAGACAAAAATCCCGCTGCTTTTCACAGTCAAATGTTACTGGGGACCCTCTTCAGGTCTGGTGCTCTATGCTGGGAAGCCCAGCTTGGAGTTTAGACCCCACACTTCTCAGGGCTACCCCTCGAGGCCAATGAAATGTTTCTCCAGCACTTCAGCTACCACCTGTGGGAGCACAGCCAGCCCTCTCATGCCTCCACACTCTCTACCAATCTCATTGTGGTGATCTGATTTCTTCTGTAAGTTGTCGTTTATAAGACTTCTCTCCAGCTAGTGTTCAGTTGGTTTTTCAGTATTATTTTTCTATAACTTAGTTGTCATTCCAGTTTGATCTTAGGAGGAGGTTAGTGTAGCTTCCACCTACTTCACTGCCATCTTATAGAATCTGGGTTCTACTCATATTTGCTCTGCAATCTGTGGCTATAAAAAATACCTTTAATCTTAAAACTAATGTAGTTTAATTTATATAGGTAAACCAGTGGGTATGAAAACAAGTGCAAATTGCTGTCTACCTAACCCAACTTACCACAGGTAAAGTCGGAACATGTTGTGCATCTGTGAGGAAATGATTACATCAAGGAAAACCACGTGCAGGACTGGACAGGCAAGAGCACTGTCAGAGGGAGCACTCCAAGCGCTCTGTAGTGATGGTGTATCTTATAATTCAGTCTTAAGGCTTTAATAAGAACTTGCTAACATCCTGTACCTTATTTGTCCTCAAATTACCCAAAATAAAACACAAAAATACTGAAAAAAATTAAGTTGAAAGTATTTAATCCAAAAACTATGAGACTAAAGGAATCTTTCCAGAAAATTACCTACTTCCCGAAAATTATTACTGGGTTTTATATCCCACACATTCTTGGGTTAGTACTGTGTAGGATTTGCACACAAGATAAATCCATGAAATAAAACAGAAGGGAGATTTTTAGTAATGCTCTTGACATATTAGTGAAGACATTCTCAAAGTATGGTCTCGGAACTGCTAATCTGCACTAGGATAACAAGTCATATGACAGTGTCTGACTTTCATTTCTGACATGGATTAATAACTTATTTGTAATAATATATTAAAGCCAGATGTCATTGAATTAGGGTCTTATGGGGCATGGTATCATTCCTTCCACTTACTTTGGGAAATTTTGCTTGTTTTATTTCTTTAAGCACAGAAAGGGAAGGCTAGGAACATAGTGACTCTGGATCCTCTCAAGGGAACCATAAGCAGGAATTCATTTACATTGCAGAAGCAGTCAACCTGAGTCAGCAGTAAATTTGTTAATTTACTGGCAAAGTCGTGCTCAAGCCTTGTCCTCTGCCATCCGACTCTGGAAGGTGGCACCTAGTTAGGTCACATCACTGCCATGTGGCATGGGAGGTTTGCTTACTGTCACCCTGTGAACTATATATAATTTGATACCATAGGAGAGCAATTACAGCATCATAACCTAGGAGATGCTGTTCTGGGGTTCTCTAAATTAGAAGAGTTTTCATTAACTGAGAACCTACTATGTTCCAGGTAGTCCACACACAAACTGCTTATAGTTGACTTCCAGGAAGGTAATCTAACCCCATTTACACTGAGGAAAATGAGTCTCAGGGAAACTCAGTCACTTGGCTGAGGTCTCATAGGTAAATAGCAAAGCAAAGATTTGAATCTTGGTCTACCTGAGCCTGCTGTCTTTTCGTATTAATCTGATTATATTCAAACGAGCAGCTGTCTTAACAACAGAAGCATTAGAGAATTCTAGAAAAGTCACTATTATGTAGTTTCTCTGTAATAGATTGGGTGGAATTTCCCTGATATTTTTACCATGAGTAGTGCTTCATTCTGAAGAATGTGTTCTACTAGCATTTCCTTCGTGGTGCTTAAAAACCTGGGTTAGAAAAATTACTTGATATTACCGAGGTTCTATCCTCAAGCTAAAGTTACTTTGCAGTTGGTGCATCAGGTGATAAAGAGTAAGTAGATAAAGTTCATTAAATTATCTGAGAAAAAATTCACATCAACATAAAGTTAAAGACTTCTATAGCTAGATTACACTGCCACTTAAGAGATAGCTTATTAGGGAATTTCTTTCTTACTGCTTTTCTTTTCTTGGGCCATTCTCTCCCTCTGCACCTATTTCTACCTTTGTCTTTTTTTTTTTTCCCATGATATTTTTGTGTCTTTCTCCCTTGGCAAAAATACAAACATTTTTAATGCTTTATTTTCTTCAGTTATTGTCCAAACACAACCTTCCTGATATGCCTCATAAATGCATTCCCTTTGCTTTAAAAATACCTAGATCTTTTACTGGTGAGTAATATAAATAAAATGTAATGACATACACAGCACATGTACCTAGGCTCATGCACTAATAGATGATTCAAGTTCCTCCACATGTTAATGACTACATAAGTCAGAGGCTACACTTTTTAGATTTAAAAATGTAGATAAAATGAAGAGTACTTTTGTCTTTTAATATAATCAATATAAATCACTTTCACTATGGTTGATATAAATCTACTGATTACTTTTAACACCTCGGCATATTGTTGATCCCTATAAGTTTTAAGGCAAAGATTTTATCTATTAAACACCCTTTGGTGCTGCCTGGCACAGAGCCGTGTTCAGATTGATGATAATAATTGAGCTGCTTCCTTTGCTCTTGCAAAGCAATAATCTTAAGCAACCTTTAAAAGTAAAATTACATCGAGGTTAAAAATCATGTGTAGAGTTCAAGTATGACAATCTGAATATATTTCATTGTAATTTCCCCTATCCCATTCTATAAAGAGGTAATAAATGTCAAATGCTAAGAACAATTGTTCTGCAATGTTTGGCTCTGGCTCCCTGCTGGAATGTAGTAATACTTTTTTAAAAAAAAATATTTTATTTATTTATTTTTAGAGAGGGAAGGGAAGGAAAGAGAGAGAGAAACATCAATGTGCGGTTGCTGGGGGCTGTGGCCTGCAACCCAGGCATGTGCCCTGACTGGGAATTGAACCTGCGATGCTTTGGTTCGCAGCCCGCGCTCAATCCACTGAGCTACACCAGCCAGGGCTAGATTTGTTTGTTTGTTTTTAGAGAGGGGAAGAGAGAGAGAAAGAGAGGGAGTGAAACATCAATGTGTGGTTGCCTCTTGCGTGCCCCCTACTGGGGACCTGTCCTGCAATCCAGTCATGTGCCCTGACTGGGAATCAAACCAGTGACCCTTTGGCTTGCAGGCCAGCACTCAATCCACTGAGCTACACCAGCCAGGGCAGAATGTAGTAATACTTTTGATTGTGCACCATGTTAGACACTATGTAGGATCAAACAAAGCCTAAAACATGCCATCAAGAGTGAAACTAGCAGTGATAGTAATGAGTAAGAGCTGCCATCTAAATGCTTGGTGTGCCTAAGACAGCAGTCTCATGCATTATTTCAGTTACTCCTCACAACTTTAAAAGAAGTATTATTATTATCCTCATTTTATAAATGAAGAAACTGAGGCGTAGAGAAGTTATGTTTCCCTTCTGAGCTCACACCAGCTGTCCACAAGCAGTTCCCAAACCACTGACCAGCATGAAACATTATCTCTTCCTTCAGGCTTCTGGATACATCTATTAATCAAGGAGAATTTGTGCCCCGGCTGGGTGGCTCAGTTAGTTGGAGTGTCGTCCCATTCACCAAAAGGTTGTGGTTCAATGCCCAGTAAGGGCACATACCTAGGCTGTGGTGTGGATCCTGGGTTGGGCCTCATGAGTGAGGCAACCAATCAATGTTTCTCTTTCACATAGATGGTTTTTCTTTCTCTCTCTCTCCCCCTTCCTCTCTCTCTCCCTTCTTCTCTCTTTCCCTTCCTCTCTCTAAAATCAGTAAACATATCCTCAGGTGAGGATTTAAAAAAAAAGAATTTTAAAGAATTTGAACCCTTCTTCTCAGGCTCTGTATAGCAAACCATGCACATGATCCCACACAGGGAACCTGAATACAGATTCCCCTGCCTCTGGAGTTGTGCCTTTCCCAGCTGACAGATGATGAGTCAGATGGTGTGTGTAGGGCACCCAGTAGGTGCCAATTTGACCACACAGACCTCAAAGATCACTATTTTTGTCTTAAACATCTGAGAGTAAGAAACAGAAATAATAACTTTATTCACTGGGAGCCAGGCACTTTGCCAACAAAACTTAGACTTTCAAAGGAAATAAATGTGAAATTAGTTGAAAGGCATGTTTATGCCATGTTGAGGTAAATGGATTTGCCAAAAATACATGAAAGGAGTTTTAAAACTCCTTTGTAGCTTTGCATTTACTAGAATAGTTTACCATTTTTAAGGATTCATTTTTACCTCTAAGATTAGGACTGGGGAGAATTATGCCAATAAATTGCTCCCAGCAGCCTCTGAAATCAATTTCTGTGCTGGCTTGAAAATAATTAAGAGTTTTTTTTTTTTTTTTGCAACAAACAGACCCATCTATGTTTCTTTACCTACTACTTCCAAGCCTTCAGAGTAGTTCTGACATTGCTGACAGCCAAGAAAGCCTACTAAATGGGAAATTATGTGGAGAAAATTTGCCATTTCCCTCCTCATAATCAGCAAGACTTACCAGGGGTGATAATTAAGTAAATATTGTATCTGTTGAGGGTTTACCAAGAATTTCAGGTAGTAGCAAATAACAACGTGGTACCTGGTTTAGAAATGCCACAGTGACCAAATTTGTTCCTGGCCTGGAGAAATTAGTAATCTTTATCAAAGCAAACATACTTTATTTACATCAATAGTTTCATGTATCATGCAAGCTTAAAGTTAAAGAACTAAAGAATTGTTTTTACCCATCAATACAATAAAATTTGCCCCTGTTTTTCTAAGCTGTGCTAGTAAAGGCTTTGGTTTGCGATTCCTGGTATTACTTGTGGATCCTATTTTTACCCAGGGCCGCTGCTAACAATGCCAAAGTCGGTTCCACAATTCTTGTGCCTTTCCAGCATCCACAGGTCTGCCACATTGCTTATGCTGGGCTTCAGGGTGTTCTCATTGACCCTTTTTTCTACCCATTTATTTGTGGTTAACCCACTTTAGCTTGTCCTACAGTGGTCACATATCCAGGCCATCAGATGTGCGTTCAGTAAGCAAGTCCTGATGAAAAAGGCTGCTTTCCAGAACCTCAGAGAGACAGGCTGACTCTGGCGACAAGACCTACAGCCTTAAATGGCATTATAGTGCCTTCGTGAGGACTTGGGCTATATTCATAGATGGAAAGCAATGGAAGGATTCTGCCATCTGCAGGGTAGAAGGACTTCTGGGAAAATGACAGAAATGACATGATCTGACTTCTATTTTAACAGGATCACATGGTTTTAGGACACTATTGGGATAACTCAGACAAGAGGTGACAGTGGCTTGGACCAAGGTGGGAGCAGGGGAAGAAGTGAGAAGAGGTGGGATTCTGGATTTTAAAGTAAAGCTTGATTCTTCTTTGAAAAGCCTTCTAAGATGATGACACAGCCATTCTCAATAGCTATTCCAAATGCAAAGTGCCAAGAAATTATTTCTACTGTCTGTTCTCAATTGTCTCTGTGGCTTTCAATTATCACCACATCTCCATCTCCTTGTTTATGTGCAGTGCCCAAGAGAGTATACACCTCTCCAAATAGGATCTTGCTGATCCTAAGTGGAGGATTACCTCACTGTTGCAACATGATAATGTTTGTCTTAAACTCTTTCACTTTTCAGTATGGTGGTAGATACAACTCTAGGTCAAATGGAACAATGTCTTATCAGAGGACAGAAATAAGATCACTTCAAATTTTCAAAGCACTTTTATTACAAGACACCTCAGTATTCCTGAATCATTAAACTTAACAAACATTTAATGAGCTCTTATTATTTACCATTAGTTAGTTATCTATTGCTGCCTAACTACCCTACAACTCAATGGTTTAAAAACAACACACTTGATTATCTTGCAGTTTGTGTGGGTCAGAAAATCAGACATGGTTTAGCTGGGTCCTCTGCTTCAAGATCTCTCACGAGGCTGAAGTCAAGGTGTTGACCAGGGCTCAGGGCTATGGTCTCATCTGAAGGCTGAACTAGAAAATGATTCCCTTCCAAGCTGATATGGCTGTTGGCAGAATTTGATTCCTTAAGGGCTGTTGGACTTGAGGCCTGAGTTTCTTGCCAGCTCTTGGCCAGAAACCACCTTTAATCCTTGTCACGTGAGCCTCTCCAACATAGCAATTTGCATCATCAAAGCCAGCAAAAGAGTCTGCTAGCAAAAGGAACGTCACTATTTCTTGTAACCTAGTTATGGAAGGGACATCCATTACATTTGCTGCATTCTGTTGTTAGAAGCAAACCACTGGGTTCTTCCCATACTCAAGGGGAAGGGTTTGAACAAGGACATGAATGTCAGTAGAGGAGATCATTAGATGCCATTTTTAAAGGTGTCTTCCACATACCACTTATTTATTTATGATATGTTGTACATTGTTCTAAGCCTCCTTCATGAAGTTTCCATGGTGAGGAGGGGCAAAAAATTTTATAAATCAGTAAAATGTACACTATGCCTATTGTTGACAACTACCATTGAGACAAAGCAGGGAATTGTGGTATGATTATTACCTGCTTGAAAGCAGGGAGATGTTATTTTAAATACAGAGCCAGAAAGGTCTCATGGTAATCCCAATATATTGATTCCACCCCAGATGCTCCACTACCCCCATTTCACCCTACATGCTGACCTCCAGGATTCTAAGCAGGTGGAACAGCATAAAGGAAACAGAAGGGTACCATGAGGGGCAGAACACAGTGGTTAGAAGCATAGGTTCTGGGCAAGCATGTTTATGTTTAATTCCTAAGTGTGACTATAGGCATACTCATGTGCAAAATGAAGATAATAACGGTACTTAGCTATAGGGTTCTTGTCAGTTAATACTTGTTAGAGCACTTAGAACAGTTCCTGAATATCGATACAAAGATAGCTAAGATCCCATCAAGAAGAGAAAGCAAATTTAACAGGAAAATGAATACAAAACAAAGAACTACTAATACCATCTCATTAAAGACCATGGATTCTGAGCTATGAAAAGTTAGGAAAAAATAAGCCTGAGTCTTTTCAAAAGTAAATATACTATGAATTAAGAAATCATAAACAAGAGGGTTTTTTAATATTCGGGAGAATTTATCAATAATTCAGTAATTCTGTACCAAAAAGGGCATTATGGGTTAATGGATATCATTTTCCATAAATTTATTTTACTCAACCCAGTTGAAAGTATTTCTACTAATTCAGAAAGCTTTTGGGTCATGCTACTCCTAGGCCTCAATGAATCTGGACATTTTACTTGTTTCTTCTAATTTCCTTTTGTGGGGTTAGGTTTTGTTTCTCTGCACAGGCTTCACTTGCTTTATTTATCAGAATATTTCTCTAAGGATTAAGAGAAAGGGCAAGTATTATGCTAAAATATAAAATAAACACACTTCATATTTTTAAAAGCATGGCTTAAAGACATAAATAGTAGGAGATAAATGAGGTGAGCCTTGATTTCCTATTGTGGAAAGTCCCCTGGACTCCTGCTCAGAGGTGTTTTCTGCGGCGGCGGCGGCAGAGGCGGCGCTATTGTTGTATTGTTTTTGAGGAGTCAGGTTACTGTTGTTCTCTGGGAAGAGTAGAGGAGTGATGGAATATGAACTAAATCACTGGATTCAGGGAATAAGTGTGTGATGAGAAGCAGAGGCAACAAATTGGGATGACTCTTTCTTAAATTTTAGCATCCAAGGAAAGGAGAAATAAGATAACAGCTTGAGGGTCACCAAGGTCAAGAGCTTTTTTGGTTGGTTTGTCTTTTTTTTTTTTTTTATGAGGAGAGACCTGAGCTTATCACTTGGCTTCAGGAAAGGGATAAAACAAAGATGCATCAAAGAGGCAAAATTAATAGTGAAAACTCCAAGGGAGTGTGAAGGGAATGGGAGGAGACACAAATAGGTTTGATTTATTTTATTTCACTTCAGCTTTCTTTTTTTAAAGCCTCCTAGGTGGTTCTAATGGACAGGCAGGAGTGAGCCCACTGCCTCACCTGATGACTGAGCCAACTGAGCTGTGTTGCCTCCAGCTCTCCTTGATTCCTCAAAGCTGCCTCAGGGAAGCTCAGCAATGAGTTGCTCCTCTAAGTGCCTCCAGGATTTGGTGGAATTTAGCACATGCTAAGCCTTGTTTATACCAGTGTTCTTTGGCTTTCATATCCTTTCCCCTTTAAGAGCTAACGCTCCAATCACAGGTATAGTAAGAGTGGTAAGAGCAAAAGAGGCCAAGAGGAGTTGATAATCTGAATATTATTAATTTTTCCAGAGTTGAAGAAAGTACCTAACAACATCCCTCCAGATATTGTTAAACTTGACTTGTCATACAATAAAATCAACCAACTTCGACCCAAGGAGTTTGAGGATGTTCATAAGCTAAAGAAATTAAACCTTAGTAGCAATGGCATTGAATTCATCGATCCTGGTAAGTTCCACAGAATAGCCCTTTAAACTGGTGACAGATGTTCTTTATTTTTTTCCCTTATGGAAACATTTATAGTAAATACAATTAAGTAAAAAAAACTAAATAATGTTTAAATTTAAATTAAATGTTATGAATTTAGATCTTGTTAATTAGCACTTGTTTAGATTAAATTACAACTTGTTTAGCACTCAAAAATATTTGCCAAGTTGTTGTTTTATGAAGCATATAATACTATATGTTACTAAGCAACAGTTCTTTAATTGGTCCTAGTAAAAATGTTTTATAGAATACAATATGAAAATGTGAATGTATGGCTAGTGGTCAATAAAATTCTAAACATGTAGTGATTTTTAAAGGAAAATTCAGATTTGGCATTTTCTTTGCTATTCATTAAGTTCCAACTTGTTTAAAGTAGGATTTCAACAACTTACTTAAAGTAAATTTGAAATAATCTGCTAAGCATCAAGTTTATAAATTAGGATAAAATGTGCTCAAACCAGAGCCGATCACATTTCATCTAATCCTAGATCAAGATCAGTTCTTTTTCTATCCTTCAAATCTCTTCTCCATTTTCTAAGCAGTTTCTTGCAAAAAGAAGAGTGGTAAATTATACACAGGATTTAGAAAAACTGAGAATTACTTCAATATTAATCAGATTTGTAACATATATAATGTGTGCTTTCACAGTGCTACTTTAATTTGAAAAGTCTTACCTATAAAAATCATTATTAATACTATTAATAATGCAATATTAATGTCATAAGCATTTTGAGTACAATTGTTTCTTCTGCTTTTTTTAATGGTAATTATATCATTAATAGAATATTAAGATTTTAACATTGCAGAAGTAAAATTTGAAAATAAATGTTCTAGAACTACATAGGCATATTTAGTATTAATAACTTTTTAAATATTAAGTAACCATAATTTTTAAAATGTTCTAAGGGACCACCAATATGCTGAACTTATACCTTAGTCTGTACAGATAGTGTAAACTTGACAGTATCTTTAAATTTTGAAGTCAGAAGCAATTTTCATTTCACAGCAAATAAGAATAGTACAGAGACACTCTTCTCCCACATAAAACAGTCATCACACTGGTGTGCAGGTCAGCCAGGCCCCAGGGAGAAGAATCTGGAGGTGGGGACCCTTTTTTGCTCCATGAGAACCGAAGACTCTCAAGACAAGCGTGCTGTGTCACAGGCTCCTCAGCAAGTGTCTGATTTCCTTCGACCTTAGCTAATTGTCCAAAGTGTCCATGCAAACAAGCTTTAAAGGTATCTCTAAAAGAGACTATAATATGTTTGTGGCCTAAGTTAAATTTAGTAAAGTAATGAATAATAGCGAAAATAATGTTTAATTATAATAAAACCACATTATGTAAAGAAAACCAGAAAAAAATAAGAGAAGACAATGCAGAGAGATAAATAATGGTACAAGATGAGTTTGTTTTGCTTCTAGTGATATTCTCTCCTCATTGGTGATGAAATTCCCGTAGTTGTGAGGACTCCTTTTCCGTCCTTGGGACCTCCTGGGGGCCTTTGATGTTGACCCAATGTGTTTTCCTTGCAGATACACAATGTAAACTGTTAACAGCAATAGTATTCTTTTTCTCCTGTGTTCAGTTCAGTCCCAGGAAAATATTTTCTACATTAACAGATGTATATTGAGTGCCTTCCACATGCCAACCACTTTTCTTGATCTATCTTCTGGAATAAAGAAGTATCTTATCACTTTAGTAAAAATGACTCAAAGAAGTTTTAAAATAAAAGACCTTCTTTTTTAATTATGGAGCTTTGAGAAGAAACACTGCCAAAGTGGGCTCACTTACAACTCATGCTGGTAGATACACAAATGCAGTAAGATCTGCCAGTCTTTAAAAGGTATGAATAATAACAATCTCATAAAATTCCAAATATTATAAAAAAGGGAAAGACGACACCATACTAGGGTTTTACTTCCTTTAAGAACATGAAAACTAGACTTTCAAAGTGCCTAGATACATGTAGTGCTTTCAAAATAAAATCTGGCAATGTTTGCACATGCTTTCAATCTGAAAAGCTGACTTGTTTAAAGAAAAGTAAATTGTTGAGATCACTAACTCACAAATGTTAGCAAATGGGGGTGCAGCATCTTCAGAACTATCTTACAAGAGCTGGCCTTTTGCTCCTCTCCACAGCCTGCCTCCCCCACCTCACATCCCCAAGTATTTGCTTTGCACCAAAACAGAATTTTTTTATGGGGAATTATGCGTTTTGTCTGAGAACAAATGATATAAAAATGCTTGATGGTATTGGTATGAGAACATGTTTTCCAAACTCAAAATAAGGACACTTTATGCTCCAAAAACAGTATTTTAAAACAGCAATGAGAAAATATTTGAAATAGAAACAAAATATTTGAAATTAGGATTGACCTATAAATTCTAGAGTATCTAGGCAATCCACATCAACTAAAATAGGGATAATCCAGGTTTAGATTTCTTTATTCTTTAAACAAGCTTTTGTTGTCTTATTTTGTGTTTGATATTTGTTTTAATTATCCACCCTAGTAGAATTAAATACAAATGGATTCAAAGCTGATAACTACCATAGTTTGCCAAACACAACCAGATGTTTTCAAAATGTTGATAAATTTGTTTTGGTTTTGGACTGCACAGGAATATAATTCCCTCTGGAAAAGGCTATATTCTATGATTTTCAGAGTATACTAATATCCCGGGGATCTGTCAAATTATCACCAGACACATTTTCATTATTATGCACTTATATTTGAAATATTTTCCTAATTCATGCCTTTTTTGTGGCATCTTTCCAGTGAGTATAAACGAATACACAAGAGCCCAAAATACATGTTTTAGAAAGCTGACTTTAAGCTGATTTTGCATATAAAATATTGTGTTCTAGTCAATTTAATAATCAAGGGGAAAGTTTTGTTTGAGTAAAAACATATTTTAGAACTTCTCATTTAGATGCATGTACTGTTAGGGAAATATAATTAAAGCCAAAATCTTCTCCCAACACAGAAATCCTTTCCACAAGGATAATAGAGAAAGAAAATACATTTATTATTTGATAAGCATTACACCAGAACGTGATGCACAGCACAAGCAATCTGCTAAGAGAAAGAGCTCACGTTTATGTAGCCAGGCAGACACAACCCAATGCACACATGTTTTTAGGAAAAATTATAACTAGCCCTTAATAAGAGGATTTGAAAGTACCATCTGTCACACACAGTTCATCCTAACTTTACTTGGTAATTGAGGTGACCAACTGTGTTAGTGAACTGGCTTTGTCAACAGTAAAACAAACTTTTATCTTCATAACAAGAGGTAGTTTTGCAACTTGGATCAAGGTTCCTACCTTCCTACCAAAACTGGGAGGTAGGGGTGCTCTGTCTTTTTTTAAAATATATTTTATTGATTATGCTATTAGAGATGTCCCATTTTCCCCCTTCACTCCCCTCCACCCTGCCCACCCCCTCCCACGGTGCTCTGTCTTGATGATTATATTTCAATGAGAGGGCTCCCAGGTCCTTGAGAAAGATAGTTCTGGCTCATAAAGCTGACAAAAGGCCTTAGTCTTCTAACGAATATGTATACATTTCAAAGAGAGGACAAGGTACATGCAAGTTTTCTGAAGTATAACTACTTCAAGAAAAAGGAGGGGAAGAAAAATCTTTTCTTTTCAACACAGTGAATTAAATCTCTTATTTTTAATTTATATTTGTCCTTATAAACACCATAGAGTTGCATTTAACCCAATTACTCATTTGGTTTATTAAATATTTTCTGTTTCCAGCTGCTTTTTTAGGACTCACAAATTTAGAAGAGTTAGATTTATCAAACAACAGTCTGCAAAACTTTGATTATGGAGTATTTGAAGACTTGTATTTTTTGAAACTCCTGTGGCTCAGAGATAACCCTTGGAGATGTGACTACAACATCCACTACCTCTATTACTGGTTAAAGCACCATTACAACGTCCACTATAACGGCCTGGAATGCAAAACGCCTGAAGAATACAAAGGGTGGTCTGTAGGAAAATATGTTAGGAGTTACTATGAAGAATGCCCCAAAGATAAATTACCAACATACCCCGAAACGTTTGACCAGGATACAGAAGATGATGAATGGGAAAAAATACATAGAGATTACACAACAAAGAAGCAAAGTGTAAGAATCACTCTAGTGGGATAGTGGGATAATTTAGAAATTCTTATAGTTGCAACTTGTTATATATTTGCTACACTGGTGTCAGAAAACCGTATGTTTACATTTTGATTTACTGTGTTGCCTATTTATGTAGGGTTATCCAACTAAATGAAGGTTTCTTTAATTATTTTTATTATTATAGTAATTAAGGGAATACTCTCATCCTATTTGCCTGACTATCTGCAGAACAGCCTTGATGATGAACCCATAGTAGTAACCTGCAGAAGTTGGGTCCTAATGATAGCATTCAAATTTCATAATGTCCTGTATAATTGTTTTTACTGCTTTTGAAAGTTATTTTTAAAATGTTCATTGTTTCATGCTTTTTGATAGCTGTATGGACACACCTAAACATGATCAAAATGAAAAGATATAAATGTTTAGTAATAATAAAATGTCATTCTCTCCCCTCAGTCCCCACCCCCACTTTTTTCAGCAAGTCAGCTTATTCATTGAATAAATTTCCATTTCTGAATCTTGTGCATTCCATGATGTGATCGTGGTAAACCCAAATTCTCAACTACTCTTCACTGATTCCTGCAAAATGGTCAAGCTAGACCTCAAGGAAAATTGTCACAAGCAATAAGTAGAGACTCTGAGAATATTGGAGTCTGGTCAGAAAATGGGACTTTGAGAAGGAGTTGTGATGGTGTGAGTCATGAGCCCCGAAGAGGTATAATAAGTACTAGTGAACATGAAAACAAAACTGGTTTTTCAACAGCATTTAGACTAGGAAGCCATTAGTTAGGAGGAAAGGGCCTGAGCTCTTTCTGCTAAACTAATATTTCAAGGACCATGAAACAGAGGATGAAATTAGGATTCAGGGACATTATTTGGGATGAAGCTGAAACAAAAAAAGGAGGTCATGTCAAAGGGAATGAGGGAGGGGTTGGTACCTAAGAAAATCCCTATTGTTTGGGTTAGCAGGTTAAAATTACCTCACCTAGAGAAACATCACCAAGAAGAGAAGAATACCTGGAAACTGACCCCATTAGTTTGCATTTTGATAGTCAGATGTACGATTAGAAAGAAAAATAAAATGAAAGATGTATGTACATATCCCTAAAAGTCCCACTTTTTTCTTTTTACATAGATTTCTTACACAAAGTTGAATACATTTTTATTTCATATATCAAGGTATTCCTAAAAAGTTTATCAACTGGTTTTATTTGATACTTTCACGAATTCCCAAAGCACAAAAAATGGTATAGGACAAATAGTAATAAACATTTCTTAAGCACCTACTAGATACAAGACACTGTCTTAAGAGCTTCACACATTCTAATTCAAAAAAGATTTGTCTGAAGTAGATAGTATTATCTGCCATTTCTAATGAAGAACCCAAGGCTTAGAGTTTAGTAACATGAGCAAAGTCACAGTGCTGACAGATGGCAGAGCACAGATTCAGATTCAGTTAAGCCCTTTTTGCTGTTCAGGTCTACAGAGTGCTCTTCATTATTTTTTATTATAGTTTACATTTAATATGAATTTGTGTTTGTTTCAGGTATACAGTACAGTGGTCAGATACTCAAAATTCACAAAGTGCTCCCCCTGATATTTTCAGTACCCACCTGGCACCATGCATAGTTATTACAATATTATACTGTATTCCCTAGGCTGTACTTCACACCCCTGTAACTATTTTGTAACTGCCAATTTGTACTTCTTAATCCCATCACCTTTTTCACTGAGTACCTCAACCTCCCTCCCCTCTGGCAACCATCAGTCTGTTCTCTGTACCTATGCGTTTGTTTCTGTTCTGTTTGTTCATTTATATTGTTCTTTAGGTTCCACATGTAAGTAAAATCATGTAGTAGTTGTCTTTCTCTGATTTATTTCACTCAGCATAATATGCTCTAGGTTATGCCCATCCATGCTGTGACAAATGGCAAGATTTCATTCTATTTTGTGGCCAAGTAATTCTCCACTGTATATATGTACCACTATGTATTTTTAATCTACTTGTCTATTGATGGACACTGGGGTTGCTTCCATATCTTGGCAATTGTAAATAATGCTGCAATTAACATAGGGGTGCACATATCTTTTAAAATTAGTATTTTGGATTTCTTCAGATACATACCCAGAAGTGGAATCACTGGGTCATAGGGCAGTTCCATATTTAATATTTTGAGTCCCCTCCATACTGTTTCCAATAGTGGCTGCACCAATCTATAATCTTCCAACAGTGCATGAGGTTTCCCTTTCCTCCACATCCTCGCCTGCACTTGTTTGTTGATTTGTTTATGAGGGCCATTCTGACAGGTATGTGGTGATATCTCATTGTGGTTTTAATTTACATTCCCCTAATGATTGGGACAGTTCAGCATCTTTTCATATGTCTATGGGCCATCTGTATGTCCTCTTTGGAGAAGTGTCTATTCAGGTCCTGTGCCCATTTTTAAATAGGGTTGTTTGGTATTTTTGGTGTTGAGCTGTATGAGTTGATATTAACCACTTATCAGATGTATCATTGGTGAATATCTTCATTCAGTAGGTTGTCTTTTTGTTGTACAAAAAATTTTTAGTTCGATGTAGTACCTTTTATTTATTTTTTTGTTTCTCTTGTCTGAGGAGGTATATTAGGAAAATATATTATCCAGAGCACTCTTGACTATGCTGCCTTGCATCAAATTTTGAGAACCAGATCCCGAGAGAAGAATAGGTATCTAAAAACACCAAGGAAGTCACTTGGCAAGAGAGAGTTTTTGGCCCAAATAATTTCATTCTGTATTAAGAGGCCCATCTGCTTATTTTAGAGCTTGGCCTAAGAGGCAGAGTTCAGGTTTGGTACACACCTAGGGCCTACAAAGCTGCTCTCAGGGAATGTAGCTTGGTATGTGCCATCTTTGCACTTCCCCTCAGCCTTGCTACAGCTTACTGGTATCTCTCAGAAAAGAGCTCCTACACTTCTCTGAAGCCCTGTTTTTGCAACAGCTCTCCAGTAGACACCTCCATATTGCCTGACTTTGGTGGCCAGTGGGGCTTACAGTTCTGGTCCCACGACTGTATATATTTGACTACTTGAAAAGATGCAACCTGAGGGTCTAACTTCCAATTGGCCTGAATCTAGGTTATGACTGAGATCCTCCCTTTGGGACGCTGACAAGTCCTGGCACATCCTCAACTACTGGGAGGTATTAAAAATATAATAGGCTGCTTGGACAATCACAAAGGTTTGAGAGACAACAAAGAAATAAGAAAGGGTTAACAACAAGATTCATTTCCTACACAAAGCCACTTTTTCAAGACTGGGAGAGATGGTTGTTGCATTTAATGCATAGAGACAAACAGAGAGAGTCAAACAAACTAAAGAAACAAAGGAATATGTTCCAAATTGGGGGGGGGGGACAAGATAAAACCTCAGGGATAAAACCTCAGTGAAATGGAGATAAGTAATTTACCTCAAAAAGGGTTCAAAGTAATAGTCATAAACATGCTCACTGAACTCAGGGGAAAAGTGATGAACACACTGCAAACCTCAACAAAGAGATAGAGAATATAAGACATTACCAAACTAAGTCACACAGCTGGAGAATACCAAACTGAGCAGAAAAGTACAGTGAAGAGTTTCAAAGCAGACTAGATGCAGCAAAAGAAAGCATCAGTGAACTGTTAAGGCAAGGCAGTGGTGCTCACCCAATAAGAGCAGCAACAATAAAAAAGAATGGAAATAAGTAAAGATAGCTAAGTGACTTATGGGACAGTACCAAACACACTGACAATTCACATTATAAGACTTCTAGAAAGAAAAGAGGGAGAAAGGGGCAAAAAAATCCATTTAAAGAAATAATGACTGAAACATTCCCCAACCTAGGAAAGGAAATAGGCATCCAGATCCAGGAAGCTCAGAGAGTTCCAAAGAAAATGAAAGCAAAGAGATTCACCCCAAGATACATTATGATTAAAATGTCAAATGTTAAAGACGATGAGAAAATCTTAAAAGGAGCAAGAGAAAAACAGTTTGTTAAGTACAAGGGAACTCCCATAAGATAGATATTCAAGTAGATATTGAAGTAGAAACCTTGCAGGCCACAAGCAGTAACACAGTATATTCAAAATACTAAAAGAAACAACTTCCAACCAAGAATATGCTACCCAGCCAAGTTATCATTCAAAATTGAAGATGAGATAGTTTGCCAGACAAGTAAAAGTTAAAGGTGTTTATCATCACAAAACCAGCCTTACCCAAAATGTTAAAGGGACTGCCCTTTTTGGGGGTGGCGGGTGGAGGCACTAAATAGTTACAAGGGAAGGGTTTCAAGATGGTAGCATAAGAAGGCTTTGAACACCCCTTCTCCTATAAACACATCAAATCTATACCTACAGATAGAGTGATTCCCCCTGAAGAATTACTGAGAACTGACTGAAGACTTCTGTGTGTACCACACACAAAATAAGAAAGAAAATAAGAGAGAAACCTCATAGGAGAGATGGAGTTGGAGACACAGTAAAGTGGGAATCCCATGCCCAACACACAGACCTATATATAGTAAGGAGGAATCGCTGAGGGGCCTGTGCCAACTTGCTCACCCTGGGGCATAGAGAAAAACCAGTGGTTTAAAGGCACCTAGAAGGTATGGGAAGGAAATCCATTTACTAATCCTAGAACACCTGCTAAATGATAGGGGCACTGCAGGAACTCTCTCCAGTGTTGCCATTTGTTACACTTCCCCACGTCTTGATCAATCAAGCAGGAGCACAATCTAGACACTCTAGCCAGCCAGCCAAGGCTGACCCAGTGCACTCTAAGACCCAAGGCCACACCAGCTCCATGGTTTGTCCCCAGAATTCCTCTTGGCTTGCACCTGTTTTAGCTACAGCTCTCACCACAACCCAGCTTGTCCCCAGGCCTTCCCATAGACCACAGGTGGCAAACACAAGGCCTGTGGGCCGAATCTGGCTCTCCACCTTGTTTTATCCAGCCCATCATCTTATTTCTACCTGGTAGCAGTGCTGAGCTTCTTGTCCCTAGTTAAGGAGTAGTTGCATTTATACAGTCCTAAAATTACATTCGGCCCTTTGAAGGTAACTGCGAGGCTGATGTGGTCCCTGGTGAAAATGAGTTTGACACCCCTGCCATAGACCATGCCCCCTTCAACTATAACTCTGAGCCTTACTGTGGCTTGCCCCCAGGACTCCCTGTGGTTCACACCCATTTCAGCTAAACCTCTACACCCCAGTGAAGCTTGCTTCCAGGACTTCTCATGGCCCAAATATGCTCCATCTACAGCTCCAGCTGGCCTGCCAAGGTGGCTCCAGAGCAGTTTGCTCCTAGGACTTGCCATGACCTACACACACTCCTGCTCCAGCTCCAATCAGCCTGCCAAGATGGATCCAGTTCAGCTTGCCCCTGGCTCCTCTTGCAGCCCAACCTGTGTCCACCTCCAGCTCCAGGTGGCCTGCAAAAGACCCCTGACACATGAGCCTATAAAGGAGAAGCTCCTACACAAGGCCACTCCTTCAATACTGGGAATGGTTGTTGTCTTGCCAAATTCATAGAAAGAAAAACAGCCAAAATAAGGAGATAGAGAAACGTGTTCCAAATGAAAGAATAAGCTCCAAATTAAAGAACAGGACAGAACCCAGATGAGAACTAAATGAAATGGAGCTAAGTAATTACATGACAAAGAGTTCAAACAATGATTATAAAGATACTTAAGGAACATGGGGAAAATAGATGAACTTAGTGAGAACATCAACAAAGAGATAGAAATACAAAAAAATCTATAACTAAAATGAAAATAATACAGTAAAGGGAATCAACAACTGATGCAGAAGAACAAGTCAGTGAGTTGGAAGACAAGGTAGTTGAATTCATCCAATTGGAACAGCAAAGAAAATTAATAATGAGATTAGATTAAGGAACCTCTGGGATAACATCAAGCATACCAACATTCACAGAGAGGAAAGAAAGAGAAATAAAACCTAT
Organism: Tonatia bakeri; assembly: GCA_004024845.1. NCBI lineage: Eukaryota > Metazoa > Chordata > Mammalia > Chiroptera > Phyllostomidae > Tonatia > Tonatia bakeri. Next base: position 191,434 of record PVIA01002783.1, read on the forward strand.
TTGAAAAAAATAATGGCTGAAAACTTCCCTAACTTGGTAAGGAAATAGACACACAAGCCTAGGAAGCATAGAGAAACCCAAACAAAAAAATCCAAAGAGGTCCACCCCAAGACACACCTTAGTTAAAATGCTAAAGTTTAAAGCCAAAGAGAGAAAGTTAAAAACAGCAGGAGAAAAGCAGCTAATCACACACAAGAGATCCTCCATAAAACCTATCCACTGCCTTTTCAGCAGAAACTTTGTAGAACAGAAAGGAGTGGCATGATATATTCATAGTAATGAAAGAGTGAAAACCCACAATCACAACCAAGACTTATGTAAGCAGAAAAGAAAAGACAAAAGCTAAAAATATAGGAGATATAGGAAAAATATGTAGGAAAGAAAAAATAGCACTGATAAAAGCAAACAATAAAAATAATAGATCAAACAATGATAAAGCTGTTATGAAGATCAAAAAAATGTAGTGAGAGCATGTGTAACTACAGTAATAAATTAAGGGTTACACTTATATGGCACAACATGTAAAATGTATAAATATAAACATAGGCTTGTGATTAAGAACTGTAGTGTTGGGAGGAGAGGGAAGATGGCAGCTTGGGAGGAGGAGTCTTGATTCCCCTCTCCAGTGCTCAGGGAGAATTTGGCCGATCTGAGGAGAAACAGAGCAGGAGACCACGGATATTGCAACATTTATGAAAATAGGGCATCAGAAGTTATCCAGATATTGAATGAACGGACGGTAGGAGGCCAGAAGGGACCCCTGCTGGGTGCGGCGGGCGCCCGGGAGAGCGGAGTCACCGCGCTGCCCCGTCCCCAGTCAGGGGTTGGAAAGCAGAAATGCAGGAGCTGTGCGCACCCACGGGGAACAGTAAGTACCCAGTCTGCCGGACCAGGAGAGGCCTTGTCGTGGGGGTGGAGTCCTTCCCGTGGGCACCCGCACCCCCAAACAGGGGTGTGTGTGGTTTTAGGGTGGACTGAGACCCCACGGCCCGGCCGGGAACAGGGAAGGGCTTCCGGAGCTGAGACATCCGGTGCGGGCGCGCGCCCTGCGGGTTTACTCACTCAAACGGAGAACCCAGAAAAAAGCTATTCCCGGGTTCTGGGGTCCGCAGCAAAGGGAAAGGTGCGACCCTTCCCAAGCCCCGGAGGGTGCATCTCGAGACTGGAGGAGAGACAGCGCTTCCCGAGAACGGGGAGCCCACGAGGGGGAAGTATGGGAACCCTCACAGTCCCGGCCCAGGCACCGTGACCCGGAAGAGAGGCGGGGGCTCCGCTAAGCGTAGAGCCTGTGGTGGCCCAGCTGGGGGAGGGGCACAACACCTGGCCACCTCCGCATCTTGCGTCCTGAAACCAGACAGAGACAGCAATCCTTTCTGGGAAAAGCTGGTGGCCAGTCCTGAGTCTGACTGAGTTCTGTCTTAGAAAGGTGAAAGGCAGTCTCACCGCTCGCTCCTCAGCCTGCTTGCGCTGGCAGGAACGGAAACACTGATTTGGCCAGTCAGAAACCAACAAGAGTTTTTTTTGTGTGTGTGTTTCTTTTTTGTTTGTTTGTATTTTAAATTTGCTTTTGTTGTGGGTGTTTCTTTCTTTTTTCTTTCTCTCTCTCTCTCTCTGTGTTTTCTTCTTCTTTCTTTCTATTTTTTTCTTTTCTTTTTTGCCCCTTATCCTACTAATGTTTCTGTGATTGTATCTTGATTTGGTTTATTAACCAACATTTTATTTAAAAAAAAAAACTCTTTATATTTTTATATCTCTCAATTCCTTATAATTCTTTTCCATCCATCTTAGTGTTATTACGTCTGCTCCAAATCTATCTCTCCTGTAATATATCTGCTGGTTGTTTTATTTTGGTTGTTGTTTGTTTTGGTTTTTGCATGCAAATTTATATTATCTTTTTCTCTCTTTTCTGACATTTTTTATTTCAATAGTATTTTCTTTTCTTTCTACATAATCTTCTTTGCTTAGCTGGTTATACTGTCGATTGATAGGTTCCCCCTATTATCACATTCACAATGTGTTGATAATTTACTGTCCCTCACTTGGGTCCCATTGGTACACCACTCAA
>PVIA01002784.1:0-193507 GCA_004024845.1 Tonatia bakeri
GGGGGGTGGGAGGGCTTGATTGGGAGTAAAGGGGAGAAAACTGTACTTGAACATTCATTTAAATAAAAAAAATAAAAATAAGCAAATCTAAAAATATATATATTTTATTTATTTATTTTCAGAGAGGGAAAGGGAGGGAGAGAGAGAGAGGGAGAGAAACATCAATGTGTGGTTGCCTGCCATGCGCCCCCAACTGGGACCTGACCTGCAACCCAGGCATGTGCCCTGACTGGGATTCGAACTGGCGACCCTTTGGTTCACAGGCTGGAGCTCAATCCACTGAGCCACACCAGCAAGGGCTCCCTTGACTTTTTTAAACCCCTGGGCTCTTCAAGTTCAGGCCTAAGGGCTGCTCCAGAAGACAGTTTTTGGACATCAACCCTGGGAGTAGGAGTGCCTTGAGCTCCTCTCATCCTTGAAGAAACAGTGCTGCTGACCTCCTGCCCCTCAGGTCCCTCCCACCAGCCGCAAGGATGAACTCCAAAGCTGCTGAGAGCCTTCCCATGGAGTACTTGCAACCCTGGTGGCTTTTCAGCCTAGCTTAGCTTAGTGAGAAACTTAGAAACCACCCCCAGTGCTGCCTGGTTCTCGGTCCTAAGGCAGGCAGCCTGAGAGAGGCAGAGGCGGGGACACAGACAGAGACAGAGGCAACTCCTGCTGTGCCGTGACTGCTCTGTAAGATATGCAGGCCGGCCCCAAGGGGTGGGTTAGGAGGGCGGCAGTGGGGAAGGGAGGATACACTAACTTAATTCTTAGGAGTATGAAAAATTAGTCAGAAATCTCAATTTCTGTTTCATTTCTATTACCCTTATTTTCTCAATGTCCCAAATGCAAAAACAAAGTTGGGGGAAATGTTCACAACCAAAATGGTAAATAAGAGTAAATAGTCCTGATACAAAGAAGGCTCTTAAAATTAGTCCTGGCTGGTGTAGCTTAGTGGATTGAGTGTGGGCTGTGAACCAAAGGATAACTGGTTCGATTCCCAGTCAGAGCACATGCCTGGGTTGTGGGCCAGGTCCCCAGTAGGGGGCCCAAGAGAGGCAACCACACATTGATGTTTCTCTCCCTCTCTTTCTCCCTTCCCCTCTCTCTAAAAATAAACAAATAAAATATTTAAAAAACAGTTAATCAACAAAGTATATCTGCACTAAAGCTTGTAGACAAATGTTCACAGCAGCATTATTCACAATTGTCAAAATGTACAAACAACCTAAATATTCATGGACCGATGAATGGGTAAATAAAAGGTGCTATATCTGCATAAATGGAATATTATTTGACAATAAAAAAGTGTGGAGACATGCTACATCATAAACGAACCTTGAAAACAATACGCGAAGTGGAAAAAAGTCAGTCCCCAAAGACAAGCGGCATGGTTCTGTTGATACTCGAGGCCCGAGCAGGCAAATCCATGCAGATGGAAGACAGGGGCTGTCTGGGGCTGACGGAGGCCGCGGTGACTGAGCAACACTAACGGATGGCGGGTTTCTACTGGGGTGATGAAACTGTTCTGAAATTAGATACGGGGATGGTTGCACAACTCTGTGAATATACTAAAAACTACTGAGTTGAATACTTTAAAAGGGCAAATGGTATGGTAAGTCAGAATCTTACCAAAACTATTATAAAAAAATTAATCAACAGAAAGCCTCCCCACAGAAAAATAAGTCAAGGAAATGAACAGGCAATTCACAAAAGAAGAAATACAAAAGGTGGGTGTGCTCCAGACAGACATAGTCAGAGAAACACAAATAAGCCCAGGACCCCGCTGCCAGGACCAGACCGGCAGAAACTGCCCATTTCCACCATGGCCGGGGCCTGCTCTCAGAGAGCGGGAGCAGGAGACGGCGCACCGTCTGCACGGCAGCCTACCACCGGCAGCCTACGACCGGTGCCGCAGCAGGTGTGGGTCCACTCACCAGCGGGGTGAAAACCAGCGTTCCAGTGTGAGTAGCTGACGGTGGAGCCCGCGGTGCGGATGCCACTCTGACGGGGCATTTCCCCCGCTGCCAGGAAACCCGGAGCCCTGGACCAGGACCCTGGCCAGAGAAAACCCAGCCTCGCTAGCGAGCCTCACCACGCTGGGCACTCGGCAGGTTCCTGGCAACAGAAGTCGTGGGCTCGCTGTTTCCAAAGGGCAGTGGCCCGAGACACGAACACCAGCAACAGGAGACATGAAGGAAACACCGTATATTTCTGTGTCCAATGCACTCCTGTGTCCAATGCACTCCTGTGGTTTTGGACCAAACTTTCGGGGGGGGGATTTTCCTTTTAATTTTTTAAATCAGTTATTTATTTATTTATATTTAGATATTGTTTTTTTTGTATTATAATGGAATTTTATCATTTATTTTTGAACATACTATGGTACAAGAAATTTTGTGTACCAAATAATTACAAAACACAAGAACAGATACAAGGTCTTTCAGGCACTACCTACCCATGTATGATGCGCACCCTTATTTTTCCCTCAAAAGTTTGGGCAACAAAGTACACATTGTACACAGCAAAATACAGCAACTGGAATGGCTCCTGTGGCGACCTACCTGCAGAGCCTGCCAATACTATTGTTGGGAGGGGGTGAAGCAAACAAAATTATTAGTTGAAATGTAAATTAGGGAAATCACTTTGGAAACTAGTAGTATTTGGTCAAAATGAAAACGTACACACCCTGTAATTCAGTCCCACACCTGGGGGAGCACCCTGGATGGGCTGTACATGACTGTCCCACAAATACAGCAGCACCATCTGTCTCAGTGAAATGTCAGAAACAAACCAAATGTCCATAAGCAACAGAAAGAATCAATAAATTCATCCATGAAAATGAAATACAGCCCTGGCTGGTGTGGCTCAGTGCACTGACTGCCGGCCTGTGAAGCCTGGGTCGTGGGCCAGGCCCCACTTAGGGGTGTGGGAGAGGTAACTGATGGATGTTTCTCTCCCTCTCTTTCTCCCTCCTTTCCCCTCTCTAAAAATAAATGAACAAAATCTTTTAAAACAAGAAAAAAAAGAAATACAGCTATATGCATCATGGATTAATCTCAAGAACAAGTGTTAGACAAAAACTTGAAGTCACTGAAAACAACACCAAGTTCAAAGCCCTGCCAAGTTAAACAATACCTTGTTTGGCAATGCAAACATGTGGTACAACTATAAAGAAAGGCAACAGAATTACAAAAGCAAAATTCAGAGATTACCTGGGGGAGCAGCGGGTGGAGGGGGGCACGGATCAGGAGGGGCGCTCTTCCTGCAGTGGTAACATTCCTTTTCGTGAACTGACTGGCGGGTCCATGCCTGTTACTTGTAATCTTATACTTTATACTGTATATTTTGTATCAACTCAATGTTTCACAATTTTTTTTTTTTTTACAAATTTCAACAATGTTCTTTCTGACTTTAAACAATGTTCTGAAGCGTGAACTTGGGCAGTTGACTGCACTACGGGTGACCCTGGAAAGTCCCCGACAGGGGCCCAGTCAGCCCCGAGACTACTGGAATGAGAGGTGCTCACCCACCTGGCGCCCGGGCTGCGGGTGACACAGGTTCCCACTGGGCAGTGCGGCCGTCCATTCAGGACAGGAAGCGGACTGCTTAGATGAACAGTTCCAGCATAGGAAGTGCTGAGGGTGGGGTGGGAACAGGTTCTGCTGCCAGGCCTTTCAAACGTCTGAAAGCCCCGACATTGAACATGGTTTTGATGTCCCAGTGAACCCACCGAGACTGTTTTCTGACCGGGTCCCCACTGTGCCGGAGCTGCCCGCTCTGAACCTCTGCTCTTCAGACAGGAGCGCTGGACTCCGAGTTCCAGCCGGGGCCTGTGCTTCCTTCATTTGAAGCTCAAGGCTCCTCTCCCTCCGGTTTCCTAGCAAGCAGGTTTGAACCCCAGAGCCTAAGCCCTGGGTTTCTGTCTTGGTGGTTTGAGGTCGACCTTGACTGGCCCCTGGACTGTTGAGCTACTGACACCAGCGAAGACCTTAGAGTGGCGGGTACCTATGCTAACACTCACCACATAACTGTGGCAAAGGCTGCAGCCATTCAGTGCCGGAAGGCTGACCCTTTGGCTTGTACTGTTCAACCACTTCAAAGTTGTGGCCAGCAGTAGTAGATGATGGTCTCGGGACAATATGCTCAGTGCATATAATGCAGCTGGAGTTTTTCGCCTCCTCTGCAGTTGGGGCTCCCTCCCTGTTCTGGGGTCCACCCCCAACAACGTGCCACCCCACCAGACCCCACATCTGAGAGCCTCCGTGCCACCCACACAGGCACCATCCTTCGGGAAACTCCAGCAGAGGATGGGCCACCTGGTCACGTGTTCCTGTATCAAATACCTTTCCTTCTTCCTCAACCCCACACACTTCCTTTCCTGACCCTCTTCAGGGTCCTCTTCTCCTCCCAAACATATAATAATGCTCAAGTTACCAACTACGGAATCAGGGACTCGGCTAAGCATGCCACATGCACGAACTCACCAATGATCCACCCATATGGCGATGCATGAGGTCATGAATACCCCCTTTTACAATGGAGGAAACTGAGGCTTAGAGAGTTCTGGCACTCTGCCCACAGCCACACATCTAGTAAGCATAAGGAAAAGTAAAGCCCAGGTGTGTCTTAGTTCTTGCTTCTAACCAGCACCCTGGATTGCAGTTCTTAGCTGGGGGTGACCCTGCCCCAGATGCCTGCATCTGTCTACGGACATTTTCGGTTGTGACAGCTGGAGTTAGGTGGGTACTACTGGCACCCGTGTGTGCTACTGGCACCTGTGTGTGCTACTGGCCAGGGATGCTATTAAACATCTCAAAGTGCACAGGACAGCCCCCCGCAAACTTGCCCGGTCCCAAGTGTCAACTGTGTCAAGGCTGAGAAACCCTGCTCTACTGGAAAAAGACAGAAAGACAGAGAAACGACCTTCTGACCTTGACTCTCCCAGTTTAGGTCACAGTTCTCCACGCCCACAGCCCATGTCACAGCCAGACACCAAATAAACCGCCAGGCCCTCCTCTCTCCCCCAGCAGCAGCACGCCCGCCTCACATTGCACTGGGGTTCTCTCGGGCCCCGACTGCCAGGCCCTCTTCAGTCAGTCGAGGATGACCTTCCAGGCATCCATTGCTCACTGCGAACCAGCTATGTGCCAGGAAGTGAGCTACGCAGTGGGAATGCCAGGAGAAAGCAGACCCCGTCCCTGCATGCAAGATGCTGGGGGTCTGCAGGGAGACAGACAAGGAAACCTATGGTTATAATATGAGGATTCTAAAAAGTCACAGAGGACGGGCCCCCAAACTCTGCGGTGCTGGGAGCTGGGGAGGGCTCAGCAAAAGCTTCCTAGAAGCCTTTGAGTTTGGAAGGGAGCCCTCCCCTTCCAAAGGACCCCTCACCAGACTTTTTGGAGTATGGTCTCTGAGAATCCACAAACTGACAACTTTAATTAGAAAGCTTGGTGGAACCCCTGAGGGATTCGGGGAGGGCACAGAGCAGTCCTTGCACAATGTGGACAATCCCTGCCTCAAGGTGGGAGCGGCAGCCTGCTTCCCCACGGGGTCAGGCATTCTTTGACTGCAATCCTCACACGCAACTCTGGCTTCCAACCACCCAGCACCTTGCGGCAGGAGGCCACTAACATTTGCACATCAGACCTTGTGAACTACATGCTTGATCTCACATAATTCTCAAAACTGTTCTGTGAAGGAGAGATCGTTATCCCCATTTCACAGATGAGGAAACTGAGGCACAGCAATGCAGGAGCTGGATCTTAGGACACAGCACGACTACACAGTGAAGCAGGGATCCACACTCAACACCGGAGTCCTCGTCACCTCTGAGGGGACCTGTACAGTTATCTACCCAAGACAGGGCGTTCATTCCAAATCTCCACCACCCCAGGAGAGCATTCCGCCCGCCACCCTTCAGAGCACCACACAATTTTAAACAGATCTCTGTGGTGTTTCCCACAATGTCCTGTGATTATCCACGTGGCCGAGTTTCTCACTCAGGCCCACATCCCTAGCAGTGTCTGCCACGCTAAGCACAGAAAACGCTGAATGTGTCAACAAGCCTGGACTCCCTGGGCACAAGCAACATAAACCTGCCCAAGCCAGACCAGCCTGCCTTGGAGAGATGGAGGCCTGGGAAGCACGCACAGCCCTCTTGCACCAACACGGTGGACTGGACCTCAGGCTGGGCCCAAGCCCCAAAGTTAGCAATCCAGTCACACAGGGGACCAAGCAGGTTCTCTCAGCCAGCTTTCCCTCCGGTATTGGAGTAATCATGATTCATTCTTTGTCTGTGCACCAGATGCTAACGTTTGCGGACATGCTGTACAAAACTATGTAACTTTAAACATTAGAACTGTAAAATAAATGAGTGTGCGCTCCCCACTCCGTCTTTCCCTTTTTGCCAAGTGGAATGCATACACGATGGCAGGAGCTGAAGCAGCCAGCTTAGACCATGAGACGGAAGCTGAGGTTTGAGCACGGAGAGCCACATGATCACCGGTCGGTATGCTGCTCCTGGACTGCTTTGCAAAACAGACTCAACTGCTCTACCAGCTCTGGACTGCTTACTTCCAGAACAACATTCCTTACTTCCAGGCAAGGACTAAGTTTCTATTTTGTTTCAGCCACTATATTCTGGGATTGTTAAGATTGCAATACTTAATAAAACAAGGTGTGAGCACTGCCCAGTGATTGACTCAGTGGGGTCTTCATTGGTAAAACCGCGGTAATATCAATAATTCCCCCTAAACTAGGATTCTGTCATTTGTATAACTTTAAAGAAAAATCTATCCTGAAAGGATGATTTGACTCATGCTGAGCCTTGAGAAGAACAAACTGACCTGCTGGTTTGTTTCATCCTTGGGTATTACAGACATACCTCAGATTTCCAAGTAGCCCAGGCTACTCTTTTCTGACAGTGTGTCTACGTAAACTCCAGCTTGGCTCTCCTCCTCCCACTCATTACCTGAATCAAAGACACCCAAGTGGAAAATGCAATGAGAACTCAGAAAGTACCTGCTTCCTTAAGAGCTGCCTTTTCATTCATCCCTCAAACACAGGCAAATGCAGAGCACCAAGCATAGAGCCTGGCACATGGTAAGTGCTCAATAAAAGTCAAATTGCATCATTTTTAGTTTGCTGTGGCCACCCTCATTTCTAACCTGAACTATTTTAGAAGATTTCCCATTGGCCTCCAGGGTCACCCCCTTAACAACATTTTTCACCTAGCCAGAGCAATCTTTCTAGTCCACAAATCTTAAATGACTTCCCGTTAACCTAAACTTTAAATTCCAAAACTTGATTTAAAAGTCCCCCAGGGGCCAGACCACAGCCTGCTCCCTTAATCTTAACTCTCATCTCTGACAGGAAGAACCTCAAGTGCTCAAGGGCAGAGTGAGCAAGCCCAGAGGCAGAAGCCCAGCTGTCTGGCTGCACGGCTGACTTTTCACTACTGTGCCAGAGTTGGATCAGCCGACCCATCCTCAGAACCCTCCGGGTGCTGAATCACCGTCTGTGGAATGAATGAATGGGTGAGTGGATGGGGTTGTACACAGGGCCAGCGGCGGCCTCCCACTCTCCCAGAACCTCCTAGGCCCTGGCAGGCCTGTGCCCTCTGCCCCTTCCAGCGCTTGTAAACTGCCCCGGCACCCTGCCCCCTCGCGGAGCGGCCACAGAACGCCCACCCGCTGAGGAGCGCGGGGTCAAGGGGCGGTGACAGCCCGGCGGCGGGGGCGGAGATGCTACCAGCTGGGGTGTCACCCAGCCCCTGAGGCGACTCGCGCTCCCTGGCCGCTTCCTGGCCAGGACTGCCAGTTCTCCCAACCACTTCCCAACCACTTCCCTCCCGTTCCCCGAGCGGCGCACCCGGTCCAGCTGCCCCTCACCCTCCTGCCCCGCGGGGTCCCCTTAGTCTGGGTTCCCTTCTCATTCCATTTCCCTCCCCTCCCCCACACAACCGTCCCGGAATATCGCCGCGCCCCATCTTCCGCCGCCTCCGCCCGGATCCCAGGGCTGCCCCGGGCGCTTGCTGACCCTCACCTGCCATGTCCCGGACCCCACCGCTGAAAGAGGTGCATCACGGCCGCGAGGAGGCCGGGGACGGCACTTCAGAGCAGACAAAGGGCGCCGCCATGTCAGAGTCGGGCGGAACCGACCTCGCCGGTTTCCCAGCTGCAACTTCCGCCGCATGCGCAGCGCCCGCGCTAGGCGAGGACCGCCGACAGGCGCATGCGCCTAGCTACCCAGAAGTTACACATTAAACTTCTGCAATTAGAAATTTTTTTTAAAACGAAATATTTCTAGAGAGAGGGGAAGGGAAAAAGAAAGAGAGGGAGAGAAACACAAGGGAGAGAAACTTGTGTGAGAGAATCAGGTTACCTGCCATACACTCCCCGGACCTGACCCGCTTTCCAGGCAGGTGCCCTGACGGGGAATCAAACCTGCGACCTCACAGTTCGCAGGCCGGCGCTCACCAGGCAGGGCAGAAGTGTTTTCATTGTAGTCTTTCCTCGTCTTTCTATTCCTGCTACGAAAGTAACAGCTTTTACGGGTTCAGCGCTTACTGTATGCCAGGCACTGTGTTAACAAATCTCACCAACCTTAAAATAGTGTTAGTCTCCCCGTTTCGGAGAAGGAAAAACATGAGCTCAGGAAGGGTAAATGGAATGCCCCTGTCATGCATTTTGCAAGTGGTGGAGCAAAGGTGTGGATTTAGCTGTGGTTCCAAAACTGCGGATCCCGGATCACGTTTTACTGTCTTGTGAGCCAACCATTACCCCTGTCCCCGCTTAGGGCGTTTCCAGGATTAGCCTGGGTGTGACCGATGGTGCCTAGAAAAAAAATGTCTGCAGAGTAGAACAGTCTTGCTGGGGCCTCTTTCCACCTTTCAGCACCTTCTGGCCACTGACCTCTGCTGCCTCACAGTTCGTGGGCTTTCTCCGTGCTTCACTTCTGATCCTGTGCATTTTCCGTGGTCCTTAATTTTAACAACGCTGTCGCTACTAGTGTCTGTGTAAGGACAGCAGCCCCTCCTCCTACCAACTGAGGCTGATCCTGCTTTCCCGGGAGAGCATGTAAATGACTTCGTCTTAGAAAGTTATAAAGAGTTGCCTGTTCCCCTCAGAGACCAGTCACCACCCCTCATCTGTCTCCAGATCTGGAAGCAGAGTCTGATTCCAAAATGCCCCAGAAACCAAGCACACAGTCTGCATAGAGGTGACTTACACCTGTGACACAGATAGATCTGTATCAATTTTCTATTGCTGTGGCAACACATTACCATAATCTAGAGTGTTAAAGCAACATGAACTTATTATTACTTGGTCAGAAGTCCAACACGGGAGGGTCTCTCTGGGCCAAAATCAAGAGCAGGAGATTGAGGTCAATCACCAATGTCAGTAAGTTAATCAGCCAGGCCTCGGCAATGAAGCCTTCGTGAAAACCCAAAAGAATGGTGCTCTGAGAGTACCCAGGCTGGTAACTACGTGGAGGTTAGGGGACAGTGGCACACTCAGAGGGTATGGGAGCTCCTCATCACCTCCTGCATACTTTGCCCTACGCGTCTCTTCCGTCTGGCTGGTCCTGAGTTGTGTCCTTTGCCAGACCGAATCAGGAGGCTTTGGCTAGAAATAAGTAACAAAGACTTATTCAAAGGATTTGCAAAGAGGAAACACAACGAGGCAATACCCAGAGTGTTCCAAAGAAGAGAGAAAAACTGAGAGTTCATACAGTAAAAAGTACAGTCTTGAGAAGAACCAGCTTCCGCCCTGGCTGGCGTAGCTCAGTGGATTGAGCGCGGGCTGCGAACCAGGCATCGCAGGTTCGATTCCCAGTCAGGGCACATGCCTAGGTTGCAGGCCATGTCCCCCAGCAACCGCACATTGATGTTTCTCTCTCTCTCCCTCTCCCTTCACTCTCTAAAAATAAATAAATAAAATCTTAAAAAAAAAAAAGAAGAGAATCAGCTTCCCAGTCTCGGCCCCTGGGTGGGTCTGAGATGGGAATCTCCCAGATGCCTGGGGTCTGGATGGTGGACGTGGATGAAGAAAGAAATCTGGGGAAAGTAACCTTAGTGTGATCTGACCTTAACTTCCCAAGTGGGCAGGTCACAGCACATAGTCATGCCCCAGGCCTGTAATTTTTTAGTAAAAGGTTTATCCTGCTTATTTAAGCTTTCTACACAACAAGGTTAACCCACCTTTGAAATAAACCTGAAACACCCTTAAGAGAGCCCATAATCTTGTTAACTATCCCGCAATCCAAGCCCCACCTTGCCCTCTCCCACCTTCACATAATCTTCCTTACATTCCCTTTCAAATGCATATATGAAGATGCAAAACTGTAATCTCGGGAGCACTTGAGACCTTACTCACGACATATGTTGTCTGTTTGGCTCAGATAAACTTTTTTTTTTCTTTTAAAGATTTTATTTATTTATTTTTAGAGAGGGAAGGGAGGGAGAGAGAGAGAGAGAAACATCAATGTGCGGTTGCTGGGGGCTGTGGCCTGCAACCCAGACATGTGCCCTGACTTGGAGTTGAACCTGCAATGCTTTGGTTCGCAGCCCGCGCTCAATCCACTGAGCTACAACAGCCAGGGCTGGCTCAGATAAACTTTTATAAAAATTCTCTACAGGTTTGGACGTTTCTTATGTTGACATGGGTTTCTGGTGGTGTGGACAGGGGAACATTCTTTCTTGATTTCTCCAGAGGGTTATCTACAGGACTTATATATATTTCCAGGCATTGATGCACAGCTGAAAAGTTCAGAAGTTTAAGTCTTCAGGCTCATTAAAGCAAAATTAAATCTGTTCCTCATACTCGGCCCACGTGGTCTAAACGGATTTTGTGAACTTGACTATACAGGCCCCATTTTCAGTCGGTTTAGCTACATTGACTTCATCTTGTTTTCTTCACTCATTCTTCACCTTTCATAATATACTGGTGATCTAATAAGTAAAATATTTCTCTGAGTTCTGTGAACTGCTCTGGCAAATGAACCAAACCCAAGGACGGGGCTATGGGAACCTCTAGTCCTACAGAAGTTAATGACAACTGGGACTTTCCATCGGCATCTGCAGGGTCAGGGTAGCAGTCTTATAGGACAGAGTTCTTATCTTTTCTTTTTAATTAAAAAAAAATTGTTTATTTACTTTTAGAGAGAGGGGAAGGGAAGGAGACAGAGAGGGAGAGAACCATCCTTGTGTGAGAGACAAACAGTTGCCTCTCACACGCCTCCAACCGAGGACCTGGCCCGCAACCCAGGCATGTGCCCTGTCTGGGAATCGAACCAGTGATCTTTCCATTTGCAGGCCAGCGTGCAAGCCACTGAGCCACACCAGCCAGGGCTCAGAGTTCTTATCTTAACCTGTGGGGTCTGACTCTATCTCTAGGTACTATTTCCAGGTAGATAGTGTCTGAACTGAGTTCATTGCTTGGTTGAGTAGCAAAACACACCTGGGTACTGGTGGCAGAGTCAGAATACCCTCCATCACCCCTGCAAAGTCCCTTTCTGGGGATTAGGGCATGCATATCTTTGGGGGCCATTTTTTAACCATACATAGTTACTTTTTATTCACACTAGGAATATTGTTTCCATTTAATAAAGCAATATCAATTTTCACTTTGAAATGTTTTTCTTTTCCAATAAAAGCAGTTGGTTTGACTTAAAGGATGCTACACACTGTGCCCTCCCCAAATTCACATTTTAAAACCTGACCTTCAATGTGATGGTATTAGCAGGTTGGGGGGCGGGGGTCTTTGAGGGTGATTAGGTCATGAGGGGGGAACCCTTATAAAAGAGACCCTAGAGAGGTTCCTTGTCCCAGAAAAAAAGATAGCTACCTCTGAACCAGCAAGCAGGTCTTCACCAGAAAACAAATCTGCAGACACCTTCACCTGGGACTTCCCAACATCCAGAACTACCAGACATAAATGTTTGTTGTTTGAGGCCCCTGACAAAGGACGAGTTATGTGAGTAGTATTCCAGAAAGTCTTAGGTAGGGGGAAAAAGTAACAAGACAAAACAGTGGTGCAGCCCGATGATGACTGAGGTTTGGGAAACTGAGGCCTGGAGGAGAAGGTTCCAAGGCCTGTGCCGGGTCAGGAAGCCACTGAAGTTGGAAGAAGTGGTGTGTGTGTGTGTGTGTGTTAGAAGGCCTGCCTCCCAAAGACCCAACAGCAATCTTGTTGACACAACCTTGTGGATCAAAGTAATCCCCTAATTGCCCCCGGCCAGTTCCTGGGGCTCCCGGGGGAAGGCAGTCAGGATCCGGATCCTGCAAATACAAAAGGTCTGGCCCTTGGCTGGGGAACTGCATTCTGGAACAGGCTGCCCAAAACGGCTCCTCCTGCCGACACTCCACCAAGCTGAACTAGGTGTGGTAGCAGCAGCCATGGCCTCATCAGAAGACCTCAGGGACCAGAGGGCCAGCCCCAGAATCATGGGGCTTGAGACAGATCTGGACACCAGTTCAGGTAAGAGATGGCTGAGGATGCCTCTGCCTTGGAGAAGGACCTGCTGGGAGGGGCCTGCCCGTATTCTCAAGCCGGGGGAGGACTCCACTTTTACTTCTTGTTCTAAACAATCTCGCAGAACGTAAGCTTCCTCCCGAGCCTGTTGTGGTGAAGAGCACGTAGTTAATAAGGGAATGGATGTGTCATTATTAGGGGAACTCGAAAAGTTACTTTTTCAAGAGCACCAGCTTTAGATTCAGGGAAACCCGCTCCAGCACTTGCTTCTTTGATGAATGGACCAATCGGCTCTTCTCCCTGGACTAGGCCCTGAGCTGGGTGGGGAGGACAGAGCAGGGACCCCCAGGGCAGAAATGACCGGGAACTGATGGTGTTCTCTCAGGTTCTGGTGTCATGTGGGGAGCAGGGGAGCAGCATGATGCTCCCTGAGGACCCTCATATCTGCTTAAGCCCCTCCTCAGTCTTCTGATCTGTGGGAGGGGCTGGGGCTTTCCTCTGGTTTCAGGCCCTCGCTGCTCTCGGTGAGGTCCGTGGACCAGCAGCGTCAGCATCTCCCTGGAGCTTGTCGGAAATGTCCCCCTGTACTGGAATCTGCACGGTGACAAGGTGCTGGGCCCTCTGTGTGCACCGCAAGGACGAGGAGCTCTGAGCCAGGGGTCTCTGGGCTCCTGGGGGGCAGATGGCCAATCAGAGGGAAGCAGGATGGAAAGCCAGGTCTCTCTGATGCTGAAGTCCACGCTCTTTGCCCCCACGGTTTCCATCTGTGTGTGTCCACCTACACACGGGCAAAACCCCGGGGAGTGAATCACCAAGTGAATTAATAACAGAACCCAGTCGACTGTTGTGCTAACGTGAACCTTCGGCCTTCTCCTTCCTTCTAGGGGGGAAGCCAGCCCGCCATCTAAAGGCCGTCCCCACAGCTCACCTAACTTTTGTCATCGACTGTGCCCGTGGGAAACCGCTCTCGCTGGCAGCACCCCCGGCGCCGCTCCAAGCCCTCAATCCCAACCCAGGACCTGTCACCCCTCCAATGAAGACTTACATCTTGTTCTGTGGGCACAGCCAGTCCCATCTGATTCAGGAGGCCCCCTTGGGTGGGGAGCACCTTGCCCAGGGCAGGGGCACCCTGCCACCCTGCAGAGGGACTGTGACCTCAGCTTTCTCCTCAGTCAGCCTGCTGAGGTCCCAGGAGACCCCTGAAGCCAAGGGGAGTTCCTCAAAGATGGTGCCCACAAGGTCTTCGGCTTGGGAAATATTCATGGATGCGCTCAAAGCTTTCTCCTCCTGTGTCTGTGGGCGGGCAGACTAACTGTGAGAGCCTGACTGTGGGACGAGGGGGCTGGCACCTCAGGCTCAAGGGTCCAGGGGCTACCCCTCCCAGGGCCCACGGCCTCTTTGCCAGGGTCTGCAAAATGCCAGAGAAAAACACCACCACTTTCCTGGAGCTTGTATCCCTGGGGGGGGGGGGCGGGGGGGGGAAGGTTAAACAACCAGTTAAATAAAGACAGTTTTGAACAGTGACAAAACGAGCTCTGTGTAGAAATTGAGACATGGTACGGGGGTGGACAGGGATGGGGGCAAAGGGCTTTTCTGATGTGGTGGTTGGGAAAGGCCCCTCTGAGTGGGTGGCAACTGAAGTACGACCTGCCCTGGTTGGTGTGGCTCAGTGGATTCATCACTGGCCTGCGGGAACCAAAGGGTTGCCAGTTCAATCCCCAGTCAGGGCACACACCTGGGTTGTGGGCCAGGTCCCCAGTAAGGAGTGTGCAAGAGGCAACCACACATGGATGTTTCTCTCCATCTTTCTCCCTTCCCTCCCCTCTCTCTAAAAATAAAAAAAAAGTAACCTTTTAAAAAATAAAGTATGATCTGAGAGGTAAGAAGGAGCCAAGCTCTGTGAACCACCCTCACCCAGGGCCTTGGGGCGAAGCAGACCAAGTGGGGCCAGGACGCCCCAGCACGACAGGCAGGGGCAGCACGCTGGCCACTGTCAGCTTGGTTCACATACAAGTGTGTAGGTCACCAAAGGGCATGAGACACAGAATGGGGAAATTCAAGAACTTAGGTAGGACCTGGCAATCTGAGAGTGAATAAAAGGAAGCAGCTTCTCAAGAGGGGGCGAAAGTCTGCCAAAGGGAATAGAGTATCATATTTGAACAAATAAAATAAGAGATAGTACAAACTGAGCATCTATTTCATGCCAGGCTTGTGCTGCCCCCCTAGAAATACAGAAGAGGGGGGTCCTTCTCCATAGGGCAGTCGTGTTCCCCAGCGTGACGTGTGCTCACTGGCATGTGTGAGGGTGTGTGAAGGTCTAAGGGAGGCACGGTGCTGCATGAAACTCTAAGTCAACCCATCTGAGGACGTGTCTCAAGGCTGTCAGGTTAAAATTGCTGCTTGTGCATTTATTTACTCAAATGACTGTTTTCACCAGGTTCCTACAAACTTTAGTAGCTGACATGTATTGACCATTTGCTCCCTGCCAGGGAAATAACACCCTTCCTGTGCCAGTATGGGGATGCACTGGTTTTGTGCCCATTTCACAAATTAGGGAATGGAGGAACATAGAGATTGAAGGACCCACCCAAGTCCCCATGGACTGGTGCAGTTGGAATTAGAACCCAGGCAAGCCTGGTGCTCAAGTTCTTGCTCCTAACCCTAGGGCCAATGGCCTCCCATCCTAGTAAGGTCACTTTCAGGCAGACAGGATTCAGAAAGAACAGATGTGGCCCTGTCCTCAAGGAGCTCACAGCCTGGTGGGGAAGGCAAGAAAGGTGACTATTGATGGGTGCAAGAATAAGGGCACACAGAATGCTGTTGGGGTTGGAGGAGGGTGCCCAGCTCACTCTGGGAGAGGAAATCAGGGAGGACTTCCTGTAGGAAGTGACATCTAAGCTTAGATCTGAACAGTGAGTGAACCATACAAAGGCGAGGAAGGGGTGGGGAGTGTTCCAGAAAGAAGGACCAGAGTCACTCAGGCTGGCTATTGTACTCATTCCTTTATTCACCAAGTCTTTATTTGGCACCCACTGTGTGCCAGGCTCTGGGCCAGATGCTGGAATGGGGCCCGACTGACAATGAAGGTGCTTATTCTCTAGCAAAGCACAGAGAAGTGGCAGGGACCACATCGTGTGAGGCCTTGCAGACCGTGATGAGGTCTTTAGATTTTATTCTGAGATGAGGACCATTGGAAATTGTGAGCTGAGAGTGACATGACCAGACGTACCTTTTAAAATTTTTCTTCTAGCTCTTGTGCTGGGATCAGAAGCTTAGGAGACTGCGCCTTAATTCAAACAAGGGGGGGGGGATGTTTTGAACTAGAGAGGTGATGACAGAATCATCTGGATGACATAAGGTCCCTTCCTCTCTCCTCTCCTCATCAAGAATCACTGGGCTAGAAGAGCCCAAAGACAGCGGGTATACCGAGTTTGAGGCCCTCAAGGAAAAGGGTGAGGCCTATAGCTGCACATCTAGCTGTTCATCAGCAGGTGTCGCCCTATCACCAGTCTGGAGGGCACCCTGGTCTCCCCCTGGGTGGGAAAGGTGGGAACCTGCTGGGCATGGAGCCAGAACCCTGGGGCCAGTGGCTCCATGGGGTCCATGTTTTCAGAATCCAAACTTTCATTCTAACCAACACCCCTTTCATCCAGAATAAGGACTATTGATATTTTTATGTGCATCACATGCCACTTCAATCCCTTTCACTCCAGACCTGTGAGGTGGGTATGATTTTTATTGCCATTTAACAGATGAGAAAACTGAGGCACAGAGAGATGGAGTGATTTCCCAAGGTTCCCGTCTAGAAATCCCCAAGCCATATGACTACACACCTGTAGTCATAGCATCGTAACCCTGCGCTGTGCTGTAGGTGCTCCCTTCACATTCGTTGAGCGAGTGAAGGAAGAATGAACGCTCTCCAAGGAGCCAGCCTAGGCCCTGATAGTGTGTAGGGAGTGTCTAGGGGCCTGAACAGGTGAGTGGGACCCTCAGTAAGACGAGGCACACAAGTGGAGGAGGATAGCTCTGTCTCCTCTCCAAAATCCTAGGAGGCGCTGTCCCATTTTACAGATGAGGAAACTGAGCCTCCGGTAGGTTAAGGAACTGGCTCAAGGTTACTGGTTCACTGGCTCGCAGGGCTAGTGAGTAGCAGAGCCAGGGTGGACATAGTAGTTTGACCTTGGAGCTATAACAACCGGACTGTACTGTATGGACTTACTGAGAACCTGTTGAGGGAATCAATCAATGCATGAATGATGGACTTTATTGAACCAGTGAGGGAAAGTGTAATTAAGTGCATGCGTCCCTGGGTCGGCACTTATGCTTAATTCAGGACTGTGTCCTGTGTAAAATAAAATAAAATAGATAATTTTAAAATGGAGTCGGGCTGTGGCTGGTGTGGCTTAGGGACTGAGTGCCGGCCTGTGAACCAGAAGGTTGCTGGTATGATTCCCGGTCAGGGCACACGCCTGGGTTGTGGGCCAGGTCCCCAGTTTGGGGCACACAAGAGGCAACCAATTGACCTATCTCTCACACCACTGATGTTTATCTCCCTCTCTTTCACTCTCCCTTCCTCTCTTTCTAAAAATAAGTAAAATTTTAAAAATCAAATAAAATGGAGTTGGACCTGCCTCAACAGAGGAACTACTTTGTACGCCTTATGCCTCCAACCTTTGGATATTAAAATGGAGCAAAATAACCTTTGGACTGGGTCCAGAGGAACCCTATGCCCCAAAGAACTGTGTGTAGACACCAAGGAAGCAGATATTATTCCCACCAGACTGGAAATCACAACCATTCTTTAGGGTTAGCACCCCTGTGTCATCGCACCTGTAGAAGTGCCTTCCTCCTGTTGATGTAATCGCTCTTCTTCCCTTTCTCATCAACGCTCCTCGTCTTTGTTTCTTTTCTTTTCCTTTTTTTGTTTTGTTTTGACTTTGTTTCTTAATCGGAATGTTACTTGGGTTTCTGCCTGAATCGATGCTTCCCGAAGAGCTGTTCTTACTGATTTCAAATAAATGCCTGTTGCCTCTCACATGGAAAGGCCTTTTTAATTTTAAGTTCGCAGTCCCCAGTGCCTTAAAGTACCTGGTGTAGTAGGTACTTGGGGCACCCTGAGCAGTGCAGCTCAGGGGGTGGATGTCGTCCCCAAATCCAAAGGGTCGTGGGTTTGACTGTGGGTTTGACTGTGGGTCAGGGCTCGTGCCTGGGTTGCACGTTCGGTCCCCAGTCGAGGCTCACGCAAGACAAAGCCAGTCAATGGGTGTTTCTCTCTCTCTTTCTCCCTCCCTTCCCTTTTCTCTGGAGTCAATAAAAAGAGAAAAGAAAAAGTTGCCTACTATCTCAATGAATACTGTCTTTTTTTTTTTTTTTAAGATTTTACTTATTTATTTTTAGAGAGGGAAGTGAGGGGGGGAGAGAGAGAGAGAGAGAGAGAAACATCAATGTGCGGTTGCTGGGGGACACGGCCTGCAACCTAGGCATGTGCCCTGACTGGGAATCGAACCTGCGATGTCTGGTTTGCAGCCCGCGCTCAATCCACTGAGCTACACCAGCCAGGGCACAATGAATACTGTCTTAAAAAAAGAATTATGTGAGGCCAGCAGCCCTGCTTGGTGCCTTCCAGCATGGCACCCAGAGGGCCCCCACCCGGTCGAGCATCCCCCAGATTTCCCTGGAAGGTTGTCCCTGGGTCCAAGGCCCCGGGGCTCCCGCCTGGCTGGCTGCTGGCTGTGAGCAGCAGGCCAGCTGTGCTGACTGTAAATAACAGCCCCTCCCCTGCCCAGGGACTGCTGCCTTGGGGGCCCATCCAGCTGACTCCAGTCACTAAGCCCCTGGGGACCCTCACTTGTTTGGGGGCAGAGCAAGTGTGCGTGGTACCTTGGTTTTCCTTGTTCAGAAAACAACGGTTTTAACAAAAGCTTAGCACTTGCTGAGCTTAAACTAAAGCATCATCTCTTTCTGGTTCCTCACAGCTGCTCTGGGAGGGTGCACCCTGGTCTTTGTTTGTGGATGACGGAACTAGGCTTCTGGAAGCTTCCTCCCCACCTCCACCCCTGGGGCCCAGACAGGCTCTTCCGGGAAGCCCAGGGAACCTTTCAGCTCTGCCCCCACCTGCTTCCCCTGGAGAGAAGACCCCAGGTACCAAAGCAGCTCTCCGTCCCTCTAGCCCTGTCTCACTCAGCCTTGGGTCCGGGGAGAGTGAGGGTGAAGCTAGGGATTTCAGGGTCTAAATCTGTACACTGCCCTGGGTGTTTCGGTGCGCGGCACACGTGAGGTACATCACAACCAAGCGCCAGGGCGTTTAAACGCATCACGAAACAGCTCTGGCGGGTAGAGCTTAGCGCCGTTTTGCTGTAGCGCAAAAGGTGACGGCACTCGCTCAAGATCACGCAGTTCAGGAGCGGCAGAGTCAGGATTCGAACCCAGATGGAGTGGCCCCAGAGTTTACAACTGACCCTCCGCTCTGTGCTGAGGCTCCTTAGTTGTTGTTTTTAATCCCGCAAACGTTTCCTTAGCTCCTCTCCCACGCCAGGCTTGGGAGCAAGAGGGCAGAGGAAGGCTTATTCTTCTGCTATTGCAGAAGTGGGATCCAAGGCAGATAGGGGGTGGGTGGGTGGGGCGGGGAGCTGGGGATGCAGTGTGGGTGCTGGGGCTTAGCCCCCGGCCAGGGCAGGGTGGGCCAAGGGGAGATGGTCTGGCAGAGAAGAACCGGCCTGAGGTTCTGGAGGTCTGGGTCTCCGTTCCATCTCTGCCACTGACTTGCTGTGTGACCCTAGACAAGGGCCTCCCTTCCCTGGGCCTTGGTCTTCTGTAAGGAGTTTAAACTGACTCCCAAGGGACCAGGGCTGGCCAAGCAAGTGGTTGAGGCCTCTGGGTCTGCCCCCCACCAATACGCTCTTTTCATCTGAGTCTGAGTTTCTGTTAAAGACAGGGTATGGGCCTAGGGTTCTGCGACTCTGTGACTCTGCACTGGTAGCTCTGGAAGGCTTTCTGGAGGAGGGGGCTTTTGCCCTGGGCCAGGTCTTTAAAAGTGAGGGAGCCTCCTTGGTCCTCTGCACCCCTCAGGGTCTCTGACACCACCTGACCTGGGCCTTCTCCCAAGTCTCTAGCTCTGCGGAGCACCATATTTTCAGCTTCCCCTGCCTCCTGCCAAGCCCACTCCAAGAGCTGTAAGAAGTACTAGGCCAGCGCTGGCTGGCGTGGCTCAGAGGATGAGCACGGGCTGGGGCCGGGAACCAAAGGGTTGCGGGGTTTCCCAGTCAGGACACAAACCTGGGTTGCGTGGGCCAGGTCCCCAGCAGGGGGCGCTCCAGAGGCAACCACACATTGATGTTTCTCTTCCTCTCTTCCTCCCTTGCCCTCTCTAAAAATAAATAAAATCTTTAAAAAAAAATAAAAAAGAAGTATGAGTCCACTTTCCTGTACAGGATGTGTGTGGGGTGCAGTGGGGCTGCCTTGGTTGGACCCCTTGTGGTGTTGATGGGTGGGGTGGGGGGCGCTCAAATGTGGGAAAAATTTTGGTTTCAGGCAATAACTAATAAGCTTAGTGATCAATGCACGTAAAAGCTGTTGTTCCAGGAACTGAAGGCGTGCCCCACCATGACTCCAGGAGACCACAGGTGGTTCCACCTTCGGGCCCCAGGAGGACTGCTAACAGTCCAGGCGGCTGGAGCCACTGTGCTCCAGGGAGAGCCGCCCACCGCCTGGGCCCCGGAACGCTGCAGCTTTTATCTGATTGACTTTTCCCCTGAATGCAATCCCCTTGCCCACACTTTCCTTCTCCTTATAAAAAGGGTACGTTTAAAATGGAATGTCAGACGGTCTGTTGGGGTACAAACCCACTGTCTTCTCAGATCGCTGACCATCTGATTATAGCACCCACACAGATTCAACCCCTGTCTCTGCCTATTGGGTCTAGTTGGTGACAGCAGCCCGAACGCTGGCTTTTCCAGTTTCAGTGTGGGCTACTGATTGGGGCTGACCCTGCAGAGGGCTTTCTAGAACCACAGCCAAGAACTCAACCATGCCCCTTCCAAGCTGGGTGACCTTGGGCTTGCCGCTTGACTTCTGTGAACCTGCATGTCCTCCTTGGTACCCACCTTGCAGGACTGTTGTGGGGGCGAGCAGTGTGTTTGGTACGCTCTGGGCTCTCAATGAATGGGGCTGCTATAATTACTCTTCGTGGGGTATGGGGCGGGGTGCAGGGCATCCAGCCAGGCCTATATTTAGCATGGAAAGGGTGGGGGGCCCTAGAAACAAAGTGTTGCCGCTAGTCCAAGCACCTAGGGGGCGGAGCCGCTGAGAGACAGCCTGCTGGTCTTTTCCTCCCCGCCCTCCTTTTCTGCAGGGTCACCTTGGCAGGAGGGCTCTCACAGTCTGGACATGTCCAGTCCCTAGCAGCCACTCTGTCCTCTGTGCGACCCTCATCCCCCAAACCTCGGTCTGGGGAGCAGTCTGCTGGGGCCTGGAGGTTGGGGAATGGAAAGTATGTGACCCCATTGGCCACATGGGGGGCTGATCCCTTTCCCAGCCTGGGCTGCCAATGGCCCAGCTCCTCTCAGCCCAGCCCAGCCCAAGGTGGGACTTTGCTGGGTTCTGAAGGCCAAGGTGAGACTGACCCCATGGATGGGAGTCAAGGAAGGGGGGAGCTGGTCCGGCTCCTCCCCTAAACCCCAGACTGATGAGTGTTGGGACTGCAAATAGCACAGCGGAATCAGTGAGTCACAGAGGCTGGAAATACCGTGCCCACTCGCCCTCCCTCCTCCTGCCTGTAGCTTGAGCTGGCCTGGTGCTGTGATTTCAGTAGCGCCCAGTGGGGGTATGGGGTGCATGGGAGTCCCTCCAGAGAGCACCCAGGCTCCCTGAACTAGCCAACACCCCAACCAGGTTCTGGTCCAGCTCTGCCCCAAGGGCTGTGTGACCCTGGGTCAATCACTCAGCCTCTCTGATCCTCAGTGGCCATCTGGTACAAGACAGGCTTCAGGAAGGCAGGGGATCAGTGCAGCTGACCCACCTTTGGTGTCCTTGTGCCTGGGACAATGTCTGGCTGTAGAGGCAGGTGCTGGCTGGCAATTGGAAAAGAAGGCACTACAAGTCTTCACAGAAATAATTCCAAGTCTTGCCCAGGTGGTTCTGGGAGCCAAGGGAAGAAGCCCAAAGACACCTACATTTCTGTAAGGTCTTAAGTTATGCTTCAGCTACCCCACCCCCAATTCTCAAGGAAGGCAAGTCTGTTTATCCTTATCCAAGTTCGAGAATTTCAGGCAGGTGGCCTCCAGAAGTCTGTGATTTTGTCATTTATTATGTGTGCAGGGTACAATGCCAGGACCCTCCCATCCCCTCCCACCCAAACATCCCCTAAGGACCCCGAAGTGGCAGCGGCGAGAGGCCACCCCACAGAACACTGACCCGAGACCCAGAGCCCAGAGGCTGGCTCTATCACTCGCCCCGGGGCCCTCTCCCCGCCTCCGACTAATATCCACCCATCTCCTCCCCTCACCCCTGTTTTTGTGTGTGGAGACTGAGCTGGGGTCACTGGGGGCCTCTGGGGCTGACTGGAGGTGCTGCACTTCCCTGGGGACCTAGAGGGAACGGGGCCGAGGGCACTCTCCAGCAGGGATATGTGGGGACAGGGGCCCTGGACCAAGAGAAGCAGAGAGAGGAGAGCGACATCCCAGTGCACAGAGGGTGGGGGGCGCAGTTCAGGGCAGCCTCTGACTCCTGGGGTTCACACCTCACCTTCAGCGAGCACGTGGGCGATCAGCTGCCAGAGACTCTGTTTCCCCACTGATAAAAACGGAGACTGAAATCTGATTTTAGAATGTTCTGAATTTGGACTCAGCTAAGGGTAACACTTAGTGTTTGAGGGACGGCAGGGTGTGCATCCTTGTGTGGTGCACACGCACCAAGCCTACAGATTCATAGATTAAACAGGGGGAAGGATGGGGAGGCGAGGAGCCATGGGGAAAGTTGGCAAGACTCTGGTCCCACCTGGAGACCCAAAGCCCCATCCATGCTCTGCCTCCCACCTCTGTTGGGTGACCCAGATGCATGGAAGCAGCCCTGGGACCCCAGGCCGGGCGAGGAAGTGGTGTGGGGTATGGGGGAGAAGGACCAGCCCCACCCTTCAGCCTTGCCTTGCCTGGGGGCATGAGCACATGACCGATGGCAGTAGTTTCACACAGTTTATCACGAACCAGCTGTATTGGAAAAACCCCATCTCTGTGCAGCAGCCCTGCCCTGGCACAGCTGGCTGGCGGGGGCCCCAGTGGGCAGGCAGCCTGGCTGTCAGTTTGAAGTTAAGGGAGTGGGAGAACGGAGGTTTCCATCACACTGTCTCCTCTGGGGCCCTGGGCCCCGGAGATCTGCCTTCTGCCCCTCCTGCCCGCCTTGCCAAGAGGGTCCCAGGTTCCCTTCCCTGCCCCCGCCCCTGCCCTGCAGAGACTCCATAGCACAAAGCTTTTGTCTGTCTGTCCTGCAGACTATTTTCCCGGAGATCCTGCCTCTCCTCATCTCCCTTCCCCAGGTGGGTTCTCTGGGATCTTGCTCTCCCCATCCCGATCCCTTTGCTCTGGATTAAGTGAAGAGCCCACATCTGGAATCTGGGGCCACAGGTAGGCAAGAGCAGAGCTGAGGGCCTCAGCCCGGGGGTGGGGCTCCACACCTGGGGTTTTGGGGGCATCAGGGCTGGAGTCTGGGTGGAGATGTCCTTTGAGCTGTCAGGAGGGTTTAGGAAAACTCTGGTGGGCCAGTGGGGGAGAAGGTGGGGCTTCAGGAGGCCGGGGGAAGGCAGAGGCCCTCAGATTTTGATCTCTGTCCGGAAGGTCTGCTGGACGTGCTCTGTGTGCGGGTGTCGCCGTGCCCGGATGGTGAGGCTGCCGTCCTCCCTCAGGGCTGAGGTCACTGAGGTGGGGTCCATGTCCTCCGGCAGCTGGCACTTGTGAGCGAAGGTGTTCATGACCGTGCCATCAGCCGCCAGCTGGGGCAGAGAGACCCATCAGGGCAGGCTGCCCCACCCCCGTCCTGCCCGGGGCAAGTCACAGTCCCTTCTCCCCAGTCTCAGCCCAGCTGCCCTCCCCACCCCACCCCCACCGCCAAGGGGCTCTGCTCTCAGGTGAGGAGGAGGCCAGGCCAGCGGCTGGCCAGAGTGAGGCGATGGTGGCCGCAGGCTGAGGGCCGTGTGGGGACAGGCGCAGAGGCACTCAGGGGCGGCCCAGGGCTCCCAACGGGTAGGGCTCAGAAACAGAGGAGGCTTGGTGCAGAACCTAGGGCTCCTGAACAATGAGGAGAAGGTGGCACAGCGCAGAGCTGAGCCCTTTTGGACACTCGGACACGTTCGATGTCCACAGTCAGGGCTGGGTTGGTGGCCCTTCCCCCACGGCTCCGTCAGCACATAGTGTCCAGAGGAGCCTGGGGTGGCTGAGTCACCGGCGAGGATGGCAGGGCTGGCACAGGCTGCCCACTGGTCCTGGTGCCCACAGTCTTTGGCGTCCCTGATGGGGTGCCAGGCATTGAGCATCCAGTGCTCCGGGCCACAGGGGACCAGGTGGAAGCCTTGAGCAGACCCTCTCCTTTAATGGGCACCTGTGGCCGTGGCCCACTGGGGCAAGCATCCCTGCCCGGGCAGGGGTACACCCTCCTCTGGGGTGCAGGCCTCCTGGGAGCTGGGATTCAGAGACGCTAGTGACCCAGTGACCCCGAGACCTGTGGATATAGGGAGAGTGGGTGCAGAATGTGTGGTCCTGAACTTCAGGGAGTCCAGTTCCAGGGTCCCGGAACTAGGGCTGGGCCTCTGGACCCCGGAAGGAAGAGGATTTGAGGGGTGTCATGTGGGGGAACTCCTTCCCCCAGCTGCCAGGTGAGCCCCCATCCACCCGCACGCCTGTCAGAAGAGCTGTCCTCACTCAACCACTGTCTCCCTCCTCGCCTTTCCTCTCACTTCGAGCTCAGGTGGCCCTGCCTGCATCCATCCGGCCCCATTCCACTGTGGTACCCCAGCTGCCCTGACTCCTGAAAAGGGATCGTGGGGCTGATCTTGGGGCAGGAATGGGGATCCTACAGCCCACGAGTGACAGGAGCCAGGTCTCCAATTTGTTCTGGGGGCTTGGGGGTCAGAGGGTAGAGTCTAGAGTCCCAGGATGGGACATGGCAGTGGGGACACTGGGTGGCGGGCGCAGGTGCACACCCTGGGCTGGGCGGGGTGGGTGGGCTCACCTTCTCAGCTCGCACTTCGATGTGGTTGTTGGATGTGGTAACGATGATGTCTTCGGGGGAGAAGTCACTCACGTCTACAGCAAACTCATAGGCATCCCCAAGGGTCTTGATGTTGCCCGGCCCCCCAGAACGGGCTGTGGGGAGGACTGCCGTGAGCTGAGCACAGGGCAGATTTGCACCCGGAACTCAGGTTTCTAGTTCCTTCTTCAGGGGGGAGGGAAGCCCCGCCCAAGACCCCTGACTTCTCCTTCAGTTACTGCTCCTAACCCCCCACCCGCCTCTGTACCCCCTTGCAGCCTACCTTCCCCACGGTGGAGAGGGGCCTCCCCAGGCATGGGTGTGCGTGTGTGTGTGAGACACTGTCTGCACCACCCCACCCCCTGCCTGGAGCGAGGGATGCATCCCACCCCTCAACCCTATACCGCCCCCCAGAGCTCCAGCAAGGACCCAGCTGTCGGCACCACAGCCAGCCCCCAGTCACAGCTCTTCCTTGGAGGCCTGCCTGTTTTCACGGCCACATCTGTCCTGGCGGCCACATGCAGCTGCAGCCACGAAGCACCTGTTCCTGGCAGCTGGGCAGCCGCAGCCACTTTCCGAGGTGCCCCGGAGCAGGTGTCCCCTTCCCGTGCGTCTCCCGTCCCCTCGGAGTCCCAAGCACTTGCCTGGGAAGGTCAGGGGCTCCGAGCGGGGCCGCATGAAGCTGCCAAAGTCCTCGGAAAACATGCTCAAGGCCTTGTCCATGGGCGCGTCCTGGGTGGGCAGGGCTCGGGTGGCCGAGGAGGACGAGGAGGACGAGGAGGAGGAGGAGGAGGAGTGGAAACTTCTCTCCGCTCTGAAGGTGGAGGAGGTCCTGTGGCTCATCCACGGGTGGGAGCCGGGCCCTGGCCAGGCGGGCAGGGGTGGATGGGAGAGGCTGTGGGCGGCAGGCTCTGGGGGAGCATGCTGGGCCCCGGCTGCCGGTGCTTTATAAGGCCCGACTGTCCCCGGGCTCAGGGCCAGCCCCTTGTCTACCAGCTAAATTTAGGCCTTGCCGTGGCCCAGAGGGGGCTGGAAATCTTCTCCAGTGAGACGGCCCTGCTGACAGTCCAACACAGGCAGGCCCGGAGGCTGAGCTCATAGCCTGGCATTCCAGGCCGATAACTGCAGCCCCGGGGCCTCGGCACCGCGGCAGGGAGGGGGCCAGAGCTGCCCCCTTGCCACCGCTCCCCCGTGCCTGGGACCTCGCGCATGTGGGTGTGTGGAGGGGGTTCTGTGTCTTGTCTTTCCCATCAGCCTGGGGCTCCCAAGGGCTGCGCCTCCCCCGCCAGACTGCAAGCTCCTCGCAGTCGGGTTTTTCTAGTTCCTGTTCCCTCGCTGCAAACACCCCCATCCCCTGCCCCGAAGTTCCAGCCCTTGGCAGGAGGGGATCCGGGTGGTGGGTGGTGGGAGGTCAGGGCACAGGGGCCCCAGCTCCTGGCTCTGGGGACACGGTGAGATCCCGGTCAGGTCAGGGGGGTGCGGAAAAGCCCCCGCTGCTGGACCCTTTTGTGAGGTGAGGGGCTCCTTCCCTCAGGGCAGCTAATGTTTACAGCGTCTCTTAGGAAGAACCGAGACCGCAGGGCAGGGGGCAGAGTGTGCAGCTGTCCCCCTGCCAGCTCCCCCAGGGACCCAGATTCCACCCTCCCCGCCACCCCCTTCACACACTCTGGAACATTTGGGGGCCCCAAGAGGAGAAAGCCAGCAACCTGAGGCAGGGCTGGGGGCTGGGCCTCAAGTCAGGTAACTGGGTAATTGTCCCTAAAGATCTAGAAGGTTCTATTTCCGGGAACTGTCTGCCTGACCTCCAGCTGCGAGGAGCCACCGGGGACCGCAACGGGCGGGCGGGCGGGCGGGCAGCCGTTCAGCGAGAGGTAGAGAATTCCGGAAGACAATTATTCTAGTTCTGATTTCTGGAACGCTGCTGGGCCCCTGGCTGGGAGCTTCCCAGCACCCTCACCCTCTGTGGAAGGAGGTGTCATTCCCACCTCACAGACAGGGAAACAGAGCCTCGCAGGGAGGGCGGGCTTGCACGGGGCAAGGGGCAGAGCTGGGATCAGAACCCAGGCTGTATCTGAGGCAAAGTCCTCCCTCCAGGAAGCTGGGCGACCCGCACGTGTGTGCATGGAGATGGGCTGGCCCAGAAGACCCCGAGAAGCCCCTCTCTGCTCATCCATGCTCAGCAGAGCCAGGTCTGACCTCAGGTGGGGCCGGGGCAAAGCCAGGGAGAGGCCATTCTCTGCTGCCCAGGCTGCGGTGTGGGATCTCTGACCTCCTCTGCAAATCCTGCCTTCCTCCCCCAGGGAGGCCTCTCAGATTGCTGCACCTACCCAGGGGACCCCTCCCCACAGTACCACCTGACTCTGCCCCCCCACCCCGCCCCTGGCAGGGCGACCTGGTCGTCCTGTGTCTGTGGTTTCTTTGCTGTTCTCCTTTATCAGGCAGTTCTCCCAGGGCAGGGGCTTGCCTGGGAGCTGGGGAGACCCTTTCTCTTTTCTCTGGCTCCCACAGAACTTCATTCTTGGGGGCTCCCTCTACAGGGGTCACTACTGGTGCTGGTGGCCCCCGAAGTGGGGTGGAAGCAGTGACTGGAGAAAGTGGGGTCTGCTGCTCCAAAGGGCATGCCTGCCGGGCCCATGTCACCCATCCTGGCCGAGGGGGCTGCCAGGAAGTTACCAGCGCCGAGGCAAGATGGGAAGAGGGTGGGGGAAGGGGTGGGGGGAAACAGGAGCCAGTGGCTAAATGCAGACACACTGTCACAGTGCTGAGGGCCTGAGTCACCGCTGCTGGGCGTCAGATCTGGTTCCCCACCCCTGCCCACCGGTCCCCCCCCCCCGCCCCCGTCCCTGGGTGTTGCCCACACACACACACTGCATCTGCTGGCTTCAGGGACTAGGAGGGACCCTGAAAGGTCACCACGGCCGGTCTCCTGTCTCTGGGCATGCCTCTCACTTCAGATCACAGGGGCAGAAAAAGCTTCCGAGGTGATCCGATGCCTTGAGTCCCACACCTGCCAGGGCATCCCGATCACCTGAGGGAATTTTTAACAGAGTCATACCCTGCACCCCAAGATTCTAATCTGGGGTCCTGGGAAGGAACCAGGAATCTGTTTTCCTCAGCTCCCCACACAGCCAGCCCACAGCTAGTGTTCGGAAGCCACTCACCAGTCAGGAGGTATTCACTGAACACCTACTGTGTGCTGGGTACTGTTCCAGGCTTTGGGGGATCGGGTGGGGGGAGACTGGTGGGAATGGGGCAGAGATAGGCCCCTGTCCCCGTAGCTCCCAGGCTCCCCTTATTGGACAGAAGAGGAAACCGAGGCTCCGAGTGCTGAAGGACCAGCTGGGGGTGGCAGAGCTGTTCTGGCTTCAAGCCTGCTCCCCCCTCCGCTGCTGCTACCCTCTGTTTGGGATGCGGCACAGCCTGGGCATCTACACAGAAGCACTGTGGTTTGAGAGGCAGTTTCCTGAGACTGGGGGCTGGACCCAGGGTCAAGTCCAAGTTCCTCCCCAGGGCCTGGCCACCGGGACTCGCTGTCCCCGCTCCAGCTTGTCTGCCTCCTGGATGGACCCGGAAGCACTATGCAGGCTTCAGAGTCAGGAACCCTGGGCAGGAGGCCCCGCTCTGCCCCTCCCCCGAGCCTCTGACCCCTGGGACCAGGAGCCTCACCTCTTTGAGACTCCATTTCCTTCAATTGGGATAACGTCGCCCTCTGGTTGGGTTCCAGGAGCACTCACCAATGCAGGGGGGTAGGCAGCGTTGATACCCAGTGATGGGGTAGTAATGGCAGTGCCCTGGCCTTCGCTCTAGCCCTTCCCCCTGCTCGGTCGGCTTCCTTCCCCCTCCCTTCTCTGCCTTTTCAAACGCCTTCCGTGCCCAGCTCTGAGAGTCCCCGGCCTGACCCTCAGCTCCCACAGATGACCCCTCCTCGCTGTCCTGCTGTTTGTGTGAGGTCCCCTAGCCTGCAGAGGGCTTCATGGCTCTGGTGAGTTGCAGGGAGCCGCTGCTCCCGGCCCCTGTCGGCTGCTCTGGGGCACGGCTCAGCAGCCAGGGCAGTTCTGGTCGGTTTGTCAAGGACATTCCCAATGGCCACAGTAAACCCCAGCAGGGAGGGGTGGGGGGAGGAAGGGGGAGCAGGACGTTGATTGGTGGAACACACACCTGTGCAGGTGCACCTGTACTGCAGCTGAAGGAATCTCCGTCAGAGGAGCGCCGTCCAGGCCGAGGCTGGGTGGACACACGCAGGTGAGGGGCTGCTAGGTGCAGAGCTGGGGGTGGACTTGGATGGAATTTTCCAGGGCCAGGTCAAGCAAGGCAGGGACAGGAGGGTGGGGGGGAGGGGGCCAGCACCCCATTTCTACCCTCAAAGAGCTCTCCTTGCGGGCCTGGGGCTTTCCTGCCTCTGTGGCTGTTCTGCCCCTGAGGGGACTCGGGAATGGGCCTGGGGAGTCAGAGCAGTCTGTGGGGGCCCCCAGTGAGAGGAGCTTCGCTGAGCAAGGAGACAGCTCTGAGCAGGGGAGGCAGACTTGTGTCCAGGGAGGGGAGGAGTGGTGGCCACCGGAGGGAGAAGGGGGCCCTGAGGCCTGGGGACTTGGCTTGGCCCATCTACTGCTGGACATGGAGGGCACGACTAGGAACTCACCCCCACTTATGCACACACACACCCCCTCGGTGACCCTCCAGGACATACTGGACTCATGTCCCTCCTGATAACTTTGCACGTGTATGTACTTACGACAGGAAAACGCCACCTTCATTTTGACCTGGGAAGCAGCAACACTGGAAGAGCCCAGGGTCGGTGTAAGGGCTCCAGAGCAGCTCACCAAGGGCCACACCTGTCGGCTACATCGGGGACCAGATGGAGGAGCTGGTAGGGCTGCGTGAGGGCTCCTCAGGCGACCCTGTGACCCTTCAGGAGCTATGGGGCCCGTGTCCCCGCATCCGCCGAGGCATCCGAGGTGAGACCTAGGTCCCCTTCCCCTGCCCACTGAAGACCCCTCAGGACATCACCCCCTACACAGGCTGCACCTCCCCACCCGCCCAAAAGCCCGAAAGCTGCCCTCCCCCTTTTGTCTGCTCCAGGCATCGCTGCCTAGAGGGAAGGGCTCTGTCTGTCAGTCTGTCTATGGGTCAGATGTGCTCAACGCCTGCCTTCTGCTCCTCAGGGATGCAGCGGCGAGGCCCTGTCACTGTGCCCGGGGCCTTGCTGGGGGTGCAGAGGGTGCTCTCTGGCTCCACCGCAGCCCTGCAGGTCCTGGGACAATGCAGGAGTCTTGCTAGACCTTGTGTTCTCTCAGCTGTGGCAGTACCGGAGAGAGTGCCGCTCCCAGCACTCCCTCCACACCCCTGCCCCTTGGTCATTCTTCCATAAGCACCGCAGCATGGAGCAGGGACACAGAGGACACAGGGCAGAGCTGCCAAAGGCCCCCTGTGCTGGCTGCCACCTTCATTGCCACAGATCCCTCTCTGCCTGTCATGTTGGCAGAGCCACCTCCAGGCTGCCCTGGACTGGACTGCCTGCCCCGGCCCAGCCTCACACTATCCCTTTCCTCCCTGCCTGGGGCAAGAGCAGGCCTCCAGGGAAGGTGAGGTCCATGACCCACTGGCTCTGGGCTGTGACCCCATGTCCCTGCACCAGGTGGCTTGGAATGGCTGAAAAAGAAGCTGTTCCGCGTGGGAGAGGACTGGTACTTCCTGATGACCCTCGGGGTGCTCATGGCCCTCATCAGCTACGCCATGAGCTTCACTGTGGGGTGTGTGGCCCGAGGTAAGCCCTCCCTGGCATGCACACCTGCTCCGGACCCAGGGCTTCTGAGCATGCTCTCAGGGATGCCGGGATGGGCAGGTGCAGCGGGGGTTGGGGAGGGACCTGGGTGGGGAGGCAGCCTGGGTCTGGTCCTGACATTGCTCTTGACTTGCTGTGTGACCCTAGGTAGGCTCCTGCCCGTCTCTGGTCCTCAATCTCATCTGCACAATGAGCGAGCGAGACCTGGATTTTCCTGAGTCCTCGTCTGAGCTCTGTGCTCCCCTCTTCCTGTTGCTCGGCTCCCTCTCTTCCCTCCCGCCTGCTCTCAACTCAGTAGCTCTGGGGGAGGGCACTTGCCTAGACAGCAAGCCTCAGCAGGCTGCCTCCACCCTGAGGTCTCCCTGGAAGAGGGGGTGTGGGGCAGGAAGAGTGTAACACAGCTTCTCTGGGAGACTTGCTCGGGGGCCATCACCAGGACCTGCTCTGCAGTGGACGTGGTCTGAGGCGCTTCACACTCTGTCTCCTTTCTCACAGCGACCCTGTGAGGGAGGTCATCACTAGGGCATTTGACAGACAGGGAAACAGAGGCTCTGAGAGGGTGGGTCGCTGGACCAAAAACCTCAGTTAGGAAGTGGCAAAACTGGGTAGGGCCCCAGGGTCCTGCTCCTGCCTCTTCTTGGGGTCTGCCACCACCTGGACGGCCTGGGGCTCCCCATCCCAAGCCTCCGTTTCCTGGTGAGGAGGTGGGCAGGGCCTGGGGGCGGCCCCTGACTCCTGGCTGTCCCCAGCACACAAGTGGCTGTACCGGGAGATCGGAGAGGGCCACCTGCTCCGGTACCTCTCCTGGGCCGTGTACCCCATCGCCTTGGTGTCCTTCTCCTCCGGCTTCTCCCAGAGCATCACGCCCTTCTCAGGAGGTGAGCCAGGTCACCGCGCCTTATGCCTGTGCTCCCCGCATGGCACGTCCTGCCGGCCGAGACCCTTTCTGATGGGTGGAGGCAGGACGCAGCACCCCGTTTCATAGCCAGGCGCAGAGGAGCCACGGCACTTGCCCAAAGTCACACAGCGAGGCGGCAGATCTCGACTCCTGGGTTGTCGGTGGCTCTGGTCCCTTTCTGAGAGCTTTTCTGAGTGGTGATGGGGAGAACTGGTGGCAGGCTCCCCTGCAGGGCCGGTGCCGAGGACATCCCCAGAGAGGGGCCCATGGAGGGCACAGCTCCCCTGGCCTGTCAGCTCTGCCTCCGGCTCTAGGCCAGTGGACGGGAATTCTTGGGGTGTGTCCCGGGTGGCCTGAGAGCCTGCCCTGGGTTCCCCTGAGCCTGCCATAGGCGTTTGCCGGGACACGCTGGGAGGACAGGGACAACTCACGTCCCCTTTCTGACCCTCCACGTCCTCATCTGGAAAATAAGTTTATAAACCCCAATTCCTAGGGTTTAGAAAGGCCTGGCAAGAGGGCGGCATCAAACACCCTCTGAGGGTCAGGTGTTAAGAGTTTCATCCCGAGATTGTCCCTCCTTCTGCCCAGGTTCTGGAATCCCAGAGCTGAAGACCATCTTGTCTGGTGTGGTCTTGGAGGACTACCTGGATATCAAGAACTTCGGGGCCAAGGTGGTGGGCCTCACCTGCACCCTGGCCGGTGGCAGCACCATCTTCCTGGGCAAAGTGGTACGAGCAGGCATGAGGGCACCCTGCCCAGCCCGCCCTGCTCTCCCACCCCTTCCACCTTCTCCCCATCACCCCGCCAAAACTGGGTCGGACGGGCCTCGGCCAGTGCCTGCCTGCCGGGACTCAGTCCTGGAGAGGAGGGAGACTGGGTCCCCAGAGTGTGACAAAGGGGCCGGGGAGACGGAAGAGGTGGGAGCGGTGGGGCAGCCATGCTGTCTCTGAACGAGGGTTCCTCTGCCCCCAACCCTGGGCCCTGAGAGGGAGAGGCAGGGGCCCGGCCCCGCAGAGGTCAGGCGGTGAGCCGCCCTGGGCCCGCGCCTCCCCTGCCAGGGCCCCTTCGTGCACCTGTGTGTGATGATGGCCGCCTACCTGGGCCGCCTGCGCATCATGACCACTGGAGAGCCTGAGGTGAATGGCTCATGGAGGGCCCCCCTTGGAGAAATGAGAGGGAGGGGAGGGAAGGGTCCCACTCTGAGCCCAAGACCCTGAATCGCCCCCAGAACAAGAGCAAGCAAAACGAAATGCTGGTGGCAGCGGCGGCAGTGGGCGTGGCCACAGTCTTCGCAGCACCCTTCAGCGGTGAGATCCTCCTCCCCCTCCCCTGGGGCTCCCCACACCCCTCCTGCCCCCTGGAGGGGCCAGACAGACCAGCTCACTGCTCTGCCCAGCTGAGGGGCCTGGCTCAGGGATGAGCACGAATTTTAGTCTTGGCCCTGGGCAGTGGGGCACCTGCCCTCCCTTTGCTTCAGCTCAGGACAAAGACAGGGTGGCAGGGTGGGGTCGATGTGGGGATCGGCCTAAGGTCTGCGTGGCGCGTCGCTCCCAGGCGTCCTGTTCAGCATCGAGGTCATGTCTTCCCACTTCTCCGTCTGGGATTACTGGAGAGGCTTCTTTGCTGCGACCTGCGGGGCCTTCATGTTCCGCCTCCTGGCGGTCTTCAACAGCGAGCAGGGTGAGCCCCCCATCACCTGACACCTCCTGGCACCCTGGCCTCCTCTCCCTCTCCCTGTCCCTTCCTTTCTCCTCTCCTCTTTTCTTCCTCTCCCATGCCCCCACCTCCTCCTAGGGACCAGGGAAGCAGCTGATCAGCCTTGCGCAGGAAGGGTGGGGGCCCTGAAGGTAGAAGGGACCAAGCAGGCTGGGAGCCGGGGTGGGACAGGGTGGGGGCGGGGCGGGAGTGTGATGCTGGCCCCTCGCTGCCTAGAGACCATCACCTCCCTCTTCAAGACCAGTTTCCCGGTGGACATCCCCTTCGACCTGCCGGAGATCTTTTTTTTCGTGGCGCTGGGGTGAGTGGGTGCCTGGGGCCCCTGGAGCCCAGCATGGGGCCTCCCCCCACCCTTACCCCCGCCACCACACCCCTGGTCCTGAACGGCTGCCCTAGGTCTGGGAGGGGCTCTGGACTCACCTGCCCCCCCTCCCCAGGGCCATCTGTGGCGTCCTGAGCTGTGCTTACCTCTTCTGTCAGCGAACGTTCCTGGGCTTTGTCAAGACCAACCCAGTCACCTCCAAACTGCTGGCCACCAGGTGGGCTCTGGGCAGAGGCTGGGGCCTCTCAGGGGGACACCCCTGGGACTTTCTGCCTCCTGAGCCCACAGCCC
Source organism: Tonatia bakeri (assembly GCA_004024845.1). NCBI lineage: Eukaryota > Metazoa > Chordata > Mammalia > Chiroptera > Phyllostomidae > Tonatia > Tonatia bakeri. Next base: position 33,705 of record PVIA01002784.1, read on the forward strand.
CTTCATGTAGGAAGGTCAACCCCTGACTACATGCCCATCTTCCTAATGAGCCCCCAAACCCTTTCCCACACCCCATTCACGGACCCCCGTTTCCTCATAACACCCTCTCCTGCCCCACAGCCACCACTTCCTTCTTACTGGGCCAGCAGCCACCACCCCCAGAACCCCACCCCTGTGAACCATCAGTCCCTCACTGAACCCCTTCCCACCGAGCCCTAAGACTTACTGAGCCCCCTCTTCTCCCCACACCTTGTCTGACCCCTGGCATCAGCGAGTCAAAGTCAGCCCTCCTCTGTCCTTGACCGGCAGTGCCCTGGCCCCAGCCCTCGCTCCACGCAGACCTGTGGACTGGCCCCACAACTTTCCTGCCCTCTTGAGAGGGCCTGGCCCACGTCCCTCCTTCAGTCCCTCCTCCTCCCGCACCCGCCTCAGTGTCAGCCCCCAGGCTGGCGGGGCCTTGGGGTAGGGGCCAAGGGCAAGGCCGGCCCCAGAGCTTCCCGTCCCCTCCCTGCCCCACAGCAAGCCTCTGTACTCCGCCCTGGCCGCCCTGATCCTCGCCTCCATCACCTACCCACCCGGCGTGGGCCGCTTCATGGCTTCTCGGGTAAGAGGCCCCAAGCAGGGCCAGAGGGAATGGGGAGCCCCACTCCACTGCCCACTTAGTTCCCATCACCTCTCAACTCCACGACACCCAGAAGGGGAGGCCTGTGCATCCTCGTGGTTCCAAGTGGCTCCCAAGTCCCCCCACCCTGATGGGAAGCAGCACAGAGGGTAGGAGGCCGGGCCAGGCAGTGAGGGGTGGCGGGGACCGCCGCCTGGCTCCCTGGGGCAGCGTGCCGACCTGCCCCTGCCCCAGCTGTCCATGAAGGAGCACCTGGACACGCTGTTCGACAACAACTCGTGGGCACTGATGACCCGGAACTCGTCCCCGCCCTGGCCTGCGGAGCCCGACCCCCAGAACCTGTGGTTCGAATGGTACCACCCGCGGTTCACCATCTTTGGGACCCTCGCCTTCTTCCTGGTTATGAAGGTGGGCACCCCAGGGCCCCCAGAGGTGTGCCCAGAGCTGAGAGCGGCCCCAGATGGGGTGGGGGGTGCCTCCCCACAGCACATAGCCAGCGCCTGGGCCTTCCACCCTGACTCCCTGACCTGACCCCTGCCCATTCTGCGGTCCAGGCCTGCTCACTTCAGCTCTGAGCCTTGGTTTCTGTACCTTTAACACGGGATAGTCACTACACCTACCTCAAGGGCAAGGTTGAGGGGGAAGGAAGGACAGCCCTGGCACAGAGTAGGCGCTTTGTCAGGATGAGGCTTCTTCTGCTGGTCAGCATCTCCTCGGACACCAGACACTGGCCAGTGCATGGGTGCCCTCTTTCTCCCTGCGACAGCCCCTGCCGGGCCCACTCTTGCCTGGTTGCCTCTAGCCTCTGCCCCTCCTGGTTCCCTGCCCCCACAGTTCTGGATGCTGATTCTGGCCACCACGATCCCCATTCCTGCTGGCTACTTTATGCCTATATTCATCTTCGGTGAGCCTGGGGTTCTGAGGGCCTAGAGGTTCGGGGTGAGTGGGCAGGGCCAGGGCTCCTGGTCTGCCTGCCCCCTGCCCCCTGGGGTGGAGCTGAGGTTGGTCCCGGAGGATGGAGGGCTGCAGGGGCCAGTCCACCTGCTCACTCTGAGTCTGTGGCCAGGAGCCGCTACTGGGCGCCTCATAGGGGAGGCCCTCTCTCTTGCCTTCCCTGAGGGCATCGTGGCCGGAGGGGTCACGAACCCCATCACACCGGGGGGGTATGCTCTAGCAGGTAAGTGGGCCAGGTCTCCCCTGGGTGGGCTGCACCTGGAGAATCAACCAGTGGTTCTGCCGGGCATGGGGTGGTCACCAAGTCCCCAATGAGCACCCCACCCTTCCCTAAGCCCCCATTACTTGCTCCAGCCCCTGTCTTGACCCTGATCCCCAATTCCCTCCCTTACGGCTCACCCCCTCACTACGCCTGGGCACTGGGGCCCTCTAGCAGTGGCCAGAGTGTGGCCTCTGGACAATCCCCACCCCGCCCATGACCAAAGCCACACCAGCCTCGTCCTCTTCGAGAAGCTGGCCCCTGGCTGAGCCTCGAGGCCCTGCTCTGCCCCCCACAGGGGCAGCGGCCTTCTCAGGGGCCGTGACCCACACCATCTCCACGGCACTGCTGGCCTTTGAGATGACCGGCCAGATCGTGCACGCGTTGCCCGTGCTGATGGCAGTGTTGGCAGCCAACGCAATCGCCCAGAGTTTCCAGCCCTCCTTCTATGACGGCACCATCATTGTCAAGAAGCTGCCGTATCTTCCATGGATCCGGTGCCGAAAAATCAGGTGCATGGGGCCTGCCTCAGGCTGGCTGACAGGGGTGATGGTGTCCCAGTGGGCTGGGCCTGGGGCTGTCCCCAAAGCTCACCGCAGCTGACCTTGGACATGGGTGGTTTTGGAAGGGCCGGCACACATCTGCTCTCTTGTCTCCACTCTCCCCAGCTCCCTGCATGACCTTGGGCAAGTCCTGGCCTCCTGGGCCTGCAGGTCTTACTGGTCATCAGTCTGTCTTCGAAACAAAACAGATATCACCCATTTGTTGGCCACTGGGGCTCAGAGAGCTGCTATGTCTTGCTCCGGGTCACACAGAGAGTCAGCACCAAATCTGGGAGGCCCCCTGCTGGCTCCCCACGACTGCTCTGCTGGAGGTGGTACTAAAATGGAAAGAGGCTTTGAGGTCCTCACTCGGCCAGACAGGACCAGAGCAGCCTCTGTGCCCTGAGAGGCAGGACTGAGAAGCTCTGAGAGCCCCAAGCCCTGGGCCCACCTCCAAAGACATGCAAGCTGCCACCTTGCTCTGGGCCTCAGTTTCCCCACCTGTAAAATGGGGGTGTTTTTCAAACTTTAAAGCTTTTTTTTTTCTTTTTGCCATCAAACTTCTCTTCAAGTGACATACTCCAGGGGAAACTTCTAAATAAAACAGACCAAAGCTGCTCTGGGGGGAAGCTAGGGCTCCAGGGGGCTGAGAATTCAGAGCCAGGCCATAGGTGAGCCAGTCCCCAGGTTCCTCTCTACCTCGGGGCTCTAGGAGTTGCTCATTCTGGGAACCTCTCAGTCCCTGCCCACACTCAAGAACCAGCGAAACCTCCCCTGGGGTCCCTGCCTCGGGCCCCCACTTAGGGACCTGACCGGAGCTCCCCCTGCCTCCAGCTCTCGCCGCGTCATTGTGGAGCACTTCATGAACTGTGGCATCACCACGCTGGCCAAGGACACCCCACTGGAGGAGGTGGTCAAGGTCGTGACCTCCACAGACTTGGCTGAGTACCCCCTGGTGGAAAGCACAGGTACTCAGCAGGAAGTAGGGTAGCAGGGCAGGGATGAACAAGCAAGGAGGAGCATTCCCTCTATCTTTCCCTCGGGAGGGTCAGGCCCAGGAGAAAGTAAGCCGGGCATTGGACTTGCCAGGCTGACCTAAGTCTGAATCCCAGCTCTGCAGCTGCGTGATTTTGGAGAAATCACTTCACCCCCCTGAGCAGGTTTCCTCCTCGTTGTTAAAATGGAGACTGTTGTTACCCTGCTTTGGGGCGGCTGACATGTTCGACAGAGAAATGAGAAGGTGCTTGTAAACCTCTCCATGGATAGATCTCGGAGTTCTCGAAACCAGGCCTGGTGCACCTGGGGGGAGGCGGAGGACGCTGGGGGCATGACCAGGCTCTTCCGGGTGGGCTCTTTCCTCAGTCTCCCCTGCAGGCGTCCCCCAGCGGAGTCCCCTCCACCACCCCTGTGCCATGAGAAAAAGAGCTTTTTAAAGAAAAACGAACGGCAGCTCTTTGTTAAAAGGCACAGAAGCTGAATTTTGGGAGGGGCTCTAGCCAGAGCGTTCCTCTCCAGTGGGGCCAGGGTAGTCCGAGGGGAAGGGCCTGCTGGGGGGAGATGGCCACACCCCCTCAGGGATGCCGCCAACCTGCACGTCCCCATTGTGCAAGTGAGACATGGTGTGTGCCTGGCAAGCACAGCATAGCTGGAGTTTGGTCCCCACTTGTCGTTCGGGTGGGTGTCTGTGCAGTGAGCAACCTGCACGACCACCCTCAGAGTCATAAGGCCGCTTATGAGCAGCAGAACCAGGGACAGACCACTCTGTGAACTGCGGTTTTCTCGACGGGAAAATAGGGATGGATGCAGTACGGACTTGTCCGAGGTTCTCATCCAGAGCCCTCCTCCCCACCCAGACTGGGACGCCCTTAACTTCACCTCCCAGAAGGTGCCAAATATCCTATCTGAACGTAGTTGCAGAAGGAGGACCCCTCCGGGAGCCTTCGTCTCCTGGAACAAAGACATAAGGGGCCTCCAAGATGAAGTCCGCTCTGCTCTGAGAGCCACGGGAAGCAAAAAGCTTTCAACCTGCCAGTCTGAGCTGCGGGGCCCAGCAGCCACTCATTCAAGAAACAGCTTTCATCTGTTTGTTTTTAAAGGGGAAGCACACTTAGGTCTAGTTGTAAAGGTTTCATTTTACTGGATAAGAGACAAAAATAGCACTGTCGTCCCCAAACCGAGTGCCTGTAAACTTTGGAGTGAGACTTGCCAAGCCCTTGGCACACAGTAGGACCTCAGAACATGGTGGGCTCCCAGGCTTGTGCCCACTCTGGGCTGAGCCACCAGGTGTGCCTCTTTCAGTGGGGAGTGAGGGACACAGCCCAGCCCTGAGGCCCCAGTGTCCCCAACCTGCTCTTGCCTTGAGGCCTGCCCCTTGGGGAGTCTCAGGGTGAGCAGGCCCGCCTGGCCCCTGGCAACCTTTGGCCACCACGCCTCCGCATCAGAAGCTGAGTGACTGTTAACCTCTCCATGCCTCTGAGCCTCAGTTTCCTCGTCTATAAAATGGGTGATAATAGTTCCTGAGCCATATGCAGTTTGTCGTGTGTTCCTGAGGGACACGAGTGCCCAGCACAGTGACTGGCACATCACAGGTGCCCAGGAAATGCAGATTCCTTCTCCGTAACGCAGCTCTCTCCCACCCCCTCCGCCTGTCCAGAGTCTCAGTTCCTGCTGGGCACCATGCAAAGGGCCGCCTTGGTGCAGGCTCTCCAGGCTGAGCCACTTTTCTGGGCTCCAGGACACCAAGTGGGTACTCTTGTGGGGTGTCAGGGGGGATGGGGAATCTGCAGGGTGTGTGGGAGCGGAGGTTTGAGAGGCGCAGCCTGGGGGAGGGCGGTGCTGGCCTAGGCTCCCATAGCCCTTCCTCTGTCCCCAGCGGTGTCTCCAGGACATCTTGGCCACGGGCTGCCCTGTGGAGCCAGTGACCTTGCTGCTGTCCCCGGAGACCTCCCTGCACCAGGTAAGGGTGAAAATTTGCACATGGGGTGGGCAAGGATCCTATGGTACAGGGCAAGAGCCCAACGGGGAAGCTTCGGCTCCAGCTTCCTGCATGCGGTGTGGCCCTCTGCTCCCCCTGGAACCGCCTCCTCAACAGCAGAGTGGGCAGAGCAGCTCCCACTGTCTCCAACCCCCACACCTAGAGTTCTTGGGATGGTGTGCAGACTAGAGAAGTGAGAGGGCTTCCAAAGTAGAAGCCCCTGGGGAAGAGACAGTGGGAAAATGATGCCTTTGCCTCAAGGCACATGGGCATCACAGATCCATCACATTCTCCCTGTGTGATTGTGGGAAAATTATTAATCACTTTGAATGCTGATACCTGCCCCCCCCCCATACAAGCACAGAGCCTGGAACATGGGGTCAGGGCAGGGTGGAAGCAGGTTGGGGATCTGGGGGTGGTCCCACCCCCTCTGTGGCCCTGGATGATGCTGGATAACAAGGTTTCCCACTGGTCCCTCGTGTGGACTCTGGCGACCCCTCGTGGTCATACTGGACATTGCAGGCCCAGGTCCCAGTCTTGCACCTGCCATCCCCAGCGACCCACCTACCTCTCCTTGGCTGGGGGACTGGAGGGCGTGGGTACTGCTCCTTCACGCCTGCTCAAGGCCTTCAGGTTGGGGATAAACTGCAGCCAGAGGGGTGTTGTGGGTTCTACCTGTCCTCTAGCATTCCCTAATAACCCCTCCTCCAGGCACACAACCTCTTCGAGCTGCTGAACCTTCAGTTCCTCTTCGTGACGTCCCGTGGCAGAGCTGTGGGCACCGTGTCTTGGGTGGAGGTACCAGGGTCCCGGGGTGGAGCAAAGCGGAGGAGCCACATTCGAGCAGGCTGAGGAGATGGAGGGCACCAGTACCCTCACATCCAAATTTGGAGGGTCCCCTGGGATTCTGATGGCTCTACTTCCCGGCCCCAAGTGGTCACTGGGCCTGGCTACTCCTACCTTGTCTTGTGGCCAGTGGCCAGTGCTGCCAGTCTCTGGGCCTCAGCGATCCCACCGGTGCCATGGGGAGGCACTGGCTCTAACTCCCACCCGAGAATCAACCCTCGGGCGAGTCAGGCGGGACTGGAGAGATGTTCTCAACCTTCTCTACACCCTTCCTCCAACCGCCCCCCTTTCTCTTTTAGCTGAAGAAAGCGATTTCTAACGTGACAAACCCACCAGCCCCAAAGTGAGCCAGCCTGGCAAAGTGAACGTGGCACCTCCGCTGCCCTGGTGAAGGAGACTGGGCAGACAGCCTGCCTCCCCTCCCCCATTACGCCTCGCCCCGCCCCTCCTGCCCAGCTTGACTCCTCAGTGAAGCGGGCAGCTGTAACCGAGCACGGAGAAGGACCCCGTATTCACCAGGTCACAAGTACCACATGCCTTGAAGGACAAATCCCACTGTGGACAGAGCTCAGCACGCGAGACAGCAGAAAAACCAGTGTGCGGTGGGCACTCAGTGCCTGATTGTCAAATTCCTGGGTGAAGAGATTGGGGTGCGCTGTCACCAAGGGCAGGCATAGACCCGCTCTGGGGCTGACTTCCAACCACGGGCTGCTGAGAAAAATAAAGCCATTCCCCAGAGCCGCAATTTGTCCCTCATCTCAGCTCCTGTGCTGGCTTTGAGCAAGCTCCCAGGGTTGGTGGTGGTCGCAGGGGCATCGCCGGCCTGGCTGCCTGGTCTCCCACTCTTTCTCATGCCTCCTTCCTGGCAGTGGGACATGGGAAAGAGTGGGTCCCCCACCGGCCTTATGATGCTGACCCTCATGTGTAAGTAGGACCCTGTGGCTCAGTCACTGTCACCCCAGCCCCGGCCCCAGCCTCCTCCTTGGCTCAGCCAGGGCTGAGAAGGCAGGGTCCCGGGTGTGGCTCCTCAGGGAGTCCGCAGAACCTTAGGCACCTTCCGAGAGGACGCTCCCAGCCGGGTGGCAGCATGTTGACCAGCTTATGTGTGTTGAGGGCAGGGGCCCTCCCTAAGTCCCTCTAGGAGCCCCAAGGACATGGTGTCCCCAGCAGAGACCAGGCCAAGCTCATCTGGGGTGAATCCACCACTTTAATGCCTTCAGAGAACTTTCAGGGAGACGGCCAGAGGGTGCAAGGAGGGGGAGCAGGGGCACCAGGGTTCAGAGAGTGAGGGACAGACAGACAGTCCATGGAGACAGATGTCCTGGTGATGACAGCTTAGGAGCAGATGCTTGGCTACCAGAAGAGACTACCCCTCTCTGATTGGTGGGGGGCAGAAGCACAGAAGGAGAGGGGGAGGGATAGAGCTCTGGGATCAGGGCAGGGTCCCCAGGCCCCCCTCCCAGTGGGTCTCCCAGGTGCTTTCAAGGTTGTGGCCTGGGGGCCTGGCCATTGGCTCTGCGGGGCAGCCTTCTCTGGTGTCCGTTGGGCCCTCGAGCTGGCGGATGGCAGAGAGTCTGAAGGGGAAGGTGCCCACGTGAGCCAAGGAGGGGGGAGGGAACTATGCCTCCCTCTGTTGGGGGCAGGTCCGGAGGCACAGGGCGGTCGAGGAGCAGTGCTGGCCTCCCATCCCTGCCTCCCCACCCCATGCCTGCCCGGAGGGTGCAGAGGGGCCCAGCCTGGCCCGACGTCCTGACACAGCCGTGCTGCCCACCAGGCCGGTGCCGGGGGGCCGGCCTCAGTTGTAGAACACCTCGTCCTCCTCCGAGAGGGGGCTGCTGTCCGCGGAGGGTGGCGAGCCCTGCAGGCCGGCCCCGCCCTCGGGCCCCGGGCCCCCAGGGAGCCGCCTCCGGTGCTGCTGTTCGGGGCTGGGGGGCCAGGGGGCAGCCGCCGTGATGGGGGGCTCCTCGGGTGAAGGCCAGCCATCGGGGGAGAGACAGGGGGAGAAGGCCAGAAGACTGTCATCCTGTGAGGGGGCGCTCAGAAGACTGTCCTGAAGGTAGATGCTGTCCAGGTCTGGAAAACCAAAGGGCGGTGAGATTGAGGGACGGAGTCCAGTCCTCGCCCTCCCCTGGCATGCGAGTGTGGGCAAGGGGCAGGAGACTGGCCTCTAAGTTCTGCCTTGTCACTATGAGCTGTGTGACCTTAGGCAAGTCGCTGAACCTCTCTGAGCCCGTCTCTTCCTAGGTGTCATGGGAATGGTGAGCGCTGTGTACAGGGTAAAGAGAAGGCTCTGTATCAAATATGGCACTCTGAGCACAATCAGTGTTTTTCCCGAGCCTCCCCACCTCCCACAGTGCATGGCGGGGTGATTAAATTAGGTAACAGGTCCCCGCAGGCTTCACCCCAGACCCATGCTCACTGGAGCCGTCGGCAATAACCCTGGGCTCTAGCACGGTATTCACTAATGTGAATAGTTAATTCACATTCTCTATTATTATTATTACTACTGTTCTCTCCTTCATGCTTACAGCACTCCTTGGGCAATGGGCAGGGCAAAGACCACCAGCCCCATTTTTCAGATGAGGAAACTGAGGCTGAGGGAAGGAGGGGCTCGTCTGAGCTCACAGTGCCGTTGGTGACAGGGTGGCATCCAGCGCCAGTTCTGCTCCACCCACCCGCCCGCCTTGCTCCCACTTGGTGGGTACCCTGCAGCTGGACGATGTCCTGGGGGCCGTTCTCGGGGTGCAGCTCCTCATCGTCCAGCGAGGACCAGGCACTCAGTGTGGCCTCTGTGATGGCAAACTGTTCAGCAACCCCTGTGGGGGACAGGGCGACCCACTCAGAGAGGGCACAGGCAGAGGGTGCAGCGCTTGGACGGCCTGGCATCCAGGCCCCGATGACCAGAGTGCCCCGTGCCATTGTGTTTCCCTGCCCGGACAATGCCCCTGTGGTGATGCTGTGTCCCCTGAGGACCAGAGTCCCGGCCAGCCAGCACCCCGAGCTCCCCGCCCCGCCCCCACAGACCTGCGGCGAAGCGGGCCTCGCGCAGCTCATCCGGGAGGCGGCAGTAGCGTTCCTGCTCCGCCGGCGACAGCTCCCAGCCCGACCGCTGGGCGCTCCAGCCCTTCCACTCGATGAGGTGGGCCACGCGGCCTCGCGCCATGGCCGTGGGCTTCGTGATGTGGTCCTTGATGCTCTGCACCACCCCTGGGCACGTGGAGAGCAGTCGAGTGACTGTCCCGACAATACAAGGAGCAGCTGCGGGGCCAACTGTGTGACACGCTGCACCCGACTCGCTCGGAGCCATCACTCTGCAGGGCAACTCGAGTCCTGAGTGCCTGTGGCTCAGGCTCAGGAACACACCTCCGGTCTCCTAGACTGCCAAGCTCCACCCCCACCCTGTCTAGCTGCCCTCACTCCTGCAGGTGGCCCTTGAGGAAATCCCCCAGGAAACCCGTCTCGGCCCCTGCTTCCAGGAAACTGACCAAGGTCGCCTGCCAGGCAGAATTCCTCTGCTGCCCAGAGGTGGGGAGACCACACCAGGCAGACAGAGGCCCTGTGATCTCACCCGTGGGGGCGGGAACCCTAGCCCACTGCTCCCTGGGCACCCAGCACTTGGAGCCACAGTCCCTCCAGCTGGGATTCAGCTTTGTCCCTCACTCCACTGCCCACACACAGCTGGTGTCTGGGGTGGGACGGGCAGATTCCCGGGACGGGACATGGCCGTTGACACCTACCCACGAGGGACGAGGTGGCCAGGGCCGCCACGTTGTAGCTGCTGGAGCAGGACCTGGAGCCGGACAGGTAGCCGTTGGTGGTCTGGAAGCACCTCTGCAAGAGGGGGTGGGTGAGCAGGTGGCAGACCTGCCCAAGGAAGCCCCCCACCACACCCGTCCCCTTTAGCCACCCTCCCCAGGGCCGCCGGACAGGGGCCAGGGCCAGCGCAGTCCTGTCGACTCCCACAGGACCGCCCCACCCCACCCCACCCCACCCATCAGGACCCCCCTCCAGGGCTGGCAGGACTGTATGCCCACACTGGGCCCAGAAAGGGGGGCGATGGCTAGACTGGGGGGTGAGCACATGCACTGACCTGCCAAGGATCCCAACAGAAATCCATCTGTTTGTCCTAAAACAAAAGGAGAGGGAGAGCAGGCAGAGCCTGGCAGGTTGCCAGCAGATGCCAGGAGCCCTGGAGCCCTGGCCAGAGGGGCGGGCTGCCCAGGGCTCCCTGAGGTTGGGGTCTGCCTATTCTCGGCTCAGGTGGGGCCCTGGTGCCCCCAGCACACAGAGAAAGGTGTGCGTGTGGCAGGGTGGGGACGGGGGCGACGCTGGCTCTGCCAGGAGAGGCAGCAGGTGCAGGGGGCAGACCGGACCAGGTTTGAGTGTTAGCCCTCCCACTTTTGCCTGGGGACCCTCAGACTAGTGACATAACGTCTCGGAACATCGGTGCCCTCCTCCGTAAAATGGGGCGACGCCATTCACCTCCCAGCATGGCGAAGCGTGAATGGGATGACCCGGGCGAAGTGCCCAGCACAACGCTTAGCATGTGGTACGTGCTCAAAATTTAAAAATAAAACAAAAAGGGAATTATATCCATTGGTAGGTTCAGGTCACAACCTCTACAGCAGGGGTGTCTAACCCTCGGCCCACAGGCTGCGTGTGGCCCAGGATGGCTATGAATGAGGCCCAACACAAAATCGTAAATTTACTTGAAACATTGTGAGAATGTTTTTGTGATTACATGTCACAATGTATTTAGTGTGTGGCCCAAGACAACTCTTCCTCTTCCAGTGGGGTGCAGAGACGCCAGAGGGTTGGACACCCCTGCTCTAGGGCTGGGGTGGAAATTAGGCACTGGGATCTGAGGTTCCCAGCGAGATCTAGGAATCCTATTCCCTCTACTCTCCAGCAGGCAGTGCGGGTTGCCCAGGGGTCCTGGGCTGGTAACAAAGTATCATTGGCAAGGCTGAGTTCATTGGGGCTCTCCTTTCTAACAAGCCTGGTCCAGCCCCTGAATGCCCGCCCACTCAGACCTGCATCCCCCTGAATACCAATCCGTAGGGCCCCAGGTTGCGGGGTTTGGCAGGGAGAGGAGGAGATGATGGCTTCTGCTCCCACATGTGGCAGGCTGTGGGGAGGAGCCTGGAGCCGGGGCGCAGGTGGGGATAAAGGTTGGGGTGGGGGGGATGCAGGCAGGGCGAAGTGGGAACACTTTACCTTGCCAGTGACATAGTCTGGAACGACGGTGGGTGGGAGGCTGGAGGGCAGGTCTGGGCTCAGGGGGCCTGTGGCCTGGGGCATGGGGCAGTCCTTGTGGACACTTGTGAACAGATCTGGAAATCAGACAGATGGGAGGCACTGAGGAAAGCGTAGTGTTCTGCTCCGACGCTTGTGCAGGCCACCTGAGGGGTGACCGTTACTTGGTTCCTGCCCACTGTCATTTGGTAGGAAACAGACTCAAAGCCGCAGCAGGTCGGGACTGCAGCCTGGTCCCCTCGGTGGGAACGACTGGCCCATCTGCTTGTAGCTCCGTTGTCACTGATTCCAGCACCTGCGCTGTGGCGTTCTTGTGACCCCACGAGACCTCCAACCCAGGCACCCTACTTTCCACTGGCTCCTCCCGTCCTCGCTTCTCGCTTCTCTTCCGGCCCAGCTGAGACTCCCTGGCAGAGCCTTCGAGCCCTCCTTCAAGGACGCCCTGGCCTCTCTGGACCCTCTACCCCAACCCTCCACCTGCTGCGGCCTCCTGCAGGACACTGCCCAGGGGCCCTCCCGCTCCCTCTCGTTCCTGCTAAGTCTGCTCCCCGCCATGCTGACTACCTCCCCTCTCTCTCCTTCTCAGACCTCCAACCCCAACACCCCACCTCCCTGCCCACTGGGGCTGGCTTCTCCCCACTCCTCGCTGAGCTCCGGAAGCCTTCGAGACGTATCGCCCTAGACTTTTCACCTCAAAACGCTGCCTGCATTTTTGCCCACACCATCTGCTCTCTCTCTGGTAACAAATGAAGACCTGTCCCTGCTCCCCGCCCCCAGGGCTGGGTCCCTGGCACTCTTTCCTGCGTCGTCTGTGGTCCCCTCTCCACCTGACCAGCCCATCCCTGCGGCCCCTGCTGTAGTGCCTCCTTCTCTCAGGGACTCTCCCCTCATTTGCACTCCTCTCCTCTGCCTCATGGAGACCCGCACCCCTGGGTCAGCCCCCAGCACCCTGGCAGCCCGAGCCCCTCCCACCCTTTAAACACCTTTTGCTCCTGCTTCCCCCAGCTCCTCGTCCATGCTCCTTAGAAAGAGTTGCATCCGACCTCTACTTCCTTGACTCCCTTTTTTTTTTTCCCCAAAAAAACTTTTCTTAAAAGCCCTGGCTGGTGTAGCAGAGTGGATTGAGTGTGGGCCTGCAAAGCAAGGGGCCACTGGTTCGATTCCCAGTCAGGGCGCATGCCTGGGTTGCAGACCAGGTCCCCAGCAAGGGGCACGGGAGGCAGCCACACGTTGATGTTTCTCTCCCTCTCTTTCTCCTTCCCTTCCCCTCTCTCTAAAAATAAATGAATAAAATCACCCACTGGCACAGGGACATTACGTTCCAGCCACTCTGGCCTCCTTGCTGCTTCTCCAGTGGCCAAGCTTGCTCTTCGTCCTTGCTGTCCCCTCTGCCTGCATCACCGTGTCCCCAGATCTTCCTGAACTTCATCACTCAGGCCTCAGCTCACCTCCTCAGAGAAGCCTCCCCGAACCATCTGACCTGGTGTGGCCCTCCCTGGCCACCCCTCACTCCTCAGTGGCTGGTATTTCTTGTCGGTTTAAGTGTCTGGTTGCTCTCCCCACCGTGAATGTGAGTGCAGGAGAACAGGACCAGCCAGCCCTGCTCACTGCTCTGTGCCCAGGGCCTCCTCCCGTTCTCTGGAACTCTACCCAGCACGGAGCAGGGCTTTTCCGGCTCCTGTGAGAGGGTCCCTACCTCCTTCATCGCAGCATTTAGCACAGGCTGCCTGGCCTAAGTGTCTGTGGGAGACAGGCAGGGATCAGCCCTGTCATCGACGTGTCCTCAGGGCTCTCCCCACTGTGGGTTCGCCACGGTTGCTGAGCGAGTGACCAGACCCAACTGAACAGCTGGGACACTGGACTGAATTCCTGGGCTGCATCAAGGGTTCCTCCGTGCCCCAGGGTGACCGGGAACACCCTTATTCATTTGATTAATGCATTTCTTTACTCTCGGAGGCATTCAAGAGTATTCGCTGAGCACCTACTACGTGCCAGACACTGTTCGGGGCACTGGGGACACAACGGCAGGCAAGATAGAGATGGTTTCTGCCCCCACGGAGCTCACAGTCTAGTGGCAGAGACAGACGACAGACCAGAAACTCACAAATGCATGAGACCAGCGATCAGGAGATAAAAACCATGAAGAGAAAGGGAGACACCCTGTGAGTCGGGGGGGAACTGGAGAGGGCTTCTCAGAGCAGAGGCCTGAGAGCCCAGATATGTGAACGTCTGGAGGGGGTCTTCGATCACTCATTCATTCATTCATTCGTCTATGCATCCGCCATTCCTTCCCCCACTTGGCATCCATCACCGGCACACTGCACTGTGCAAGCACCTCCATGGAGTTCCCAGCCTGGTGGAGGAAACCAGCCCCAAAGCCCCTCATTCCAATACATGGTTGGCCCAGAAGAACACCAGCTGAGAGCTCTGCTTTCTACACCCTGCTTTCCGGTGTGATGGTCCTGAGTCCTCCCTCTGATCTGGAGAAGAAGGAATCTGTCACTCAGCTTTACAGATGAGGAAACTGAGGCATGGAGGGGAAAGCCACCAGCCCACGACACGCAACCAGTGCCTGGCAATCAGGCTCCGAACCCTGTCGGTCTCTTCCAAAGCACAGAGGAGGTTCCATGAGTCTGGTGGATTTGGGGCTGCACAGGAGAGCTGAGGGGGAGCCAGCCAGGAGCGGGGCTGGGAAAAGGATGCCCTGGGCAGGGGGACAGCTTGCAGAAAGCCATGGAGTCTGGAGAGGTGGGGCTGTCTGGGCCAAGGCAGGGAAGGGACCCCTCTGTGGGGCACTGGTCCCAGCCTCCTGCCTGTGCTGCCCTGGGTGCTGGCTTCTGCTGCCCTGACGCCAGGGAAGCAGACAGGGCTTCCTGGAGGAAGCTGAAGCCAGCGTGGGTCTGAGGGCTGCAGGTGGGAGGTGGCGGGCAGGCCCAGAGGCAGGGCTGTGGGGATTGAGGAGAGTGTGGGGGCTCCGCCCACCCCTCCCCACCCCTTTGGATCTCTTTCCTCCTCCTCCTGTGCTTTGCTTCCAACGGGCAGCACCTGTGGCTCTTTCCAGGGGGGCTGCCCTCAGGCAACAGGAGCTGAAACTGCCTGAGGATTTCTGTCGGTCCCCACCCGAGTGGTTTAGCCCATGACTGGAGGTACAGGACCCTAGCTCCTTTGTTTGGGGCCAGAACACTCTGAGCTTAACTTTCATCTCAGAGTCTCCCTCAGGCTCAGCCTGAGGTCACCTCTGCAGGGCGACGGACACCACCCTTTCCTGGCTCCCCGGTCCTCTGCCCCGCTGTCTCCATCCCTTCACGCATCAGCTGTGCGCAGGCCCTCGTTTCAGGCTCTGCTCCAGAGATAGATGTGTCAGCTCTGGTGCCGCCTCTCCACCTGCTGTAGCCGCCTCCTGGCCAGTTCAAATCCCAGCTCTGCCCTTTCCTGCCCGTGGGACCGTCAGTAAGTGGACAGTGTCTCTCCGAGCCTCCATTTTCCTCATCTGTCACAGGGGATGTTGAGGGAGATGGTCCTTATTCTTCAGGAATTGTCTACTAGGAGCCCACACTGACAATGAAGAGGCCCAAGGGCCCGAGATTTGAAGAAAGCCATCGTCAGGGTGGGGGGAGCAGACGCCCTCTTCCGGGGGCCTGAAGGCTCCCCCAGCCGCAGCCACCCTTCTGACTCTGGCCGCCCAAGGAAGCGAGGGGCTCCCAGACGTGCAGACCTGGGGATCCTGCACGGGAGAGGCCGGCATCTCACCCACCCCCAGCTGGGCATCTGCAGCACAGGGTGGGGCAGCTGCCGCAGGGCTGGGGCAGGACCGAATTGGTAGGGCTTCCTCTGTGTGTGTATGGGGTCACATGTGTGCAAAACACATTTATTCCTATGAGTTCCAGTCGAAAAAGCTTAGAAAGCCACCACTCATAAGGTCCGGGAGCACAAGCCGGGGCCACCAAGGTGCAGTTCGAGGTGGCACTGGCTGCAGGCAGCAACTGGGACCTTTGGGAGGCGCTGGAATATTTCTAAGACCCCTGGCCACCGTCTGAAGCTGTTTTAAAACTCTGCAACCACAGACCCAGGGAGTGGGGGACCGTGCAGGGAGGAGTTGGGAGGTGACAGCAAAGGCCTGGAGGAGACAGGACTCGAGCAAGGTCACTCATCAAGGAGGTGGCGGTGGACATGACAGACTCCTGGCTCCCAGCCCCTCCCCAGTCTTCCTGCCCCCCAGCTCAGCAGAGGGGCAGGCACCTCTGCCGAAGCTGCCTGCTCCCCCTGAGGACTTTGGCCCCGTGAGGTCACAGGCTGGTTGCCATGGAGACGTCAGGTAATGAACCAACCCGGGGTGAAATCACAGGCTGCTCTTCGCCCAGCTGGGACCGCAGCCACGTCACCACCAGCAACTGGAAAAACACAGCATTTCACGTGAGGTAGGGTCTGGGGGCCGAGGAGCCCCTAGCCACAGCTCCTGTGGGCACCTCTTGCTCCACACCGTGCACCCCTGACCTCAAGGTCTGAGGCCCCTTCTTGGGCCTGCTTCATCCCCCCAGGCCACAGAAGTGACAGGCCTCTGGTTGCCATGGCAACCTGGAGGGGCCCATTTGGATCCTTCAAGGAGAAGGGTGTCACGCAGATGTCTCCTTCAGAAGACAAGCCTCTCCTCCGCTTACTGAGGATGATTCCTGCCCCCTCCGGTGCCAGCTCCTCATCTGCTTTAGAGTCCAGCCACCCAGATGGTTCCTCCTGATATCTGCCCTAATCCCCTCCTGCTGCAGAGCTCCCACACTGGCTTTCTCCGCTCATTTCTT
Source organism: Tonatia bakeri (assembly GCA_004024845.1). Taxonomy (NCBI): domain Eukaryota; kingdom Metazoa; phylum Chordata; class Mammalia; order Chiroptera; family Phyllostomidae; genus Tonatia; species Tonatia bakeri. Next base: position 49,954 of record PVIA01002784.1, read on the forward strand.
CGCTGCGGCTACAGCACACCACGTAGACGTCTCACGCCTGCTTCTGAGCCTCCTAGCGCCTTTACCTGTTCTTTGACGCTCCTTGTCCTGTGTCCCAGCCCGTTGACTGTCAAGGTTGCCACCTTCCCCCAGAAGGAGGCCAGGGGCCCGTGGGGAACCTGTTCTTTCCCAGCAGCCCAGAGAGGGTGAACCACCTCTTGAAAACACACAATAACCGAGCAGCATCTGTGTCCACAGCCCCTGGTGAAGCCTCTCCCTGGGCAGCCGGGGGCTTTCCCTCTGAGCTTCTTGGGACCTGTGTGGCCAGCAAGTCCCCCTGTGTGTGCTGCTGGGCTGTCATGTGCCAGGTTTTGGCCTTGGCTCTGAGAAGGACACAGTGGGCAAGGCGTTCCCTTCACAGTTCCTGCCCTGGGCGTAGATCCCGGCTCTTCCCTGCCAGCCCCTGTGAGCCTCGGGGGTCTCAACTGTGACTCGGGACCATTGCACTCCTCGGGAAAGGGTTGCTGTGAGAAGGAGGCCCCTGCCACGGGACGAACCCCATGAATGACAGCCTCTCTGTCCCTCTCCCCTCCCAGACCTCAGGTCCTCTTCCTGGACCAAGGAACAGATGTGGGTCACCACTCCTCTGGTCCTGTCCCCAGGACTGAAGTTTGCCTGGGGGGCTCTGCAGAGGGAGGCCACCCTGGGTGAGCCTCCCTGTTTGCCACGGTGGCAGCCGCCCCTCTGAGCCTGGCAGAGGCCCAGGCTCGAGTAGACAGAGTGCCCCCTGCTCCCCAGAAAGATCATTTACAGGTCAGCAGGGCCACAGAGGTAGCTTTACCAGTGAGTTGGGCAGCTCAGAGATGCCCAAGAGAGTCCCTTTCCATGCCCAGCCAAGGACAGAGAGAGACAACGGGCTCTTCTCCAGACCTTCTAGACACCCTGGTTCCTTTCTACTTCCTCTGCCACCCTGTGGCCCAACTTCTTTGAACACCCTGCTCTAGCCTCACCTCCTTCAGGCAGCCTGCCTAGATTGGCCTCAGCCGTATTAAGCTACTCCCTTACCAGCAGTCCCAATGGGCAAAGTCTGGTCTGCAGCGATTTACTGCCTGTTTATTAAACACCTACTATGTGTCGGGTGCTGTTCTGGACTGTTTCATCCACTCACTCTTGTTTAACCCTCACAACCACCCTACAAAGTAGGCACTGGTAGGCCCATTTTTTCAGATGGAGAAACTAAGACTCAGAGAGGTTAAATCACTTCTGCAAGGTCAACAGCTAGGAAGTGGCAGAGACGGGGTTCACACCTAGGCTAGTCTGAAACTCCAATGCTCTCGATCTAGCCACTAACCAGTACTGAACTCCTAAGAGGTCCTCTGGACATTTTCTGTGCGTGTGTGTGTGTGCTGCGTCCCCCATTGGACTACTCCAAGGGCAAGGTCACATCTCCCTGCTGAGGCTGCGAGCTCTGAAAGGGCAAGGCCCCATCTACTGCGTACTCAGACTCCCCACAGTGCTCGGTGCAAGACTCTGCTTGGGCCCAGGAGAGACCACACTGAGGGGCTGGGAATGAGGGGGCGGTCATGGTCAGCAGGCTCTGGGTACTGCGGGTGGCTGTGGTCAGCCCCCTTAGTGCTGTACCTTCTCCCAGATACAATCAGATGTCTGACCTTCCAGAAGAAAGTCCTCAGTCTCCAATTTCTGCTCTCAGTCCTCCCCCTCCCCCAGTGCCCAGTGTGCTCGGACCCCTAGGGTGGGGCCCGGAGGCTGAGGGCTGGCCTGAAGGAGGCTGGGGCAGGCAGAGATGTTCTGGTCCCAGGGGCATGGGGTGAGCACGTGAGACCCTGAAGCTGGAGAGGATGGGGAGCAGATATTAACTCCCCTCTGCTCCACGTGGATTGTCACCAGTGGTGGCAGCAGAGCCCACACCAAACAGGAACCACCGGAGTTATTCCGGAGGGTTAGTCGCTGTTTTAGTCACCAGTCACGCTCTCAGTGCCTCTCCCCATGTGGCAAAGGACAGGGGTTCTGGGCTCAGGCTCTGGGGCCACACAGACCTGGGGTTAAATCCTGCTTCACTGTGGCCTGGCTGTGTGACCTCAGGTAAGACTCACCCCATCTCTGAGCCCCACGGCCCTCCTCCCAGGGTTGAAGGAGGACTAACTAGGTCAGGAGGGTGAAAGCTTGGCCTGGCTCCGGATAAACGCCCAGCAGACAATAGCTTAAAAATAAACGGTGAACACAAAACAGCTCCTAGAGACAGCATTTGTGGCCCAATCTCTTGCCCCGAGTCCTCAGCACCTCTCATGCCTGCCACCCGCTACTTTTCCCACGAAAAGGTTGGAGCTCGAAGCCTCTGTAGCTCCCGCTTTCCCAGCCAAGAGGCTCTCGATTAGCTGTCTGCACAGGAGAGGAATAATAAAAATGAAAGTAACATCTAACACGAGTGCTCACTATGTACCAGGTACTGGCCTGAGTGCTTTCCATGAATTAAGCCGTTTAATCCCCTCCCAGCAACCCTAGGACATCAACACTGATATTATTCCCATCTTAGAGATGAGAACACTGAGACACATAGTCAAGGTTAAGTGACTGGCTGAGGCCACAGAGCTAGTGTGGGTGGAGCAGGAACGTGAACCTAGGCTGGCCGGCTCCGCTCCGACCTATCGGGCCTGGCCCCGAGAAACTAACTGCTGCCCGGTGCCGAAAAGGGGCAGCTGTGCCAGGTGCGGTGTGTTCCTGGGGTTCAGGGTTCGGTGGGGTGGCCCCCGCATGAGGCTCTCATGCCTGGCCTGGCTGCAGGCTGCACACCTGGCGCAGGGAAGTGCTTGGAAAAAAGGGGGATGTTACTAGCAAGTGGGTCAGGTGTGGAGACCAGGTTTGCAGGGCTCTGAAGCCCGAGGAAGCCCACAGCTGGAGAGGGGCAGGGCCGGTGCAGGGCTGAGACTGAGGGCTGGTGGTGGGGTGCAGAGGCTAAGGGCCAGGCTTTGAGTTCAAGCTCTGCCTCGGTCTCTGCCTCTGCTATTTCTTATAGGCAGCCCCTGAGCAAGTCCCTCAACTTCCCCCTGCTCAGTGTCCCCATCTGTAAAATGGGGACAGTGATAGTATATGCCACTAAATAGTTTGTTGCGCCTAAAAAGGTCCCAGCCAGCACCTGGTAAACTATAAACACTCAGTGTTAGTGACAATTAGAGGGATGCGTGACCTTCACTCAGTGGTTCAGCCACCCAGAGTCTCGGACGATGGCTGGTGGTCCTCACACCTTGTCGGGGGACCTGCCCCTGCCTTGAGTGACCTGGGCAGGTGTCCCTTCTTCCCAGACCCCAAACTGCGCTCAGCTAGTCTGCAGCTCACAGGCAAGTCCCCTCGCTCTTGCATGGGATGGCCAAGTGATGGGGAAGGGACAGTCACCAAGGAGGCACCAGATCCCAGGTCCCCCAACATCCAGAGTCTGCCCAGAGCGGGGGCTTCAGGAGAGACCCCGAGGGCCTGTCACACTCTCACTCTCACAACTGCCTCCCCACTCGGGCCAGGCCGAAGGCCCACGGGCACAGGTGCGGTGCCGGTCAATGCTGGAAGCCCAGCGTGGGCGCCTGCCACACAGTAAGTGTCACACTAGTGTCAGCTTCATACATAACTGAATGAACCTCACACAGCCCAACCCCGCCCACGGTCCTGCACTGACACTCTCCTGAGATGTCCTGAGCCACTCACCTGAACGCCCCACATGGACCGGTGAGCAGAGCCCCTTAGAGGCCACAGGATGGAAGGGGAGGCGAGTTCCTTCCTCAACAGCCCCCAGCACAAGGACAAGGCCCCTCTGCTCCTGGGCCTGCCCTGCCCCCCGCCCCAAGTCCTGTTTATCCCTCTGCACCTGAAAAAGCTCCTGGGGGTGATGGGTGGGGTAGCAGCCCCCCAAGACCCTGTGGTTGCGGTCAGGGGGTTTGGCCAGTCACCCCCACCCCCCGCCCCGCCCCCCCGTAGCATGGGATGAAGACCCAGGTGAGGGGACAGGACCACCGGGCCAGCCTCTTCTAAAGTGTTGCTCAGCAGCCTGTTGGAAAGCTGGTGGCGGGGAGGCTTCCAAAGACCGACCTGCCACCCTCCAGGGAAGCTCACTGCAGCTCCCGATGCCACCTTGGGGACAGCAGTGGGGCTCCAGAACAGGAGGAAGAGCGCCAGGGTGGCCTTTACAGCTCAGAGACCCAGAGAAAGTGCAGGGGTCACTGAGAGTATCGCCCGCCTTGATCAGCCCCACCGCCTGACCAAGGGTGGGGTGGGGATGAGGAGTTAAGATGAGGGTGGTGAGGGACTGGAACCTTCCTTACAACCTGTTCGCCTCCGGGAAACCCTTGCTCCGCGTGCAGCACAGGGACGTGGGGTAAGGGGACAGGTGGGGGCTGTGGAGCTAGTAAGGCCTGTGTCTTGGGGGAGGGGGTGCGCAGAATGTTCTCCTGGTGCCCCGCCCCCACACTCAAGTCCCTCCGGAATGGTCAGGAGCAGTCAGAAGCCTCCTGCCCCTTCAAGACACACAGCAGGGGGTGTGTGGCTGCCCGGAAGGAAGCGACCCGGCTTCAGGCCACCTGCCAGGGCGTGGTTCCAGCGGGTCTGGGGTTGCAGCGACCTCCCTGCCCTCTCTCTCGGTGCTGCACCCCATCCTCCCACGCCCTGGTCCCTGGGAGGGGGGGCACCGCGACTCCTAGGGCTCGGCCGGAGTGGGGTGGGGGTGCGGCTGGTCAGGAAGGGCGGGTTGCCCACCCTCACTTCCCATTTTTCTTGGAGCGTCGGGAGGGGTTGTGTGCACGTCCTCGGCGCTGGGACCCGAGCCCCCACCCCCACCAGCCCGCGGCCTCCTCACCTCGCGACACGCAGGAGCCCATCACGGGGCCGCGAGGCCGGGCCGCTGCGCCTTGAGTGCGTCGGGCCGCCGGGCGATCATGTCTCCGCAGCCTGGGGCTCACGCGTGGCGCGGGCGCAGGGGGAGGGCGGGAAGGGAAGGGGCAGGGGTTCCTCTTGGCTCCGCAGCCTCTCAGCCCGGTCCCCACTGCCGCCGCTGCCGCCTCCCGCGCCAGCTCCTGCCAGCACCACGGATTGGTGTGCGTGTCCGGGGAGGGGGGGCCGCGGACCGCTCGCCCGGAACCCGGAGCCGGAGCCACGCGAGGGTGCCCGCCCCTTCCCAGCCCTCCCCCACCCCGGGCCGCCGCCCAGAGCACCTGTTGTCGCAGCTGGGCTGGGGGCGGGGCGCGCCGGGGTGGGGGGGCGTGTTGGGGGATTAGGGGAGTTGGGGGACATGGTACTTCTGACCCTCACCTCGCGCCACCTGGTGACAGGGGCTGAAGGTCAGGGAAGGGGCGGTGGGGGCGGGGAGACTTCTGGCATTTGGGACCCAAATCACACAACGTTAGTTTCACAAACAGGACCAGACACCTGGCTGAGAGCGCTAACTACCGCTCCATCGTCCGCGTGTTTCTCAGGGGAAGAGGCAGGCTCCCAGGAGTCAGAGGGGTGCCTCGCCTGACCAAGCTCCCTTAGCCGAGAACGACCGCCCCTCACTGGGGCATGCTGGCCCACGCGGGGGGGGGGGTGCAGGGGGTGACATCCCTCCACGGGGTTTCCCAGAGCGCCGGAAGGGGGCAGCACCTGCTTCTCCCGGCTTAGCAAGGGCAATGCGAACCCGGCACAAGGATTTGCACAGTGTGGTCTCCTGTCTAACAAGGGCCCTCTCGCATCACTCACGCTCACATGCCTACACACAACTCGCTCAACACTCTCACACGTGTGCACACTCACAGTTGTACACACACTAGCACACACCCACAGCGTGTGTAACAGCCGTGCACTCGCACGTTTATAGTCACACCCCCAGCTCCTTGTAGCAAACCTCCACTCACACACAGCCCTTCCACGTCCAGAGAACTGCCCTTCACACTTGATCTCACTGCATCCTCACGCCTGCCTGTGCGTGGGAAGAGTCACTGTGTCCCTGTCACACAGGCAAGTGAGGAAGCCATGTTCACGGTGGCCTTCAAAGCCTGGTGAAGGCCCGGCAGGGTCTTGAGGGGTGACCATGGTGTGGGGCCGGGGCAGGAGCGGAGCTCTGGCCTCTGCCAGTCTGGATCCGAGCCTGCGGGGCTATGGGGGATGGGGGGGGCTGGGGGCGGGGCACGGGATGAACGTGGATACTAACCCTATTCTCTGTTCCCTAAGGCCCGGGGCCCTCTCCGCAGTAAAGGTCCGGTGGAGAGTGGCCTGGCCACGGGTGTCCGCAGGCTGGTGTGAAGTGGACTCAGATCTCACCAGCTGTGTGGCCTTGGGCAGGTCGCCGCCCACCCCCACCCCAGCCTCCGTGTTGTCCTCTGTTAACTGGGAGCAGAAATCCCACCTCAGGGGGTTGTTGTAAGGATTTACAGGACAATATATGCACAATGACTGGCACACACTAGTTGCTTAACTTAGGGCTAGAAATAAATAATAGAGCTCTGGCTGGTGTGGCTCAGTGGATTGAGTGCTGGCCTGCACACCAAGGGGTCCCTGATTCAATTCCCAGTCAGGGCACATGCTGGGTTGTGGGCCAGGTCCCCAGTAGGGGTGTGCTAGAGGCAACCACACACTGATGTTTCTCTCTCTTTCCCCTCTCTCGAAAAATAAATAAATAAAAATCTTTAAAATAAATATTGGTGACAGTGAACAAGGTACAATATGATGATTTATTACCTGGCCAAGGCTTCCCTACACCCACCGGAAGCCTGAGGAAACTACTGAATGAATGTGTATGAAGCACCTACTGTGTGTCTGGGTGAGGAAGACAGTGTTGTAGGCGGTGCTGTATTTATTTTGGTGCTCAGGGACCCATCAGACCAGCTCTGCCCCCCAAGTCTGCCCTGGGGCAGGACGGCCCTGAAGGGCCAGTCGGTCCTGACCACCACAGGTGCCCAATGCCTTGCAGGGCCAACTGTGCGCTTGCCCTTGTGTGGAGAAGGAAAGACAGGTCTGCCTGTGGCCAGGCTCCAGGGTCCTATCTTGTGTAGCCCAGGGCCTTGGAGGCAGAGCGTCCTGTCTCTTCTTTCTGTTGTGGAGGGACAGGACCTGGCTTGGACAGAGGATTCTGACTCACCATGATGCAGGACACTCGGTCTCAGCTGCCGATGCTCCCAGCTGGCAGCCTGGCAGCTCTGGGGGCAGAGAGGACAGGGAAGAGAGGATGCTGGGGAGCCCATTGTGCCGCCTTCAGCCTAAGATGGGGACAGGTGGATGAGGCTGGGCAGTGGCCCCACCCAGAGTCACTTGCTCACCAACTCAGAGACATCCCTAGGATGGCGTGAGGGATTCTGGCTATTCTAACCTCCGGCATTGGCGCTGGTCAGTTCCACACTCTCATTGTATAGACTGGTGCTCAGAGAGGGTCAGGGTCTTGCCCAAGGTCACTCAGCAAATTGATAGCAGGGAGGAGAGTAGAACCCAGGTCTCCTGCCTGCCAGCCCAGCCCTGGCACTGGCATGAGATTGGGCCATGCAGGGATGGGCAGCTCCCCCTTGCACACCCACATTCACCTTCCCAGTCATTGGAATTCTGCTGAAGCAGACGATTCCCAGATTCCCAGACAGTTCTGAGATGTGTGGTTGTCCTTCCCCGGGGCAGGGTGTCCTTTCCCAGCGCAGCCCATAGCCCATCTGCCCTGTGCTCTTCCACTGCCCTCCCCCAGCATGCTCCTGGCCCCACCCGCCCATGGAGAGAGGAGACAGGGACCTCTGGTGGGTGAAAGGACCAGAGGAGAGAGTGCCCAGGCTGTGCCCTTCACACCCCCTGAACCCCACTCTCCTGTCATAATTTTGGGGATCCAGCCAAAGCCCCCAGCCCTGTGGCCTGCCCCCACTTGCCTATTTAATGGCAGACATTCACTAGCCCTGAGTGCCCAGCCCGTAGCTGGGCACTGGAGCGTGGAGACCAGATGCTGCAGAGTCTGATCAGAGAAAGCTTAATCAACAGAGCTGGCACAGTGCTGAATCAGACTCAGTCCCTGCCCAGGCAGTCTTGGGAGGGGGGGACCATGCAGCGTGGGGGAGCCACGTGCATAAATAACTCAGGCTGTGTTGGACAGTGGAGCATCCCCCTGCCAGCCAAGTGCTGTGAGAGGACAGTTGCTTCTGGCAGGGTCATGGGGTGGCTTCACGATGATGGGGACCCTGCAATGGCATTTTGAAGGTTGAGTGGGATGTGGCAGGCAGAGAGGGTGGGGGTATGGAGGTATGGAGGCAGAGATGTAGGGGGTGCCAGGGGACCGGTAAACACATATATGACATCTGGGGGACCCATGGGAGAGGAGAGACTTCAGACCGGGATTGCCCAGCTGCAGGCCTCTAACATCGGCTCTCTCAGGAAAGGCGGAGCCAGGGATACAGCAGGAGAATGGAACTGGGAGCCAGGCAGATCTGAGTTTGGCTCAATATGTAGTAGATGCTCAATAAGTATTTGCTGACTGAATGCAAGACAGAGAGACTTGTCCAAAGTCACACATCTAGAAAGTGGTTATAGCCAGGAATAACAGATTCAATCTTACATTCATCCAGAAAGTGCTTATTGAGCACCTACTGTGTGCCTGGCCTTGTGCACTACTGAGATTATAACGTGAATGAGCCAGACGAGATCCCTCCGGGAGGAAGGCATCAACCCAGTAAGGAGCCAAGACCATTGAGAATCACAGCCCTGAGAAGCACCGGGAGGGCGCAGGACAGGAGGACCTGATCTGGTCTTGGGTGTGGAGGGAGCGTCCTGGGGAAGTGGCAGTGACAGAGTCCACAGCTGACAGATGAGTAGAACTTGGCTGGGCAGAGAGAATAACGGAGCAACAGTGTGGAGGTGGGAGGAAGGGATAGTTCCCAGGAGGGAGAGCGGCCATGATGGCCGGAGCCCAGAGGGTGAGAGGGAGGAGGTGGCAGGAGCCCGCTCCCCCAGCGCCTCCCACTGGGGTCTATCTGGTCGTTACCTGAAGAACAATGGACGTCCCATCCTCTGTTTGTTCATCTGCAAACGAAGCTTCCTACCAGTCTCTCTCAGTGGGATCGATTTCCGGATGAGGCTCCCAGTCCAGGTCCCTGTTTCTCGGGGAGTCCAGCCTGTCTTGGGGTCCCGAGGGCCAGGACTTAGGGCCTTTCTGGGAAGGCTGAGAGAGAAGGCCACACAGGCTGACCTTAAACAATGTGCTTTCTCTTTAGCTCTGACTGTGGGCTTTCAGCGGGAGTGGGGTGACAAGTCCGAGTCCCTCGTGGGCGACCCGCTGGACTAGGTGGGGGAGGGAGAGACAGAAGGGCAGGGCCCCAGGCTGATGGGGGAGACACAACCATTGTGCTGCACACTGGGGACACTGGGGCAAGGACAGTCCCTGTCCTGGGGAAGCTCCCAGCCAGGTGAGTAAACAGGTGCACTGAGCTTGTCTCTAAAATGCCTGGCCTGGTCCACGGTGGCTCTTCATGACAGAGTCCCCTTCTCAGGTTCTAGAGGCTGTTTTCCCTGGGTGTTGGGTCTCTGCAGGCAGGGAGGAGGCCCCCTCCACCTGCGCTAGGTCTAAGGCACAGACACAGGTGAGACTCACCTGAGCATGCTTTTCCTGAGCCATGGGTGTCATGCAGCATCTGGCCACCAGGGGGCAGATTGAGACAGCACCATTCTTCGCTGCTTTCCTTTTCTCCCTTGGCCAATTGACCCAGAAAGTACCATGGTGCCAACTCAGATCCGGTCACACGGTTCAAGGTTGGGCATTGTGTACCCTGTACAAAGGCGCCCAATGGAGGGGGAGGGCGTGGAAACCCTGCCTGTGCTCCTGTCTCCAAGTCCTGAACTATGGAATAGGCTGTCAACCTGGGCGCAGGGCACCTTTTTCTAGCATGAAGGTGCCATCTCCTTGCTAAGCTGGGCACTACAAGGCTGCACCCACTGAGACCCGCACGATGTCTCCATCCTGGCTACAGTGTCCTGAGCTCAGACATCGCCTGCTCCTGACCCCCACCACACAGGTGTGGGGACTGAGACCCAGGAAAGGGACAAACGCCCGTTGGAGCAGAGCTGGGACAGAAACCCCGCAGCTGGTGGGACTCCCTGCTCGACCCGGAGGGGTCAGGTCTAGGCGCTACCTCTGGAGGCCAGGCCCTGCCTGAGGGTCCCCGGGCCTAAGGTTTGGGGTCTCTCTGGGAAGACTGAGCTCAGGATGTGCCCACTCTCCGCTCTCGGCTCAAGGCTGGATATTTCCAGTGGGAGTGCGGTAACAGGCTGGACTAGATGGGGGGGCGGGGAGAGACAGAAGGGTGAGCCCTCAGTGTGACGGAGCAGACACAACCGCCATTCTGGGCACTGGGGGAACCAGCCTCCTCTCCCTGCCCTGGGGAAGCTTCCAGCTTGGTGGGCAAACAGGTGGCAGGGTGTCCCCAGCACTAGACGTGCCCCCAGTTCCTTGAGGGACATGCTTTCTCGTGGTTGTCGTAGGCCCATCCTCAGGAGGGGAGAGCCCTGCTGACCCAGTGGGGGCCACTGGTGGGGGCTGGGGAGGCCGTTTCAGATGTCTGGGTTAGTTACAGCAACAAGGAAAATCACGGCAGCTGAGACCTCCCCGTGTGCCCACTGCTGTGCGGAGGCTCGTGCTGGGCCTGCATCATTTAATTCCTCCAGTAACCCTAGGAGGTCTGGCCACACTGAGGCAGCCCTTAGTGTCCCAGCATCCACTCTATCTTGACCTCTTGGGCTATTCAGAGCCTGGTAGCTCTTGAACACAGACAGCACCCCCTCTATCCCTGCCTCTGGGCGCTCACACAGGCTGTGCACGACCCCCATCAGTCCACATCGCATGAGTCCCTTTGGTCCCATGCACAGAGGTCATGCCTTCATTTATCAAACATTGATAGAATCCGCGCCTGCAATGTGTTGTCTGCCCAAACAATGGGACGCAGCTGAGCGTAATCAGACAAGGTCCAAATATCTTGGAGGTTAGAGCAGATGTCAGTAAACTATGCCCCATGGGCCGAATCTGGCCCTTGGCCTGCTCTTGTAAATAAAGTTTTATTGAAACATATCCACGCTCATTTGTTTACCTATTGTCTCTAGCTGCTTCCCCTTCCAATGGCAGAAATGGTATAGCCCTCAAAGATGAAAATATCTCCTATTAGGCCCTTCGCTAAAAGTTGGCCAACATCTGGCCTAAAGTCAGTCCAAGAAAACACAGATATGAACAAGTCACTGGAATAAATTAATGAATTGACACCTTGGGAGGAGTGCCGGGAACGACATAATGGAGGATGGAATTGAGACTCAGGGTTCGACTGGCCTCCATTTCTCCTCACCTCCCACTGTGGCTCCTCTGACAACAGCCGGCCCCTCTGAAAGTTCAGCCCTGGACTGGGGTGGCCTCCCGGGTTGTGTGTCTGTCAGGCAGGGGTGCAGTTCCAGCTGGAGTCTGCGACTCAGGCTGCTGTTCTCCTCCCTTCCCCTGGGCTCCCCCGGCTGCCCCTGGCCTCGCAGCCTGCCGTGAGCGCTCCCGCGTCTGCCTCGCCTGGTCCCCTGGGAGTCCCCTGGGAGGCAGGCGGGGAGGAAGGCTCCTTTTACAAACAGGACAACAGAGGCTCTTCATGTTTACTGACTTGGCCCGGCCTCGCTGCACTGCAGGCGGACAGAGATCTTGATGTCGTGGGAAAGCCCCGGACTGTATTTAGGCCACTGGGGTTCTGGCCCAGGACTCATTTGGGCAAGTCTGTTCCCCTCTGGGCCTCTGTTTGTTCATCGGTAAAGGAGCGGGTTGGAGAAATGGGCCTGTAAGCTCTTTTCTGGGTCTGCCGGCACGCTGGGGCTCGCCCGCCCCTCTACAGGCCTCAGTTCGGATCTGTAAAATGGGGAGGGAAATGCTCAGCCCTCCCACACTCCTGGGGCTGGTCCCAGGCCAGGGAGATCACAGATGGGAAAATGCTTTGAGCTCCGAGGAAGAAAGGAGCTCTATAAACTCAGGGGGTTATTAGGGTGGTGGGGATTCGGGCAGGGGCTGAGGGTGCGAAGGCTGGAGGCCGGTGGTTGGTCTGACCAGCAGAGAGCGCTGTGGGGGAGCTAAGACTGGATCCTGAGCTGGAATCGCGGTGTCCCTCCTGGGACACAGACCCGGGTCCTACGGTGTGCCAAGCCTGTGGCGCTGGGTGTGGGGACATGGTTATGAATGAATGGGACCTGAGATGTGCTCACTCTAGGGGTGGCACGAGGGTGAGGACATGTAGCAAATAGATCCAAACACAAATGAGAGCCGTGGCGGGGGTGAGACAGGGATGGGGCCCCCTACTGGGGCCCCATGGAAATCAGGAGGAAAGTCAGGCCTGGAGCTCCTGTGGGTCAGGGGTCTGAGCTGGAGAGCCAGAGGGGTAAGGGACAAGGGATACGTGCGGGTTGCCCGGGTTTGAATTCGGACTCTGCCACCTCCAGGCCAGTGACGTCACCTCCTTGCGCCTCTTGCTCCTCACCCATCACATGGGGAGAATAACAGCCCCCACTTCCAGCTGTCGTGATGATTCCACTGGTGACTCTCGTGGACTCTCGGGCAACAGCTCCAGAGCAGGGCCCGACCCAGGCACATGCCTGAAGCGCTGCTATTGCCCCTGAGGTCAGCAGTTTGGATGCTGGGAGCTGGAGCCCTGAAGGGTCTGTGCCCACTTCGGGGGACAGAGGTGAGGACAGGGCTGAGGATGGGGCCTCCTGGGGAAGGAAAAGGAGGAGGAGGACAGAGAGATCTGGGGGAGCACAGAATTCGGGGGGAGGGTGCGGTGAGGCAAGGGAGGGAGTTTGGAGGAGGAAAGACTAGTGTCAGGCGCTCCCTCCTGCCCCTCAGCTGTGTGCCCTTGGGCGCAGCCCTGTGCCTCTCTGGGCCGCAGTGCCCTCCTCTCTAAATGGGAAAATAAAACGGGAAACAGCGCCTGCATTGCAGGGCCTCAGAGAGTCCTCAGGAGGAGGGCCTGGCTCTGAGAGGTGTGTAAATGCCCCGCCCCCACGTGGTAGCCCCCAGGGCCACGACCCCCCATCAGCCAGGCCTTTTGATTAGAAAACCAGCCCAAGAGGAAAGCCCCCCAAACAAACACACCTCAACTGATCTCCCCAGCCCTGCCTGGGGCGGCCCGGCCTGGCCTGGCCCTGCCCACTGTGGGTGGGGTGGGTGCGGGGAGAGATCAGCTCCTGGGAAAGTGTTTTTCCACCAGCTCACTTGGGGGCGGGGGGCAGCAACCAGGTCAGGGTGGGGCTGACAGTGGCCTCCAGGACTCTCCAGAGAGAGATGTTCCTGTCCCAGCAGGTAGGACAGCGGGCACCAGAATCCACTGGGGACCTGGCCCAACAGGCGGGTTCCGAGGGTGGAAGAGGTGAAGGGGCGGAGAAGTGCACGTTGGTAGTTACAGAATAGTCGCGGGGATGGGAAGTACAGCACAGGGAATACAGTCAGTAACATTCTAACAACTGTGTATGGTGCCAGGTGGGTAGGAGATTTATCGGGATGATCCCTTAGTAAGTTATATAATGTCTAGTCACTGGGGCGTACAGCTGAAATGAATGCAATACTGTATGTCAACCATAATTGAAAAAATAAAGAATTATTTAAAGTAAAAAAAAAAATCACGCAGGTTCCAGAGCCCTGCTATACCCCTCCCCTGCCACACACAAACACACGCTTGCACACACTTGCACACACATGCACACACATGCACACACAGGGTCTGATTTCCTAGTCCGCTGAAGACCCTGTGCCGGGGTCCGATGGAGGAGGTGCAGCCATCGGACTTTGAGGCCTGCTGGAAAGGGCAGCAGCCGCTTTGGGGAGGGGCCCAGGCGAGGCAGGAGGAAGAGGCTCCGGGACAGAGCCTGTCTGAGAGTGGGGACACTTCCAGCAGGTGTGGAGGCTGAGGGGGTGGCAGCTGTGGAAATAAGGAAGTCAGACACGCAGGGGAGCTGGGGAGAGACACAGCCGAAGAGCCAGCACGTCCGATTAAAAGACACATTCTTAGGATTCCACACCTCCCTGGGTGAAGGTCCTTATGGACACTGTCCTTTCGGTCCTCACGACCAGCCTCGGACATGGGGGGACCGTTGTGCAGATGAGGGACCTGAGGCTCAGAGGCAAGTGCCTGGATCCCCTGCCCATCTGCCTAGGAGAGCATGGGCAGGGGTGAGGGGTGAGCAGGGCTGAGGGGTGAGCGGGGGCTGAGGGGTGAGCAGCACTCTCCACATCAGGAGGTGGAGACAGGAGGCAGAGGGGAAGATGGGCCACTGGGCTTTGGTAAGAGCTGGTCACTTTGATCGCTTCTCGGCCTTTTGGCTAAGATCAAGTGTGAGAGCTGGTCACTTTGGGGACGCCGAGGTTCAGAGCAGTCACTGTGACCCTTCCAGGCCTGGCAGGGGCCAGGAGGAAGGTCATGGCTGAGCAGGGGCAAGGTCTGATCCTGGATGCCTGGGGGAAGGCGGGCATCAGGGGTAGTGCCAGGCCTTGGACGCTGATCCTGAGGTGGGAGGGGACAGTGGTCACTTCTCACTAGAGAAGCCATACCCCCGTCTCTCCAGAAGGGCAGCCCAGGCCCTACTGTCCCCCTGGGTCACATCGGGAAACCCCGCACTGCCCTTGGGGCCTTGCCTTTTGGGAGACACAGCTGTGCAGACGCTGACCCATGGCAGAGTCGGCCAGGGGGGCTCTGAGGTGTGTCCTGCGGAAGTGTCAATGTGGAGACTGACACCCCTCTCCTCTCCCCGCCACTGAGAAGATCCAGCCCATGGTCCGGCCCTGGGTTCCAGGTTTTGGGCTGGGCAGCCTGGTCTGAACATGAAGATTAGGAGGCAGCCCAGGCTGAGGGAGAGGGGCAGATGTGGGCAGGCAGGAGCCAACAGCGGCTGTGGGACCTGGTTCCCAGCCTCGGAAACCCCCACTAGGGTCTCGTCAGTCAATTGATTCCAGATCCCAAACGGGCTGGCTTCTGCCCGCCAGCACTCGGTCTCTCCCCCCAGCACCCCTACTTTCCCATCACCAGTTCATCGCCCCTCGTCTCCCCACCCCTCCACCTCCCGTTCCCCTCCAGCTGCAGGCCTGGACCACCTGGGCCCCAGTGCCTCTGATCTAATTTGGACCTTCCAGCACTTCCTCTCACTTGTTCTCCCCCGCCCAGGCTGAGTGCCTCCTGGGAAGAAGTGGGGGAGACAGGCTTCGAGGTGGGGGTGTGGGTGGGGAGCAGATCTCAGAGCAGGAGGCTGGAGGGAAGACACTCTGGGGTGCCGGACAGAAAGGGGGAATTCCAGTGTGGCGGAGTGGGCCTGGCATCCTGGGTGGGGGCGCTCCTAGAATGCAGAGTGCTGCACCTCCACGTACTTAGAGAGCTCAGGAGCGCTGGCTGTGGTTACTGGAGAGTGGCCTCACCTGACCCTGGCTTACCTCCCCACTTCTTACGGGGAGACCTAGCCTCAGAGAGGGCGTGGGCCTTGTCCGGAGTCACACAGCCCTCAGAGACAGCAGGCTGGCGCCTCCCCAGGGTGGGTCCCGTGGGGCGGGCTCCATTGTGCTCTCCCCAGCAGGAAACCGCTGCGCTCAGCAGCCTGGGCTGCGGGAGAGGAGGAACGAGTTTGGCTACGTGACCGGCAGGCCCTGGAGGCTGAGCCGGGCCCAGCTCCAGGAAAACAACCTGCTGGGGCTGCCTGGGCAGGGCAGCTGGGGTGGGCACCTGGGTGGAGGCCAGCTGCCTGGAGAGGGTGTGCTGGGAGGTGGCCTCAGGGCCCTGTGCCCCGAGCCTGCCTACAAGGGGTCCGCTGGTCGGGTTCACTGCTCCCTGACATGCAACGCAAGGCTGCTCTGGGGAGGAGTGGCCTGGGGGTGGGTGGCGGAGCCTGAGGGCACCCTGGGCCTCTGGGGTGACTTGCACAGGCCCCACACCTACTCATCAGCTCTGGTTTACAGGGGTTTGAGGGGGTGGGGTGAGCAACCAGGAGTTTGGGGAACATAGTCCTTGGCTGGGCTGCCCAGCCAGGGGGCTTGGAGTGAGGTGCAGTCTCTTTGTGCCTCAGTTCTCCTTGGGGAGTCCAGGGACCACTTTGTCCCTCACCTCCAGATGCAGGGCTGACTCGGGGCCAGGAAGCCAGTTGTGGGGGGAAGGCCCCACAGGCCCAGGTGGCTCTTGTCCTGGCCGGTCACAGCGGGGAGGGCACTGAACACCAGACCCAGCACTCAGGACTTAATAGAGGCCAAGTGGAGCCACTGAAGGACTTGGCACAGGGATGGCCATGGTCAGAGGAGGCTGCTGGGAATGGCTGGACTGGGGGCTGGAAGCCGGAGGGGGCACAGCTGGGGCAGCAGCCAGGGCAGCAGCCAGGGCCTGGGAGGGAGGGAGGGGAGCAAGGCTTTATGGGGGCTGAGTGGATGAACTTGGAAGGGCCTGCCTGGGGTCTGCCCCTGGCTCCCCCGCCTCTGTGTCACCTGGTATGTTAAATCCCCTGCTTCGTGCTCTATGAACAAAAGAGAGGTTGGAACTGGGTCAGAGCAGAGAGCCTCTCTGCCTCTCTGCCTCTCTGTCTGGACACCCCAACGCCGAAGTCCCCCAGAGGGGAAGCCCAGAGCCGGGCAATGAAGCAGGAGGGAGCAGGACGCACAGGCAGGACGGCAGGCGGAGCTCTGGCCAGGACAGTGGAGGGGTGAGCGAGGGAGCTGGCGTCCCCGGGGCAGGTCCAAGGGTGACCCCACACACTGGGGGTGGCTGGCATTGGCCAGAACCTCATCCTGGGGTCGGGGGCAGGGCCTGGGTGCCCATCGGTGTCATTAGTAGAAGCAGCTGTGCAGCTGTGATGGCTGCTTAAGGAACTGAAACTCGGGAAGGTGACTGGAACAGAACATCATGCCTAGACCGCAAGGAGTCCCCCGGGGATGGGGCCAGCCGCAGCCCTCAGCCCTCAGCCCAGTAGAGAGCCTCTGCTCCTCCTGTAAGCCCCCGCACACGCAGGCCTCCGCCGAGCCTCACCGTACTCCTGCACTCTCTGAGGGGGCGGGGCCCCACCACACTGCTGTGTCCCAGCTTACCACGTGCCTCCCTTGGACTCACTAGGCTCAGTTTTCTCATCTGTAAAATGGGCTATAACGGTGACTCCTCACAGGGCCAGTGGGACGTGTCCCGCCAGGCTGTGTGTGACATGGAGTGGTCTCACGTGGGCCCTGAAAGGCAGATACACTCTGCCCATCACAGAGAGGAGGAAAGCCGAGGCTCAGAGAGGTTAGAGGGATTTGTCCACGGTCACCCTGCCCCGCTAGCTCCATGACCCCCAGGCCTGGGCTCTCTACACGGGCGAGGCTGACGATGTGGAAAGGGGTGGGCAGGTGGGGAGGTGGCACACGGGGCGCAGCCCTGGGTCTGTCTCTCCTGGTCTGTCTGTGTCTCCACCGCATAAGCATCCCTTCCCGACTCCAGCATTTCTTTCTGGGCTCCCGTGACTCCCTCGGGTCTCACGAGAATCTTTCCCTTTTTGGCTACAGCCCGTTTCCTCTCCACCTGCCTCTGCACCAGCCACTGATGTGGAAAAGAGAGGTCACCCACCCCTTCTCCATGGGATTTGCTGTGGGCCCAAGAGAGAACCTGAGAACCCAGGCAGAGGGGGAATCAGATATCGGGTTCTCAGCGAGGGTCCAGAGTCCTCCGTCCCTAGCTATCCCTGCTGGAGCCCAGACCCAGCAGCGGCAGAGCACTGACTGCCGGCAGGAGCCAGGCAGGAGCCAGGCAGGAGCCCGCCCACTTCTGGAGCACCTGGCCAGGGAAGCAGGCAGCGGAGCCAAGAGCCAGCTCATCGCTCAGGTGTAAACAGCAGCCCAGTGGGAAGTTGGCAGCCGCCTCCTCTGCCCTTTCCCCCACCCCCTCCCCAGGAGCCCCACCCAGGGAGAGAGGGTGTCCTGACTTGTCGGGGGAGTTTTCATCCCACACCTGTGCCCACTGTGTGGGTGTGGGGGGGTGGCTCTGGGGGCCCACAGAGAATCTTTGTCCTCCAGACGCACCCCCCACCACTTCTCCTGGCTGGTGCTGGGAAGGTGCCAGGGTTCTTGGAATGTGAGGCCCCCATCTCCACCACCCCACCCAGATGCCTTTGCCACGTAATCTCCGGGCCCACGCCAGCCCGACGGAGCCAGGGCAGCCTGGAAGCCGATTGTGTGCTGAAGGGGGCCCTCTTGGCTCTTGTTCCCACCAGATGAGAGGAAGAGGGCAGCTCTAAGGTTCCAGGAGAAAGAAAACAAATTTCCGCCCAGCACTTAACCTGATGATGCTTCGAAGACACTGTCTGGGAGATGGGTGCTGCCACCCCACTTTAGAGATGGGGGACTAAGGCTAGAGCAGCAGTTGAATGAGCAACTGGACTCGGTGCCTCATTTGCCCCTGTCTCCTCAATGCCTGCACACAACAACAGCTCCAGCTGTACTTGGGGAGTGCACGAATGACATTCAGAGAGAGCAAGTGACCTGGCCAAGGTCACACAGCCAGAACATTACTCAACTGGGAAATGACCGAGGCCAGTTTGCATCCTGAAACCAGGCTGTTTCTGAGACCCACCACCAAAGTGGGGGCATCGCACGTGCTTGTGTGAGTGTGACCCCACTCTGCTGTCAGGGTCCTGCCACTCACACACACCTACGTGCATAGCCCTCAGCCGAGAGCCCCTGCCTGCCATATCACTCAGGCCCATGGAGCCACCTCTGGCAGGGACACAAACATCTTTCTGTGTTGGTCTCACACCCTCCTCTGTCACCATCCCCTCCTCCACGCCTGAAGAAGGCAGGACGGTGCATGCCCTCTTCCACCCCCACAGCCCTGGCACCCTCTCTGCCTCCCCAGGCTCTAGAAGAGTCCAGGGAACCACTGGTGGTCAGCACTGGGAGGGCATCCTCATGGCATCCAGAGGGTCAGACTTGGGCCAGGGAGTGGGCAGCTTCTAGGCCCTGGCATTGGAGCCGGTGCCTGGGCAGAGTCAGGGGCTTGGCTGCCTGCAGTGCAGTTCTAACATCTGAGGCCCCTCCCTTGCTGCGTCATGTAGTTCAGCCCCAGGAGCAACTGAAAGTGCAGACCAGAGGGCCCACAACCTCCTTGAGCGTTGCACAACCGCAGATGTGTCCGGGGACCAGCTGGGGTCTCAGATTTCTAGGAAGCGGACAGGGGACTCATGCCTGAAAACAGGCTCAACTGCCTGCTTCCCCACTAATAAGGGGCCACGAGGCAGGGATGGTCAGGCAGGCAGGGGCCCCTGGGAAGTATAGGTCAGCAACCCTGGGAGACAGGCACTAATTTATCTTAGGTACCAACATTACTCCCATTTTCTAGAGGGGTGAGCTGAGTCCTGGAGAGTTCAGGCACATGCCCAAGGTCCCCAACCCCCAGCATTTGCTAGGTATTTGTTGAGTGGATGAAGATGCAGGAGACTCATCCCAGGGCATGTGTGGAGCCAGGATGTGAATCCAGGTCTGATGCTGGAGCTTCCTCTGCGGCATGAGACCCACAGACCAGGCATGGTGGACGTGTCTCCTCCTGGGCACCCTGTGTGACGTGGCCAGCTTTCCAGGGCTCCGCACTGCTGCCTTGCAGACCGAGAAAGTCAAAAGCAGGCTCTCTGCGAGGCCAGGGTGTGCCCCTGTTACACATCAGCCATTTCACAGGTTGCCAGCGTGAGATAAGGCCACGCGACAACCGAGATGGATCAAAGCAGAAAGCAAGACCGCTCTTCGGTCACATCTGAGCACAGAGGGAAAAGTGAACGTGGTCTCAGCCTCAAGCATGACCCCGTCCCCCTCCATCCTGGCTGCACATGTGACGGCTGCATCTTTGCCAATCACAGCTTTGGCTTCCGTTCCTCCTCTTTCCCTTTTAGATCAAAATCAAGGTACACGATCACAGAACTACCCTCTTCATGCTGGCATCCAAGCCAGGGCAGAACTCTGTTCCCTGAGCCTTCCCCAAACCACCCCAGGCAGGCGGCCTGGACCCCATCCTAAGTCCTCCCTGCTGGCCGCTCACTGAGACGAGCCCCGCTTGCCTGAGGCATGTGTCCCCCCTCCGAGCACCCACTTTGTCCAGGTATGTGTCTGGTGGTCTCGGCTGGAAGGTGCTGACAAGGGCTCAGGATGACCGAACAACACGTGCTTTGTTCAGCCCATTCTGCCGATGCCCCTGGAGCCGCAGGCCAGGAGAGTGTCAGCTTCCGACAGAGCGTGACGGGGCGGGAGAGGAGCCTTCTTCTTCCTCTGTTCCCAGGAGGCGGAATTTCAGGCTCTTGGGCTGGAGGATGGTTACCTCCTTGGTTAACTCCTGTGGCACCTGCCGGCTCCGTCCACCGCAGCCCAAACAAGCCTGGAACCCCAGCTGCCTCCCGGGCGTGGCATCGTGGGGCATCTGCATGGAGGGGACTCGAGAAGGAATGAGCTCTGGGCCAGGGCTCAGGAGACCTGAGTTCAAGCCTTGCTTCTCTCATTTGCCATGTGACCCAAGCCTCAGTTTATCCATCCGTTCAATGGCACGGGTGGGACTGAGTGGGAGAAATGATCAGAGGAACCCCTCCACGGTCAGAGTGCCTCACCCAGCACCCTGCTGGAAACCCTTCAGTGGTGAGGACAGATGTCTAGTCCCTCCCCTGTCAACTCCTGGTTTCCTGGGGATTAACCAGGCTTCCCCTTTCAGGCTTGATGCTGGAGTGGCCTGGGGAACAGGTGAGGGGCCGGAAGTCCTATGTGTCCCCTGTCACTAGAATCCTGGATGAACAGAGGGCATATTACTTAGGACTGTTCCTGAGGGATCGGGGCTCGGTGCCTCTGCACCCCATCCCGCCCCGTTCTCAGGCCAGGGACCACATCCAAGCCAAACAGGATGGTGAGGAAGGGCCCCGGGGCCTGATCAGTGGACACTGGCAGGGGCAGTTGGAGGAGACAGTCTCTGTGGCTTTATTCAGCTTCACATCCTGCTTCTCCTGGGACAAGGGGATGTGGCCAGTCTCCATTCTGCCCCAGGCAGGAGGAGAGGAAGGAGCTAAAGCTGAGGGATGGAGGCAGCCAAAGATGTTGACCTTGACTGAAAGGCATTGTTTAGCCCAGAAGGTCAAGGGAGTTTACTTTCCCTCATGCACAGGGTCCTCCTGTCCAGTAAAGTCAGACAGGGGTGCTGGCCCCACCTCCCAGTCTCAGCCCTCGGTCCCCTCCTCCCTTGGACTGCATCCTGATTCATGAGCTCTGCTCTGTGCCTTCACAGACAATTGTCACACTGCCTGGTGTGCCCTTCCCTCCCCCAGCCCTGCTCGCCAGGTCACTGGTGCACATCCTTCAGGCCTCAGCTTAAATACGAGCTCCTCTTGGAAGCCTCTCCTGGCTGGATCGTGTTGCAATGCAGCCCATGGCTCCGTCTGCTTCCCCCTCCAAACCTCGATCCCACTGGGTTACAACCAACTGTCTACGGCCTCCTTTGAGGGTGAGGGGCAGCCTCTGTGTTGTACACAGGTGATCCCCAGTGTCCAGGATGGACCTGGTATACTGAGGTGCCACATAAATGTGCAGTGGTAAATAAATGCAGTGACGGAGTAGGGACCGGGGCTGAGAGCAAGGGACCTTGAGTTGGGAGATCTGCTGGCAGAGCTCTGTGCAGGGGCTTTGAGATTACAAGTGCCTGAGACGAACAGAGTGGGGGTATATCCCAGCCTGGGCACGGCCTAGGCAAAGGCAAGGAAACGCCGGTGGGAAGTTACGGCTTTGCAGGGGCTTCTGCCTCCAGGAATGGGGGCACAGGTCATTGCACTAACCCTCTTGCTGAAAACAAAGTCCCTAGATCCAATGCAAAAAGATCATCTTTTTAAAAAACGTTAAAAAAATTATTATTATTATTTTTTTTATTTTTAGAGATAGGGGAAGGGAAGGAGAAAGAGATGAAGAGAAACATCAATGTGTGGTTGCCTCTCACACTGTGGACCTGGCCTGCAACCCAGGCATGTGCCCTAACTGGGAATTGAACCAGTGACCCTTTGGTTCGCAGGCTGGTGCTCAGTCCACTGAGCCACACCAGCCAAGGCAAGATCATCTTCTTAAGATCATCAAACAGTTAACAAGGTGGTGAAGAATCCCCTAGCAAGGATCTAGGAGAAGGTCAAAATCCAGGGGTGCAGCCCCTGTGAAAGACCACACTGGTCCGAGGGCATTTCCCAGTCTGGAAGAAACAGCTTCCAGAACGGGCCGTGGTTTTGATGGCCTCTGGGGTGGGGAGGGGAGGAGGGAGGATACAGGGTAAGCCCAGCCTTTTGTCCGAGATAGGGAGCCTGACACCTCACACCTTTTTTCAGCTGAGACATCCTCAGAATCAGGGTGAATCAGAAGGAAATCAGGCCGTGAGCATAGGGACCTGGGTGACTCAAGAAACTCAAGCCTTGAACTTGAATTAAAGTGTTTCCGGGTGCTTGTTCGATGCAAACAAAAAACATGTCCAGAGGGAGGTGTCGTTATTTTAGACCTTTGTCTTCTTTTCACACATAATTTTCAAATACAATGAGCCAAACACAGTCAAAGAAAACCAGGCTCCATGAGCAAGAATCAGCACAAAACAAAAGGCAACAGAAAAAACAATGATGTAACATAACATATCACAATATATGACTGTATTAAATTAACATGGGTACACCTTAAATTTACTCAGCGTTATAGGTCAATTATATTTAAGTTTACCAAAGGTAACAGAGATAGATCACAATGACTTCGGATGTTGGCCCTCAGAAATCAAGACCTTGGAATCACAGGTTCAAAGACCCTCATTGCCAAGTACATCCTACCGTGCATATAGAAACACAGGAATCTGGATTAGCATAGCAATCTGGAAAACGAGGAACGGAGTTGGAGGACTCGCACTTCCCGATTTCAGAACTTCCTGCAAAGCCACAGCAACCGAACAGCATGGCGCTGGCGTTGGGAATGACACAGAGAACCGAACGGGGAGTCCAGAAATAAACACATACCTTGAGGCCCATTGATTTCTGACAAGGGTGCTGAGAAAATCCAACAGGGAAGTAGTCCTTTCAGCAAATAATGTGGGGACAGCAGGACTTCGGGTGCAAGTGAGTGAAATCGGACCTCTGTTTCACACCACTGTGCACCACATGCACCATTAACTCCAAATGGATGGAAGTCCTAAATCTAAGAGCTAATATTATAAAACTATTAGAAGAAAACAGGTATAAGTCTCTGTGACCTTGGATGAGGCAATGGTTTCTTTTTTCTTTTTCTTTTAAGTTTTTAAAATTTATGTATTTATTTATTTTTAGAGAGAGGGGAAGGGAGGGGGAGAGGGAGAGAAACATCAATGTGTGGCTGCCTCTCACATGGCCCCCACTGAGGACCTGACCCACAACCTAGGCATGTGCCCTGACTGGGAATCGAACCAGCGACCCTTTGATTCACAGGCCCACACACAATCCACTGAGCTACACTAGCCACGGGTTTCTTCGATATGACATCCAAGTATAAGCAAAGAAAAACATAGATAAATTGGACTTGATCAAAGTGGAAAACTTTTGTGCTTTAGGAGACACTATCAAAAAAGTGAAAAGACAACCCACAGAATGGGGAAAACATTTGCAACTCACATGTCTGACAGGGGCCTAGAATCCAGAATCTATAAAGAATGCCTATAGCTCAATAATAAAATGGCAACTCGATTTAAAAAATAGACAAGGGATTTGAATAGACATTTCTGCAAAGACCATACCAATGGCCAATACGCACATGAGAAGATGCTCAGTACCATCCGTCATGAGGAAAGTGTAAACCAAAACCACAGTGAGACACCACTTCACACCCACCAGATGGTTACGAGAAAAAAGACAGACAGTAACAAGAGCTGGCAAGGAAGGGCGTGGGGAACCCAGAACCCCACGCATTGCTGTCAGAAACGTAGAACAGTGCAGCACTCTGGAGAACAGTTTGGCAGTTTCTCAAGGAGCTAACCATGGCTGCAGCCCCAGCCCATGCCCGGCTGCAGCCTCGCTAGGAGTGCTGGGCAGCGTGGAAGGGGCGCCTTCTGCTCTTGCTGCCCCCTGCTCCGCCTGCCACTTGCCACCAGCATCAGGGGTGCCAGGCTGCTCCCCTTGCGATGCCTGCTTGACCACTGGGCCTTTCAGCCTGTCCCCCCTCGGTCTGACCCTTTTTGGCAGGACCTCTCAGGGCCGAATTCCCTCCTGCGGTCCTGGAGGGCACAAAACTCCAGACAGGTTTAGGAAGAAGTTTGTGTCTCTGGGTTGCACACTGACTCAACCCCGACAGAGGTCCCCACGTTCACATGACACACATCTGCCCCACCTGAGGCGTTGTGGGGGAAGAAGCAGCCACTTGCTTCTGAAGGAGGCCCCAGCCTTTAGCAGTATCTCATGAAGGTGCCCCTTTGCCACCAGTATCCTCCAGCCAGTGCTCCTGGCCTCAGCCTCCTGTGACCTCTGACCCTAGCAGCATGCTCCCCAGAGAGACTTCAAAGACCATGACTTACAACCAGGATATTTTGTCCATTGGAAAAAACATCTATTAAAAAGTCTCTCCAACCTTGTTGGAAGGGACTTATCCGGTGCCTAACAGCAAATGGACATTTGCCCTGGTCTCGGACATTTGCTTCTGCCTACAGGGGACGTCAAAGACTTCCCGAGGACCAGAAGCCGCCGCCCTCAGCGGTAGACAGCTATCCCAAGACTCTGAGGAGGCCCGTTTGCCTGCAGATTGATGGTGAGCTTAAAAAATCGTCTGCCTTTACCGGTCTACTAACACGATTAGTCATAATAATAGTCATACTTGTTCTTGGGCTGCCCTCAATCCTGCTCTTACATAATCCAACTGTTAACGATTGCTGAGGGTGGATGAGATAACTTTTTGTATTATCAATAATACCTTTTTATGGTTTCCCTTTTGAAATCTAGAAGGAATGTTATTGCATAAGGAAGGGGTGTGTGTGTGTGTGTACGTTTATAATCCTCACCCGAGGGTATATTTTTAGTGATTTTTAAGAGAGAGAGAGAAACATCAGTGTGAGAGAGAAACATTGATTGGTTGCCTCCTGTGCACACCCTGACTGGGGATTGAACCCTCAACCTAGGTATATGCCCTGAGCAGGGGTCAAACCCACAACATTTTGGGTTATGGGATGATGCTCCAACCAACTGAGCCACCCAGCCAGGGCGAGATGTGCATGTTTTTGAGAGAAGTTAAGAGGAAGCAGTTTGTTCTCGTGAGTTGGTTATTTCTGAATGAGTGAGAAGAGACAAACTGAGAAGGACAAGGGAAGCGGCAGGTGGTGGAAGGGGAATCTTGAGAAGGAGATTTTATGTGCAAATGCTAGAGCTCAGTCATGGGGAGGGGCTCAGCCCCTCACTCAACCAGGGCCACTCCCTTGATTCAGACCGAAGCTGAAGGGGCTCTGAAAAAACAGCGGCAGCAACACGGGAAGTTTGCTCAGGAGCCTCTCACCGCGCTCCTGGCCTCTGGAAATATTCGATGGTAATTATAATTTGCACCATTGTGTTCTTACAACCTTGAGGCCAATTAAACCTTAAAGTTACAGTTCCCAATTGTACAGCTAGCAGGAATCAGGTTAATAGTGAGCGGCACTTGAGTGCTTCCAACGGGAAGTGGACGAACCATCTTAAAGGAACAATAACAACGAGATCAAATGGAGACGCATCTCATGGTCAGATCGGGACAACCCAAGAGGAGCGTGGCTGCGCCCTCAGACCGTAGATGCAAGATACAGGAAAGTGAGGCAGACAGCTGGTCGTGGTGGGCGGTCACACCCGAGGCCTGCAGCTTCCCTGACAAAGGTCACTCTGCCTTGGTGAGCCCGTCCATTGTCTTTGTGCATCTGAGATAACCTCCCTTTGAACCGCCAGACCCCGAGGGCCCTAACCTCCGAACCAGGGCAGAGACCGCGGAACCCTCCCTGTCCCCTTGTCCCCAGAACACCTCTCCGCATGCCACAAATGTTAATATCCTATTTCCACCAGCAGCAAAGACGCATGCTTCTCATTTTTTTTTGCCTTTTTATCCAAATCAAAAGATTACCTTGCTTCACTTTTTTCTGCTTCCTTCATCAGCCACCGATGGACTTCACGTGGCCGCCTCACTCTCCCCTCTGACTGTGATGTACGTAGTAAGCCGCAAACTGCCATCCCCGGGGCATTTTCTCAGTCCATTTAGAATTCAGGGCTGTCAAACCCATTTTCACCGGGGGCCACGTCAGCCTCACGGTTGCCTTCAGAGGGCCGAAATAATTTCAGGACTGTAAAAATGTAACTACTCCTTAACTTTTAAGAAGTTGAAATTACATTCAGCCCTTTGAAGGCAACCACGAGGCTGATGTGGCCCCTGGTGAAAATGAGTTTGACACCCCTGATTTAGATTATGCTTCTCAGTGACTGTCATCAGTTTGGTTCAAAAAAACTCATAAAAAATCTTTTTAAAAAACTAACATGGAAAAGCCCCTGTGAGGAAGTACTATTATACTCACATTTTACAGATGAAGAAACTGAGGATAGAGTTCAGGAAGCTGGCAGGGAACAGGTGCAGGACTGACGCCCACGCAGTCCACTCCACAGCCTATGTTCTGAACCACCGAGTTATGATGTACTTAATAGGTTTATCTAAGATGTACATAAAGAATCTTATGTCCAATAAGCAGAGGATACCCATGTTTTTCGAACACACTTAACATATTTGGAAAGAGATTAACTGACAAACTAGTTCATAGAAAAGCCTCAACAACTTTATTTTTTTATTTTAATTTTTAAAAAGACTTTATTTTCAAGAGAAAGAGAGGGAGAGAAACATCATCGATGTGTGAGAGATACATTGACCAGTTGCCTCTTACATGCCACCATCTGGGGATGTGGCCCACAACCCAGGCATGTGTCCTGACTGGGAATCGAACTGGCGACCTTTCGGTGCACAGGCCGGCACTCAATACATTGAACCACACCAGCCAGGGCAACAGTTTCTCAATAGGAAAAAATAAAAAGAAAAAAACATATGTTTGGAAACTAAAACCCACACTGTTAAATGACAGACAGTTAAAGTAGAAATCACAATAGAAATTACAAAGTATTTAGAATTGAATGACATCTGAGATGCAACTGAAGTGCTCATGAAGATAAACATATGAATTAAAGCTAAAAGCCTTTACATATCTGCATTATAAAAAATAAAGGAGGGGGATGGAAACGGGAGGGAGGTGGGGAGGGGTAGGGGGTAGGCTGGGAAGTGAAAAAATAAAAAATAAAAGCAAAATAAACATTTAAATTTAGAAGTGGAAAAGGGACAATAGAACAAAACTAAGACATATTTAGAAGTAGAAGCTAAGAAATATTTAAAATAGGGCCAGAAATTAATGTAATAGAAAACAAAAAATTAGAAATGATAAAAACAAACAAACAAAAAACAGATGCTGTTTCCTTGACACAGAAAACCTGATCTAAACAGACCACGAGAGAGCAAGAAGGCACAAGTAAATCCTATCGGGAACGGAAAATGAGTCACCGGTGCGGACACATTAGAGTTAAACTTTCTGCATGCCGTCTTTATCTTGATTGTGATTTCAATGGGAAAATTTCTAGTTTAACCACCAAATATGATGATTAGAGTTTTTGGAGAGGTTGGTTTTTTAGATTAAAGAAGTTACTATATAGTCCTAAGTTTCTAAGACTTGTTTGTTTCTTTGTTTGATAATGAATGGATGCATAATTATATCAAAAGCATCTATTGAGATGATCATATGATTTTTCTCTTCTTACCTACTAGTATGATAAGTTGTAATGGTTTTTTTTTTAAAGCTAAACATGGAGTTTCCATTTAAGCCAGTGATTCCGCTCCAAGGAAGATACCCAGGAGAGTGAACAACATAGGTTCACACAGAAACTTACACTTGATTGTTCATAACCGCATTATTTGTAAGAGCCCAAAGTGTCAATGACTCCACTGTCCATCAACAAATGTGGTACATCTATCCGTACAATGGACTATTATTCAGCCACGAAAAGGAATGAAATACTCATACAGCATGAATGAACCTTGAAAACACTGTGCCAAGTGCAAGAAGCCAAACACAATACTGCATATTCCGTTTTGCACGAACTGTTCAAAATAAGCCAAATCACAGAAAGTAGATTAGTGGTTGCAGGGGGTGGGGGTTGTGGAGAACGGGGAAGGACTCATTGGCCCGGAGTTTTGTTTTGGGATGATGAAAACGATCTGGATCAGACAGTGTGGATGGTCGGGGCAGGAGGGTAAGACACTAGGAAAATTCCCAGGCAAGTGCAAGGAAGAAACGGAGACAAGATGATTAAACAAGGTCAAATAATTTAAACCACTTACAGCCAGCTAGTGAACTGCAAGACCTTATCTTCCCTAGCCAAGGACACTTGGGAACAAATAGTTTGCACCTCTCCTTCCTTACTAGAGGACACATAGCTTAAATCACCCTGGCCAGAGAGACAGAGAACAGAGGGCTGGTGAATGGCATTTGTGCCAGCTGGACCCAAGGACATATGACGTTAGGGAGACAAATGTCACAAACCCCATTAGAGCCACACGGATCTGCGATAAAAGTAAAGCAGAGAAGCTGGCCAGAGAACAACCCCAAACTCCCCTACACGCTCATTTTGATGCATCAGCATATTGAAAACGCACCTGGTATGAAAGCTGGTGTACATTCTGCTGAAAACTTCCCCTGAGACCGTCACCTGCCGGAAAGAAATGAAAAACCCTCAGGGCAAAGGACGGCAGCACGGGGTTTCTTTTCAGAGCATATCCACGCATGTCCTCGGGCACTTTCTTTGCACTCGTGAACTTTGCACTTTCTCCCAAACTCTAAGGGCCTCCATGACGCTTGCAACCAGGGGACAGCGGGCAGCGGCTGCTCATCCTGGGCTGACCCCCCACGCCCATCTCCAGGGCTCCCTTGTCTCTGACTTCCTGGTGAACGAAGGCAGGCCTGTCGAGGCGCTCCCATTGCTCCTTCTACCCCAAGCCCTTCCTTGTCTCACTGTCCCAGCTTTGACACACGTACTCTCACAATCACCTGCACTCGTGCTGTGGAATCTGTCCTGCACGGAGTCGAGAGCCCCCACGCTACCGGCCAGCCCCAGGCAGACTCACTCAGGCAGACCCCCCACCTCCATCCAGTAATGTAGTCACGCAGTCTTGTGAATCAGCTAAAAACTACTGAAACGTATGCTTTAAAGGGGTGAATTTTATAACGTATAAATTGTCTTTCAGTTGGAAGGAAGGTCCTCAGAGGTCCCGTCAGCGAATAACAATGGTGAGCAGCTCCTGAGCTTTACGGATGGGACTTGTTCTAAGTGCTTTAGGTCTGTTAATTCAAGTATTGCTCTCGGCATTACCGTAGGTAGGTGCTATTGTTGTGAAAACTAAGAGAGAGGTCGCTTGCCTGAGGTCATCCAAGCCAACTGGTCGTTGTTCAGACTGGGAACCTGAGACCCAGAGAGGGGCATTAACTTGCTCAGATCACACAGTAACGCAAGGGTAAGTTCGGGACTAGAACCCTGGGCTCCTGCCTGGTTCTTACCAGGAGGCCTTCAGAATCAGGTTGTACTTGGGCCAAGGCTGCTGTTAGGGGTCTGTGTGTCTTTAGAGGCCTCAAGAAACTTTTTGTGGAGAATTTAAAAATAAAAATAAAAAAGGCTCCTGCAGATTAAACAGCGCATGCTGGGCGCTATGCTCAACACTCTATGCCTCCTCCCGGCGAAGCCTCCAAAACCCCCACTGACCCTCCTCATCTTTACTGTTGCGAAACTGAAGACTCAGAGGGACGACGGGACGTGCCCAAGATCGCATAGCTGGTAAGTAAGTGGTGAAGCAAAATACTGACCCAGCCACACGGATTAGCATCCGTGCCCTGGCCGCCGCACAGTGGGAGAATGAATGAATGAACAATGACAATGCAGGAGTTCCCCTGAAAACCCCAGGTCCAGACTGTCACTTGATTGCCTCTCCGCAGACGCTAGGCAAGGGGCCAGGGCCAGGGGCCCGGGGAGACTGGGGCAGGACCATCCCGCTGCTGTGTTAGCCAGGAGGTACCGGTGCCCAGAGGCAGAGAGGACCCAGGGATATGGAAGGAGGGGCGGTCGCTGGGGCCTGGACTGGGCCAGCCATCTGGGCAGCAGACAGCTCTGGGCGGCCTTCCAGGTTCCTCTCCTCAGCCCCGACAGGCAAGGGCACCCACAACTTCCTCCTGTCCCCACTGTCCCCACCATGACGTCCTCTCTCAGCTGCGGTTCTTCATGAGGGTCTGCCAGCTGGAGGAGGGAGGAGCCTCAGTGCAGGGCTCAACCCAGCCCTCGGATCACCCCCAGCCCGGCCCGCCCCACCCTGCCAGGGAGGCACAAGGAAGGGGCGAGTCTCTGCCCCCGCACCCAGGAGTGCCTGGGAAAGTCAACAGTGACTCAGGGCAGCCGCTGTGGCCCCAGTGCAGTGACTACGATGGGGGATCCCCAGGGCGAGGAGCCCTTCTCTCTGGGTCCCCGAGTCCCCTCACCGTAGGGACCTGCCAACAAGGGCCTATCTCCCTGCTGACTTGGAGCAAAGAACCCCAACCTCTTCCCCATCAGACACCTTAGCTCTACCGACAGCAGCGAGCCAGATCTGGGCTGGGGGAATGGGGACCAGGGGACAGTGCAGAGAAGCTTTCTCACAGAAAAGACAGGGCCTGGGTTGTGGGAACATGTGTCCCGGTGACTGGGTCATACATCCACTCGACTCACATTTGCAGATAGACTGTGCAGAGCACTGCTAAGGTCATGAACACTGAAGCCAGCCTGCCTGGGTTCGAATTCCAGCTCAGGCACTGACTGGTTGAGTTACTTGGGGCAAGTCGCTTGATGTGCCCGAGCCTCCGTTTCCCTGTCTGTGAAGTGGGCATAACAACACTGCTTGCCTCACAGAACTGAAATGAGTTGATATATGCAAAGGGTTCCAAGCAAAGAGTTTAAAATAGCCCCTGGCTGTTCTAAGCGAGCTCTCCATCTTAACGCCCTGTCCTTAGCATCTGGGCACAGCTGGGAACCGGTCTTCAGCTCTCATGGAGCTCTCGGCCAAGGGGAGGGCGGACAGACTATAATAAGGATCTGAATAAATAAACAAGATCGCCATGGTGTGGAGACAAGTGCTGGGAGGGAAACAATCAGAGGCTTATGACAGGCAGTTGTGGGTGTCGGAGCAGCCGCTCCGGAGGGGGGCTGTTTGAGCAGACTCTGGAAGAACCAGAAGGCAGAAGCTGTGTGGTCATTTGCGGAAAGCATGTTCTAGGCGGGGCTAACAGCAAGTGCAAAGGCCCTGAGGCAGGAGCTGACTCGGCACATCTGGGAACAGAGAGGAGGGGATTGTGCTGGATTCTGGGGCAGGGGCTGTCCTTCCTGCACAGTGAGACCTCGGGACTTGGCCTCGGGACTCGGCCTCAGGACTCCTTGGACCCTGTACTCACCGAGTTTTAATGAGAAAAAAATGTTTCAGTACTGGGCGTTCATTCGGTACTCATCCGGTTTGGCACTCATCTAAGTTCCAGAACGAATTAACAATGAGTACCTGATAGGATGTTTAGCCACATCCCTGGCCTCTGCCCCGTAGAGACCAGCGGCACACCATCCCAACTGTGGCAACCAGGAATGTCTCCAGACGTTGCCAGTGGTTGTGGTTGAGAAGCATGGGGTTGGGGAGAGCAGGGTGCTGCTGAGGCAGCTGTGGGGCCTAGTGAGCCACTTAGGGGGGCTGGATGAGGAGAGATCCCCGAGGGGCTGGGCTGAGGCTGTGGCTGGTGAGGAGGGGGCCTGGTCCCTACCCCTAGCCCTGCCGAGGTGTGGGCCCACCCTGGCTCTGCACCAGCTCCCTCCATAGGGCAGCCTCCGTGATGCCGCTCCCTCTGAGGTCAGCCTCCTTGCCCCTGTCCTCCCACTGCTCTCAGGGCATACCCCGGGACCACCCCTGGGGCTCTCCAGCCTTGAGCTTGGGCTCCTTCAAGTAGACCCCACCCCTAGGATGCACATGTAACTGGTCCTCAAAAAATTGCATTAAGGATGGGTGACCTCAGACTACCTGACCGGGACACAGAACAAATATGAGGGGTCTTTCCTCGGTCCCCTGCCGGGGGCAGGACACGTGAACAGAAAACCCGGTAGACTGCCACCCCTCCCCTCCAGGACCTCCCGCTCTCTCTTTCTCCAACTCAGCCTTTCCCTGGGCCCCCCCTTGTCTCCCCACCCCTGACCCGACATCTTCCGTTGCCCTGTCTGTCTGTTTGTCTGTCCCCACTTCCACCTTGTCCCTCTGTCCCTCTGTCTCTGTCTTTTGCTATCTCTCCCGTCTCTTCCTGGGTCTCTCCCCCTCCCTTGGTCCCCGGCACTGCCCGCGCCCAGCCCAAGTCTGTCTCTCCCCGAGCGGCTCCAGTGGTTTGGATGCGCTCAGCTCTCCTCGGCCCACATGACCTCACTCCCCACCACACGCACGCACACACGCACTCCCTGTGCACTCCCTGTCTCTCTCTCTCTCTCTCTCTCTCACACACACACACACACACACACACACACACACACACACACACACACACGGGTCTCTGGCTGGGTTCCACTCTGAATCTGAAGGGCCCCAGCCCCAGCCCTGGTCCACCTGGCCAGATCCCTCCGAGCGAGTGGAAGGCCCAGGCCTGGCCTGCGGCAGGCCTGCAGTGCTTGGAGTGCGCCTGGCCTGCACCCTGCCGGGTTTCTCTGCACTGCAGCTCCTTCCCGTCAACAGCCCTCCCAGCTCCTGGGCCTGAGGGGACAGCTCATGGGGCAAGGTCCCTCTTCCCCCTCCTCAGGAAGGACAACCGGTCACCACTGTCCCCCACCCTCCCCTCTGCTTTCTGCTAAGGCTGCTGGCCCTACCCTGGGAGCTTCAGGCCTCCGGCTCAGCCACCAACACTCTGGGTGACCTTGGGCTCATGCCTTGGTTTCCCCCTCTATGCGAGGGAATCTTGACGTCAGCCTAGCTCTATCTGCTGGGAGAACAAATGCGATAATTCAGCCTGGTGCCTGGCACGCAGCGGGCACTTGGCAGTGACAGGCATGAAGATTTTTGTGGAGAGTCACCCGTCTGCCCAGCCTCTCCGGCCCCCCAGTCTGCACACTGGGCACCTCAGTCGTTAGCCCCCCACTGACGGCCTGTCTCCAGCAGAACTTCCCGGCAGACTTGGGGGGTCAGAGGGAAGGGGGAGCCGGCCTCCTGCCTTCTAATTTAGATTCCTGGGTTTATGGCAGGAAGCGCAGCTAGGCTGACGCTGTAATTAAGGCGATTCCTGAGGCTGCGGGAGGAGGCAGGGAGAGGAGCCCACCGCAGGGCTGGCCCCCCACTTCTCCCTGCTCCTCCGCCAGGAGGCCCAGCCTCAGGCCTGCACGGCAGCTCTGCCTCAGAGGCCCTGCTCTCCCACTCCTTTTCGCAGCCCAGAAAACCAGAGATGAGATGGACGCTGCACACCAAGGGTGACTTAGCAAGCGGGGACACATGCCCAAGCCACCCCTCCTTGGGGGCCTGTTTGCCAGCTAAGGTCCAGCCCAGAGGTGCAGGGAGAGTCCAGACACGTGGCTTCTTTGTTCTGTCTACCCCTAGACCCCTGGTTCCATCTTCCCTGAGCCCCCCTCCCCCTGCATTCCTGAGGTGTCTGGGCGGAGTCTGGCCAGGGCTATGGCAGGAGGGGCAGGTCCTGCCCAGGGCCCAAACGTCAAGACCAGGGCAGCTGGGCCTGAGCACTCTCCTCCAGGTGGCCAGGGAGGGGACACTGGGGCTCAGCATTTCTGACCCCCCTTCCCATCCTTGGGGCTAGAGGGCCAGAGCTGGAACCCTGGCTCTGCCCCTCACCGGCTGACCTTGGGTCTGTCCTTCCTGAGCCTCAGCCTTGTCATCTGTCTGCAGGGGAGACCGTCCCCTGGGAAGCCCCTCCTCCCTGCCCCTGGCTGGGTTCCGAATGAAATCCCACCAGAGCCTGTGTGTGCCCTGCACCACCCCCACCCTCCTTCCACCACCTGCACAGCAGCCTCTGCGGCCGACAGGGAGCCGCTGCCCACCCCCCTGCCCAGGCCCTGCGCTTTCCTCTGCAAAATGAGGGACTTAAACAGAGTCGGGGGCTCAGACTCTGGGGTTTCACATTGGTTAAAAAAATGGGGCAGGTGTGGGTGGGGCTGTGACTCTTCACTCTGCCAAGTTAGGGTGTTTTTGAAAACATCCTCGAGCACAAAGACAGGAGTGCAGCCAAGGTGAGGCAGGGCGCAAGCACTCCGCAGCCTCTCTCCTTCCCAGCCGGGCCTCGACCCGGGCTGGGCTGTTTGGGGGACTCGTGTGGGTGCGTGCATGCGTGCGTGCGTGTGTGCACATGTGCATGTGGTGAGCAGAGGGAGTTGCAGAGGGGCAGGGGTGCACGCCCACCCCATGAAGGTGCGGGGCTACCTTGTAGGCTCAGGGCAGGGCCAGTGCCCAGCTGAGCCGCCCCCTCCTGCAGTGACCCCAGAGTGGGTATCTGAGTCTGGGTTAACGGATCAGGGTGGGGGCGGGAAGGGGTGCCAGGCATTCCTCAAGCTGGGGAGAAAGGGGACTTTGTTGCCTGAAAATGAGCCGCCCCCGGCCTCTTGCGTCCCCCGGGCGCTCTGCCAAAGGTAGAGAAACCCACTTGGGTGAGAGTGGGGTGTGCCAAGGCCTCTCCTGACGCTGCTCGCCCCCCCACCTAGCTGCCCCCAGTCAGCTGAGCCCTCCGCGCAGCCCGTGGCCTCAACAGGTCTTTGAAAGGGTGCAGATGCCAGTCTGGGAGAGGGCTTGGCTGAGGGCAGAGCCCAAGGACAGACGGGGGGTTGGGGTGGTGTTAGGACTGGGAGGTACCCTGCCCCCCACCCAGCTGGGGTCCCGTGAGGGTGGGCTCATGGCGAGGAGCAGTATGGCAGCACTCACGCCATCCTGTCCAGCCCTCACGACAATCCTGTGAGGGGCTACTGTTAATCCCATTTTATGGGCCAATAAACAGAGGCTCAGTGAGGGGAGGGCGTGCAGGTTAGTGTCAGAGAAGGAACTGCAAATCAGGCCAGCTTGCCGCAGAGTTTGAGCCTTGGGGAGTCCTGCCCCTTCCTCCCTTGCTGACA
The DNA here is from genome assembly GCA_004024845.1 of Tonatia bakeri. Classification (NCBI taxonomy): domain Eukaryota; kingdom Metazoa; phylum Chordata; class Mammalia; order Chiroptera; family Phyllostomidae; genus Tonatia; species Tonatia bakeri. The sequence continues at coordinate 85,111 of PVIA01002784.1, forward strand.
CCTGGGATGAGGGGCCACCAGCCATCCCCAAGCTAGGCCTGTCTCTCTGAGTGCCTGTCCGGTGGCCAGGGCCACACAGCCTGTAGCACAGACCAGTGCGGCTCTAGTAAGTGCTCACTGGGCCCCGGCTGGTGCGGCTCAGTGGACTGAGCCCCAGCCTTCGAACCGAAGAGTCACTGGGTTGATTCCCAGTCAGGGCACATGCCTGCAGTGTGGACCAGGTCCCCAGTTGGGGGCATGTGGGAGAGTATCTATCACACATTGATGTTTCTTTCACTCTTTCTTCCTCCCTTCCCCTCTGGAAGTAAATAAATAAAATCTTTCTTAAAAAAAAACTGCTCATGGATGATGCTGGGTGACAAGTCCTGTCCGTTCCCAGGCCTCAGGTTCCCATCTGCGCCCTGAGGCCTTGTCCCCCCCAGGTCTGTCTTCCAGGGGCTTTTGCCCCCTCTGGTTCCCACTGGCTCTGCCTCCGTCTCCCAGCCCAGGCTCATCAGGGTCTGATGGGGGCCTCCCTCCCTCATCTCACAGGCTGACCTGTCCCGTCCTGCCGGGACCCAGGAGGAGGTTCTGCCCGAAGCTCCTCCTCCCAGGCTCTGGCCCTGACCTCAGGGTGACATGGAGCGGGAGGCCCTGGGCCTGAAGCCCCTTTATCTCTGCCAGCCCACGTGCTGGGAGCCCAGGGAGGCAGGCTAGGGACGTGGGGACAGCGACTGGTGGCGACAGCGGGGTCTCTAGCCTGACCTAGAGGCCCAGCTGGGGGAGACAGCGGGCTCTGGAATGCACAGCTTCTTGCTGTCCCTCCCCCTGCCGCCTGCGAGTCACTTCACACAGGGTTAAAGCACAGAGCAGTTCCCTTTGTCCCCAGCCCAAGCTTAATAGGATCGGGCGGGGGTGGGGAACTAGCTGCTGGTGGGGCACTTCCCCCTCCCCTCCGGGGATACAAAGGGGCCCTGTGACATCACGCTGCCCCCTGCTGTGATGTCAGAGGCCACCACAAAGGACCTTTCCAGACAGATGGCTAGGGGTGGGGTGGGTAGGGGCCGGGCAGGAACACCTGCATCCTTGATGGGGGACCAGCCTGCGTGGCTCTGGTCTCACAGACCGCTGGTCTCACAGATGGCCGGCAACGCTTCCATAGCACTTAGATGATTATCAGTCAAAGGGCACTTTTTTTACAAGGGGACCGCACAATTTCCCAGAAAATGAAAGTTGAAATGTTCTTTTCCATCCTCCCCTCCCTTTAGTTAAGAACCATTAGGATAAGAATAATGCCCTCAGCAGGGCAACAAGGCCTCTGGGTTCAGGCCCCCCTGCCCCCCTGCACACTTGACCTTCCCTGCTGCCTGGACCCTGCCCTCAAAGCTGCAGCCACACTGTTCTTCCTTCGGCTTCCAGGCTGACCACCCTTCATCCTCCCCCACCACCTCATCCTTCAAGTCCACTCGGACACCACCCCCTCCAGGAAGCCTTCCCTGACCAGACTAAGTTGCTCTTTCTCTGGGTCCCATAGTCCCCATGCTACTTGAACCATGGCGTTTATGTTTTCAGTGATCTAGATGTTTCCACGGGCCTCTCTCCCCAGCAGATGGGAACCTGCGAGGGCACCCTCTGGCTCCCCTCGCTCCCCACTCTCTCCCTAGCACCAAGCACCAGTCCTTGATTCTGTTGTCAAACATGTGGGGGCACCCTGGGTGTCTGGGGACCCAGGAGCCACAAAACAGACCTGTCCTTGCCCTCATGAGACTGGCAGGGGCAGAAGGCGGGATCAGTGACAGACAGTCACCACGGCTCGTGAGCCCAGAGCAGTGAAGGGTCAGAAGTACACAGAGGTAATGCGGCAGGGTGGGGGGCACCTATAAGGAGGGTGACGGCGGCTGGCACACGGGAGCTGAGAGGTGAGAGGAAGCCAGTGGGTTGTGGAGAACTCCGGGCAGTGGGGCACACCGTAGGCCCCAGAGAGCGCCTAGGCTCACTCACTCCGAAACCCAGCAGTGCAGAGGAGGGCTCTGGGGCGGGACCCGGTTCGAATCCTGCCTCTGCCACTCTAGCTTCAGGGCTTTGGGGCAAGCCCTTCACTTCTCTATGCCTGCTGCTAGGGTGACCAGATAAAATGTCATCCAAACAGAGACAGAGAGTGAAAGGGGACAGTGTTACTAATTAGACAGAACAGCAGACCTAAGATGGGTCCTGAGCAATGGGGTGCATGTACCATTCCCCCAAGGGGTAGTATCTTTTTTTTAAAGATTGTATTTATTGATTTTTAGAGAGGGAAGGGGAGGGAGAGAAACATCAATGTGTGGTTGCCTCTTGAGTATCCTCCACTGAGGACTTGGCCTGCAACCCAGGCAAGTGCCCTGACCGGGAATTGAACCAGTGATCCTTTGGTCCACAGTCTGGTGCTCAATCCACTGAGCCACACCAGCCAGGGCCATGGAGTTCTTGAAGAAAGTAATAGGGAGAAGGGAACTGTGGCGCTCAGGGGAGTGAGCTGGACTGACAGACACACCTCTGAGGTCATTCCGCCCTGCTGGGTTCGTGTGCTGAAACAGAGCGTGGGGAGGTGGGGTTGATTTTTCCCAAACAGTGGGCAACGGGGGTGGTTCTTGAGGCTTTTTGGAGGATAAAGCATTTGAGCTGGGCTTGGAAGGGTGCATGTATTTTTTAAAGGCAGAAATAAACAGGGGTGGGGGAGGATGGGAGGGCTCAGATGGAGAAGTGAGGGCAGGTTTGAGGGGTGTGGATGGAACAAGAGTGCAATGGGAGGGGCGTGGAGTTGGGGCAGTGGGCAGGGCAGCTGTGTCTTGGGGGCTTAGGGGTATAACTGTCTGTGCCCAGATGCTGGGTCGGGTCTGCCTAGACCCTGAGGCCTGGTCCTTGGGGATAGGACCCCTCCACTCAGCAGGAGACCTGGTCATGAGTGGCCTGGCTCTGCCAGACCAATGTGGAAAGTGCATCCATCTGTCCAGGCTGCCAAGGCTGCTGGGGAATGTGATGAGGCTGCTGAAATGGGGCCCAGGCCTGGAGGAAGAGGGGGCCCCCACCCCTGGCAGCGCGGGCTATGGCCACAGCTTCCCAGAAAGCCGGTCTGGTTCAGCCGACAGAGAGAAGGGCTGATGGGGTTTGGGTTGAAACGCCAGACCCCGTGGGGCTGGAGTGGGGCCTGCTGCCCGGGGCTGTGTGGGGAGAGGGTGTCAGGGGAGGGGAGCAGGCAAACCCAGGGTGGGGGCAGGAGGCCCTCATGCCAGCCAGGACGGACTGTGTCGAGCCCTCCGTGTTACTAAGAGGGGAATCAAGACCCAGAGACACCGAGGGTCCCACAGCAAAGTCAACAGGAGATGCCCCATAAAGCCCGTCTCCCTCTTCCAGCACAAGGTCTTCCTGCTGCCCTGCCTCCTGAGGACCCCCAGGACCCCCAAATGTCACCTCCTAGCTGCGGGATCTTGGTTGGATACCATAACCACACATAGCCCCAGTGTTCCCATCTGTAAAACAAGGAAAAGTCCATGTGTCGAAGGGCCACTTGATCCTTCAATATGACATGTGGGTCTCAGGCTTGGCACACTGACTGTCACATAGTAGGTGTTCAGAAGCGCTGGATCCCTTCCCCTTACCTCCTGTGTGGCGCTGGCCAGCTGGCAGGAGGCGAGAGCCAGGAGTCGGTGTAGCGGGACTCCGCACCACCAGTGTCTAGGGTTACTGAACAAAATGGCTTGGTAGGCCCCACTGGACCCTCGGGTCCCAAAACTCTGGCCCCTCTTCCCCTCATTCATTTGTTTATTGAGCAAACAAACAAATTTATGGAGGGCCTACTGGGTGTGAGACGCTGTTCTGGGGAGAGGGCAAGGGGGGGCATTCATTCAACCTCTGCTCCCACAGCACCCACCTCATGCCGGGCCTTACCCTCCGCCCTGGGCCATGGCTGGAAGTGGGGCAGGGGCAGAGAGCGTGCCCATTCCTCTAGGACTTGCTAATTAAACAGGAAACCCAAGGCTGGTGCCGGTGACACGGTTTTAACTTGCCACCCAGACTGGGAGCAGCGGAGAAAGAGGGCGACTCCCAACCAGGCACCCTCCCCTAATTGCTGCTTTCGCCTCCTTCGGGGTTTGCTGGTACATCAGAGGGCTGCCACGGCCTGCAGCTCAGAGCCCAGGAGCTGCAGGCCCCCTTCCCAGCTAAGACGACTGGGGTCAGAGGTGAGGGCTCTGGTTGGGGTGGGAACGAGAGCAGGGCTGGGGTCCTAGGGCTGCTCATGACAGGAGAGCCAGGAACTAGGGTGGCCTTGGAGCGGCAGTAAGGCTTGTCCTTGTCAAATGGGGGGACTCAGCCTTATCAGGTCTGGGGCATGGAGGGCAGAGACAGGCTCTTCTGGGGACACTTCTTTCCCCCTCACCTGGTGTACTCCTCCTCGACATTGGCCTCAGCTTGGACGGCTCCTCTTCCTACAGGGAGCCTGCCTGAGCCTTCCAGGCTGACTGAGGTCTTCCCGTTCTGGGTCCTGTAACGCCCAGCCCCTCCCCCTCTTAGCCTGAGTCTTGTATTTGCCGTGGCCCCTCCCATCTGCCTGAGTGGTCCATGGGGACAGGGGCCTTCCTTACTCTGTGGCCCCAGGGCCCCACCTGGCACAGAACAGGAGACATCCACTGAGGGACAGAGTCAAGCAGCAATCCCGCCTCCACCCTCTCCTCCCCCTCCCCAATCTGGGTGCTTGGATCGTGGGGTGCTGTGGCATTTGGAGACCTGGGGCAGGTTTCCCCCAGACCAGTGCTTCTTAGACTGCAGCATGTATAGAGGGGGCCATGACACAGAGGGAATGTCCTCACGTGGCAGCTGAGAGCAGCAGGTGGACTCTTAGGCACATGGGACTGAGAGTGCCGGGGCCAGTGGCTCTGGCGAGTTACCTAACCTCTCAGTGCCTCAGTGGTCCAGTCTGAAAAATGGTAACACAGGCACCCGCCTCAAAGGGGATCTCCAGCACCCACGTCCCACCCTAATCACGCCAGACTGCCTGTGGTCCCCCTTGCACAATCACACGGCTCCTCGCCTCCACAGTTTACTCTGCCAGCATCATGCTCTTCTCCTGCTTCCTTGGTTAACCCCTAGTTGTGCCTGAGGTCTGGGCTCTGGGATCCCCTCCTCCAGGAAGCCCTCCTGCTATGCCCCAGTCCATCTCAGCTCACCCGGGCATGTCCCCGGTCACCTATGTGCCACATCGTCCTAGGATGTGAGCAACCTCTGGCATTCAGGGAAGCACCCTGGCATAGTAGAGAAGGCTCAGGGTTTGCAACCGGAACTCCGGCTTCCCCCAAGGCCTCTGCTACTTCCGGCAGTGTGGCTTACCACCAAGACACCCCCATAACTTCGATTTAAAAATGTTAACAAAAGTAAGTCTCTGCACATCTCTGAGCCTTAGTGCCCTCTGTGAGAACAGCATCTCATCGGGGTCTCCAGCCCCGCTTTCAATCCCGGCCCCCGTCTCCAACTGGCTGTGAGGCCTCGGGCCAGCCCCGTGGCCGGCCCCAGCCTCAGTTTTCCTGTTCCGTAAGCTGGGGCCGCCCACAGGACTCAGCATGCCGTGGCTCCAACGGCCAAAACTTGTGCAAGTCTTTTGTCAACCTCAGAGCCCAACGTGGGCCATCGAAGGGTGTATCTCACAGCTCCGTGGATGGAGATGTGTAGGAGGGAGGCCGGCGCTCTCCCCGAGCTCCGCCGCCCAGCCCCCCAGAGCCTGCAGATCAAGGGTGACAGAGGCCCGCTGGCAGGGAGGCTGGGCCTGGCCGGGCCTGCTCCCTGGCTCGCTGCCCGCCTCCCACCCACCCCCACTCTCAGGGTTCCACGGCGTGTGCCTTGCACAAGAAGCTGTTTAAACACGCGGGGTGGGGGTAAGCCCCGTCACCCCCCACCCCACTTCCAACACAGAAGGCCCAGCCACCCCACGACCCCTCCAAAACTCAAAGCCAAGATCAGGGTGAGCTATCTGCAACTTTATTCCAGAGCAGAAATAAGTCATTTCCTAACAATAAATATAAAAAAAGTAATAAATTAAGGTTCGAAAAAATAACCAATGAAACAAAATCATTAACACTGATGGAGTAATGACATTGTGTTAAAGCGGCAAGAGATGGATGGACCAGCCCCCAGCCCGGGAATGGCCGACACCGGCTGTCCTCTGTCCCGGGCCCTGGCTGGGCCCCCTATCACACACACATTCTCTCCACAAAGTACAAAATATATATTTTAAAAACCTCAACACAACCAAGCATCCTGTGAGGGCCCAGAGGAGGCAGGAGTTGGGCCCACGGGGGCCGAGGACAGGGCCTGGGGGTCTGCAGAAGGCACGAGAGCGTGGGGGGACTACTTTGAGTCTCACCCAGCTGCGTCCGCTGTCGGTCCTCTTCTCCTGAGAGGGTGGGGCTCCAAGTACCCTGTTCCTGTGGCTGCCTCCCAAGACAGCAAGAGGGAGGCTGGTTTGGAAATGTCCCACGCGTCCGTCCCAAGGCCTCGGCGGGGCTCCTGCCTGCCCTAGGCCACTTGGTGCGTATGGCGCCCCCTAAGTGCTCAGCCGGCTGTCCTTTGTGGGCAAAGAAGCCCCCCGGCTCGGGATCCCTGAGCGTGTCCTCAGTCCAGGCCAGGATGTCGTCTGAGAGCCGCCCCTGCCCCGAGCAGAGGCCTTGGGGTGGCACCAATGAGAAACAACTACAAATAAATAAGGTCCCCAGTGGCCAGGCGCAGGGCTGGCAGGGAGGCCACCGTGTCTTCAAGTATTCTTGGCCGCGCAGCACACGAGGCCCCGGCGGAGCTCAGATGGGGATGCCCACTGAGTTCACCTGGTCCTTGAGTCCCAGCAGGCTGTAGGCGATGCGCTTCTGGTGGCCGGGCAGCCGCACCCCAATCTTCTTGATGTCGCTGTGGGTGGGGAGGAGAGGGAGAGTTAGGGCCTGGCGTGGAGAGGCAGGCAGCGTGGGAGGGAGACCGAGGCGGGGAGAAGAGGAGGGGGCCTCGAGGACCTGGGAGCATGCGAGCTCCAGTTAGACAAGGGCCTCCCTACTCCCAAAAGCTGGCTACCTTGGACAAAATTAAGAAAATGATACAAGCGCAAACCGTGAGCAGTTTTTTCTTTACATCAAATCAGCAGGATTATCTGTGAGGCAGGCGTTCTTTTCACATTCATTGTTTTTTTAATTTTTAAAGAGTTTATTTATTTAGTTTTAGAGAGGGAAAGGGAAGGAAAGAGAGAGGGAGAGAAACAGCAGTGTGTGTTGCCTCTCACATGGCCCCTCCTAGGAACCTGGCCCACAACCCAGGCCTGTGCCCTGACTGGGAATCCAACTGTGACCCTTTGGTTCGCAGGCCCACGTTCAATCCACTGAGCCACACCAGCCAGAGCTTTTTAAAATTTTTAATGTATTTTTTCCCCATTACTATTTAGTCCCCTTGTTCCCCCCTGCCCCACGCTCATTGTGTTGATTGGAAACCTGAGGCTCAGAGAGGTAAAGTGACTTCCCCAGAGTCACAAAGCTAAGAGGTGGAAGAGCTGCGAATCAAACCAGCCGTGGACATCGACTGCATTCCCTCTCCCACCTCAAGTCTGTCCCTGCTGTCCCCAGCTAAGGCTTCCTCCCAGGCGGTTTGGAGGCCATCAGTGAGGAGGGGCAGGGACCCCCTAAGGCTGCTGCTCAACAGCCTCTTCCCAGCCCTCAACTCATTCCACTCCCATCCCCTCCAAGTTCCCACAGCCAGCTGCTAGCTGACCAAGGACTCCACAAATACTTGATGAGGGACCCTCAAGGCTAGAGGCCTGCTGGTCCCTAATAAGAGGGGCTTACAGGTGTTTCCCCTTCAGCACTCTCAGTTTCCTCACCTGTGAAATGGGATAATGGTGCCCACCTGGAGGGTGGGAGGCCCCAGAAACTGGTGGCAGAGGGGGAAGGCGGCATGGGTGCCAGACAGAAAGGTGTGCCCGGGAGCCCGCAGCACCGCACCCCCCCACACTCCTCCATCCCCTCGTAAAACCACCTATGCTCCCGGAGCCCTGAAGCAGGCCTGCTATGGCTCACTCTGGGAGTTTTCTCCTCGGCAGTCCTCGCCCACCAGCTCAAACCCATGAAAACACCCAGGTTTTTATGGGCCATCTCCTGGCTGTAAATGGGGCTAATTATATGGTGCGAGCTCCTATTGGCAATTCCAGAGACACAACTTTCCCACCAGCTCTGGGAGCCCTCCGAGGAGTGCTGAGCAGGGAGGGCACACCTAGGGGGGTGGGGAGGGTGGCTCAGGGACCTCCAGGAGGGGCTGGCGGCTCCCACTGCAGCAGGAAGGCCAGGAGTTGAACACCTGGGAGAACTTCCGGACCTTCGCTGCAGGGCCATTTCAAAACTACACACTTGGGGGCATTGCAAAAGAACTGTTTTCCCCGCCCCTGGAGGTCTCATTGTGGGCTCCCAGAGAAACAACTTCACCTCTGGGGAAAGAGGTAGGATCCTGGACCAACCTCCAGACTCCCGGGCCTTGACGTTCTGAAGGTGGGGCAGGGAGTCTGCATTTTATCAGCCCCCGAAGACCCCGACACATGGTTTAAGAACCTGGGGGCTATGTGAACTGTAGGAGGGCAATGGCTGAGCCCTGGTCCCCTGGGCCCACCCTCAGCCCCGCGCCCTCCCGAGGTCTAGGAAAGGCCTGGTACACAGTAGGTCTTCAAGGAGTGTCTGCTGAGTGAATGAAAGAATGAATCCTTTGGTGGATACTGAGCCATGGCCCAGGCCACCTCAGGCCGTCACCCAGGCTGGCGTAGTTCATGGGACAGGATGGGAGCTGAGGTTGCTTCCAAGGCCCAAGGCCCTTCTAGGAGGCAACAGCCTTGACCTGGGAGGCAGGAGGCCAAATTCTAGGCCTGGACTCCATCTACACCTTGGGCAGTGCTGTCCTGTCTTTGGGCCTCCGTTTCTTTATAGGTAAAATGAGGGGCTTTGATGAGATGACTCTAAGCCCCCTGCCCAGCCCCATTCTCTCTCAACACAAAGGCCCCCAAGACTCCTCTGCTCATTTCCCAGCCACAGAGACACCCCAGCCTCCGTTGCCCCCTCGGGGGTCCAGGGCCGTCCCTCCCATCAGCTCCCATCATGGGAGTGAGGAGACACGTGGCTGAGGCCACCGTTTCGGGGGCACTTGCAATGCCTGCCCTGGGCCCAGGGAATTCAAAGGCCACACCTCCCCAGGGAGCACCTTCTATGTGCCCCCTGGACACAGGGAGAGGGGAGTGAGAAGCAGCCTCACGTGCCTGATCATCCGTTCACACAGCAAACATTCCATCAGCGCCAAGCCTCTGCTAAGGGCGTGTGGAGACCGGAAGACCCCTCAGGTGGCGCTGTAGGCAGCGACCTCAGATACTACTAGATGGGGTCTTTGTGAGGCTGAACATTTTCCTGAGGTACAAAACCACTGCTTTCATTTGCTCCTCAAAACCATCTAGGCCCTGGCTGGTGTGGCTCAGTGGACTGAGTGCCAGACTGTTAACAGAAAGGTCTCTGGTTTGATTCCCAGTCGGGGCACATGCCTGGAATATGGGCCAGGTCCCCGGCTGGAGGTGTGTGAGAGGCAGGCGATAAATGTTTCTCTCGTAGCACATCCATGTTTCTCTTCCTTTCTCTCTCCCTCCCTTCCCCTCTCTCTACAAAATAAATAAAATCTTAAAAAAAGAAAAAAAAAAGACCGCTCAGAACCACTCGTCTGGCTAGAATCTCTGTGATTCCAGAAAAATGCGGTGAATGCCCCAGCTGAGAAAAGGTGGCCCGTGGGACCGCAGGGCACCCTGCACTCCGCCCCTTAGGACGAGTGTAGGAAGTAGGGAGGCCACAGGGCGGGGAAGGACCTTGAGGCCTAAACCTGGACCCCACCGAGAAAGAGCTGAATTCTCTGAGACCGGCTCAGAGCCCCGCACGGGGGTCCATGGCATGGGAGGACACAGCCTTCGAGTTGAAGAAGTGCTTGGAGCTCCCCATTTATCTCATTCGTTTCAAACGAAGGGGGAGGCTGGGATGGAGTGGGTCACGCAGAGCCCAGCTCTGAGCACCAGTGGCTGGGTGGGAGGAGGAGGGAGCGTGGAATGACTTCCTGCCTTTATCCAGGCCTTTTCAAAACACAGCACACACGCACACACACACACAGACTCCATCCATCCAAGATAGCCCTGTCCCAGCTCGTGGGAAAGGAACTGCCGGAGGAGCACCCCAGGCTATTCTGGGAAGCCTTTGAGAGCATGTGTTTCCTGTAAGCGCTCCTCGTGCCCTCAGCCCTGCTCCCCCAGAAGAGAAGCCACACGCTGTCCTTGGTGGGAGCACCCCCGGGGAGGGGATGGGGGCTGTTTCAGGTTCCCAGGGAAGAGGAGGGGAGCCCAGGAACTGGGCATTTGTCCACGGGCTGTGGGCAGGAATCGAGGGAACAGAGGACTGAGCCCCTACTGTGTACCAGGCGTGTGATCTGTGTTGTACCCATGCCATCTCCACAATAGGGAAACGAAAACCAAGGCTCAAAGACAGAGCCGGATTTGACCAAGGTCACCTGCTAGGAAGTGGCATATGTGGGACTTGAACCCAGCAAGCTTGGGACCCTGCAGCTGGTTGGCAACCAAAGACACTCTGGGACCTGTCTCCTTGCTCCCCATTTTCATGTCTCCGTCTGGTTAGCTCTGTCCTCTCCTGACATCCATCCCCAGCCACCCCCTGGGAGGGGCCACGGTCTGGACTCAGAGGCCTTGATTAGCAGTCTAGAAGCCCAGCTGAGCGGTCTTCAGAGGCTCTGGAGAATGTTCGCGCACAGGCCCCAGTCCCAAAACTTCTGTGACCCAGAACTGTGGGAGGCTGGGGTCGTCCCCTGCATGTGGTTCCCAAAACCTCCCAGTCCTAAGGCCCATTCCCGCCTTGACCTTGGACCCTGTACAAGTGTGGCCATTGGGGGACGTACCGCTATTTTTAGAAGCACAAAAGGCTAAGAGGATAATGTCTCCTCCTTCCTGGGGTGGGAAGACTTGTCCCTGCCAAGGCCATGCTGGGAAAGGTCCCCGAGGCTGGAGCTGGGAGCAGAGATGAGCTCCCACAGGACAGCGTGACAAAGGACAGACCCGGGACTGGACGAGGACAACTGGCACTTCTTGTCAGGCTGGAGCACAGGGCTGACAGTCAGCCACGTGGGGAAAGGTGCCGGGGAGAGGCTGGCCCAGGCCCTTTCTCCTGGGCATTGCCAGGGTGTTCGAGGGCGCTGGTCATTTCTTCCCAGCATCCTGGGGAGGAACACTGTTCCTAACAGGCTGTGTGACCTTAGGCAGGCTATGTAACCTCTGAACCTCAGATTCCCCGCTTGTGAAATGGGGGAGTGATGACAGCATCTATTCAAAAGGCAAACAGGGCACTTGATCGGCGATGGCTGTGAAGGGAAGTCATCCTTTTCCCAGATTGCCGGCTATGAACCCTGTGGCCTGAAGGCCACGTAATCTCGGAACCTCGGTATCTCCACTAAGGACCTCGGTGGTCCCTGAGCCCTGGACCTGGACTGACCAGGGCTGGAGTCCTTCTCGCCCTTAGTGGCTGCAGGACCCTGGACAGGTCACTGCACTTCTCTGTGTCCGTTCCTCACCTGCCCGTGGAGTTCGAACGCTGACGGGACCTGCCTGCCAAGTTAGCGAGAGGGCTGCTTCAAGGGGCTAGCGCACGGGGGCCAGCACGTGGCCCACCCTCAGTGTGTGGGACTGCCGTTATGACAACCACTATTACTTTCCCACTCCGGAAAAAAGACGCCAGAAGAAGAGGCAGCCAAGCAGAATTGCTGGCTGCTGGCCTGGTCTGCCCACCCTGCAAAGCTTCTCTCTCCAAAATAGAAGGGGAGAGAGAGAGAAGAGAGAGGAGGCTGGAGAGAGGAAAGGGGGGTTGCGGAGCTGGGGGTGGGCGTGGGGGCACGGGCACAGCCCCACTCACTCGTTGGTCATCTGCACCACCTTCTCGATGGCCGTGTAGCCGGCCGCCAGGAAGTGCTCCGTGTACTGCTGCATCTTGATGGACTCGAGCCACTCGGGCACCGTGCGGAAGGGCACCCCCTCCGAGCCGCTGGTGCTGGGCAGCCGGATGGACACCCTGCAACACGAACCGCCCGCCCTTCGGTCAGGGGCTGAGCACCCAGCCCTCCCTGGCCCCCGAGCCTGCGGCTCCCTTACCCGGGCCGTTCACCCAGCTGCCTGTTTCCTCACCTGGGCAACAGGAAAGCCAGACCAGGTAGGTTCAGGGAGACAGCCTGGCATGTTGGGAGCGCTCAGGGTTTGTAGCTTACGCTGCCCCCTGACCCCTACTGACAAGACCACCAACCACAAAACAGAGCAACTGTTAATAGAGTCTCAGCTTCCTAGAGGCACGGTCCCAGCCTGACCACTTGCCAGGACGGAAGATACCTAATTGCCTTGCCTCAGTTCTTCATCTACAAAAGGCAGATGACTCTGGGCCCACCTGTAGGTTGTTTAAATGACTTACAACAGGTGAGAGCTGAGCATCGTGCCTGGCACACTTACCACAGTGTTGAATGCTTCAATTAGTGGTACCTGAGCCGGCCCCTGTCCCGTCTAAGTAAAGCCCGTGCATAACTCCCGAGCCTCTCGCCCACTAACCCTGGATGGCCACGACACCAAAGTGGCTCAGGAGTAAAAGGCGGGGAGTTGGGGCAGGCTGCCATGGATGGAGGGCATGGGACTCACCGGGGGTCAAAGTCAGCCAGGGTCTTGAGGGAGTCGGGAGCTCGGATGAGCTTGTCCAGGATGCTGACGATGTCGGCAAACTTGGGGCGGCGGGCCCGCTCCTGCTGCCAGCACTGCATCATGAGCTGGTAGATAGCGGAGGGGCAGTCCATGGGCGTGGGCAGCCGGAAGCCGTCGTTGATGGCTTTCATCACCTGGTGGGGGAGGGACCAGGATGGTCAGTGTGCCTTCACAGCCGCCAATCCCCTGCAGGTCCCCGGGGGAGCACCAGGACGTGGGGGTGGTCAGAGGACAGAAGGGAGCCCCAGAGACAGACAGGATGGGTCTCCTTTCTTGGGCCGACACATAGCCTTCCGAGCTGCACGAAGGGCAGGTGCGAAGGGGCTGTCCCCGGAGTTCCACAGAGGAAGGGACTCCCGACCCAGATCCCTCGAAGGGCACCCCAGGTGGCAGCCACGCTGGGCGCCCCGCAGCCAGCCTCCCTCTGGTCTCTGGACGTCAATGTCACAGACTGCCTCCTTCCGCTAGAGCACTCTTCGCCCCCGTACCCCCTGGCTGCCTCGCCATGTTCTGCCTCAGCAGAGACCTGACCTCCTCTGGGAAGTCGTCCAGACCTCCAGGCTGGGTGAGGCACCAGGCATGGACACCCCCCCATGTGTCCACACATGCATGCATGCACAGGTACACATACACATGAATGCACATGCACACACGTGCACACTCGCACACGACACTGACTGGTTCCCTTGTCCTTCTGCTGACTGCAGTCAGAGACTGGGTCTGAAGCCATGCACAAGGCCTGGCACACAGTAGGCCCTCAATAAACACTGACTGAACAAACCCACGGGTGGTCTACACCAGAGGAAGACTGGCCCCCTAAACTCTTCTCTGCCTTGCCCTGGGGGTCGGGAATGAGTGAAGGGTTTCAGTTCAGGCGCAGGGCAGGCCTGGGCGGGAAGCAGGGCTACCTCGTGGTTTGACAGCTCCCAGTAGGGCCGCTCGCCGTATGTCATCACCTCCCACATGACAATGCCGTAGCTCCACACGTCACTGGCTGAGGTGAACTTGCGGTAGGAGATGGCCTCCGGGGCCGTCCAGCGGATGGGGATCTTGCCGCCCTGCAGGGGACCCAGGCCCGGTCACCACCTCTGATCGGCAGCAGGACTATTGCAGCCAGACCAGGTTTTGTTGTCGGGGCCCCTCCCCCATACCCTTTCTGGTATTCTTGCCTCCTGAGGTCCACACCCAAGGCGTGCGGGTGTGAGGGCCCACATAGGGCCAAGGCTGCTGCACCCTCAAAACCCCCACCCCGGAGGGGACAGCCCTCCAGCACTCACACTGGTGGTGTAGGTGGCCTCGGGGTCGTCCTCCAGCACACGGGACAAACCAAAGTCAGACACCTTGCAGACCAGATTGCTGTTGACGAGGATGTTGCGGGCGGCCAGGTCACGGTGGACATAGTTCATGTTGGCCAGGTACTTCATGCCAGCAGCGATGCCCCGCAGCATGCCCACCAGCTGCAGCACAGAGAACTCGCCATCCTTCTCCTGCCAGGGGGCACAGGCTTCAGCCACCAGCGAGCGACCCCGAGCCCAGCGGGGCACCCTCATCAAGCCCGCCACCAGGGGTCCTGGCCACCCCACCTGCCCACACCCTCACCCGAAGGAACTTGTCCAGGGCGCCGTTCTCCATGTACTCGGTGATGATCATCATTGGCTTGTCTACGGGGCGGACACAGGTGTAAGGGGGTGGCACCGACAGGGGCGTGGGCGCAGCTCAGGGTGTGGATGGCGGGAACAGCCAGGGGCGAAGCCCCCATTCAGGGACCCTGGTGGGCGGCTCCTCTCCGCTCCCCTGAGGGTCAGGCCCTCCTCCCCAAGGGCCCCCCAACCACGCTCCCGGTGACAAGCCTCACATTTGGAGACGACGCCCTCCAGGCGGATGATGTTGTGGTGGCTGAACTGGCCCATGATGCTGGCCTCGCTGAGGAAGTCTACTCTCTGCTTCTCCGTGTAGCCGGCTTTCAGCGTTTTGATGGCCACAGGCACCTCCTTCTTCCCTGATGCCTTCAGCGTCCCCTTGTACACCTCCCCGAACTCTCCTGAGGGCCGGCACGGTGGGCAGAGCGCCCTGGTCAGCTCGGACCAGGCACTCCCCACCCGTTCCAGGCCCCTCCGCAGGTGTGCCAGACTCACCGGCTCCGATCACCTTCTGCCGCGTGACACAGGACGGATGGATCTCAGTGGTGAACTTGAGCACGGCCTGGTTGGGGTCCTCATACGTGTGGGGGTCCACATACGTCTTCAGGGGCTTCAGTTGTTCTGGAAGGGGGAGGAAGAGCTGGGTCATAGGCAGGTCAAGGAGGGTCCCCGGGAAGGGATGCCCTAAAGGAGGATGAGGGGGCTCTACGACTTGGGGCCAGGAGACTGGGACCAGACCATGGGACACAGAGCTTCCGGCTTAGTCCCTTTGCGCTACCCTGGGAAATCCTGGGAACGCCCTGGCTGCCAGCTGCACCCGTCTCTGCCACAGAGCTGAGGAGGCCAGTGGGGACAGCAGGGACGGTGGGGACAGCAGGGACGGTGGGGACAGCGGGGACGGGCACAGGGGGGCTGTATCTCACCTGACTTGGAGAAGTAAACGTCCTCCGAGGACTGGCGGGTCCGCAGGCTCTTCCTCCTGAGAACCCCACAGAGACCAAATACACAGGGAGGTCAGCACCCTGCTCTGGCCCCGAGTGGGGACTGAGGGTGCTCAGCACCCTGCCCAGTTGGCAGAGGGTGCAGGGCGGGGCGAAGCTGGGGCAGGGCGGAGAGGAAGTGAGCGGGCGGGTTTGCTCCTTGGGACCCGTGCCCTGGCGTGGCTGAAATGAGGGTTTTCCTCATTAGCGCTCTCTGGCGCTTCCTGCCCAAGTGTCCGGAGGAAGTGTGGACACACCACCGTTAGTAACAACAGCAAAGATAATGGCCGCCGTGGCCCAGGACCCTGCGACGTGCCAGGAGCTGGGCTGAGCACTTCATAGCTCCTGGCATCCTCCCCCTCCCCCACCGCCCCCCGCGCCAAGGCAGGCAGCAGATGCCATCAGCCCGTTTTCCAGACAGGAAACTGAGGTCCCCACCCGTCTGTGTCCCACCTGAGCCCAACAAACCTGCGGACGATGAAGATGCCGACTCCGGCCAGCACCAGAACCATGACGACGACCACTGCCACGCCAGCGATCACCGCCATGTTGGCAGGTCCTTCCGTGGCTGTTGGGGGAGACAACGGATGACCAGGGTGCCCCCCCACACCAACTCCACACTCCCTGATGCACCCGAGGCCCCCCCACCCTGGGGACCCGAGACATATGCTGAACTCCTTTACTTGTGGTGGTTCAGAAGGGTCTTTATCCCCATTTCACAGATGGGCAAAGAAAGCCCCCCCATTACAGTAGGCACTCTCAGGCATGCAGGACTCTTTCCATGGGGGAGGGTTTGAAGTGGGTCTGCCAGTGCCAGCACCCATGTCTGTTCTTCCCACAACACTGGCCCGGACAATGCCCCACCGGGCCCCTTCCCCAGGCTGTCAGCCCACACAGGGCTGCCCTGGAATCAGGCTGACCAGCCGGGAGGGTTTCCAGGTTCTCTGACCCATTTCCTCCTCTCAGGATGTCCTAGCTGCCCCACTGCAGGGCCCTGGCCTGGCTCCCGCCCTGGCCCCCGACTCACACAGCGTCTGGAACTCGTGCACCTTGCTGCCGGCACCCTGGCCCTCCTGCGTCAGCGCCTGCACTTGGACCAGGTAGGTGGTGTCTGGAGCCAGGTCGTCCAGGGTCACGGAGAAGTCCTCAGTGCGGCGCACATTGTAGCTGTTGGAGTCCCCCTGCGGGTGGCCAGTGGACACAGAGGCAGACAATGAGGGCCGGTGGGGGCCTCACTCGGCCCACCAGCGGCCACCCCAGCTTAGCTCGCCTGCACTAGCCAACTCGATGCTCCCTTACGGGGGAGGAGACTGGGCTCAAAGCAGTCATGGGCAGCAAATGCATGGCTGGGACTCAAACCCCAGTCTGCCTAACCCCCCTAAGACCTGGCTTTTCCCCGACCCCCAACTATCTTGTCTGGGAATTCAATAACACTGCATCTTCTCTGCCACAAATCTCTGCTGTGCTGGCCTGGGAGGGCTGACTCAGGAAGAGCCCAGACCTCAGTCTCCCCAACTGCAGAATGGAGCTTCCTTGGATGGCTGTCACACGGGGAGCATCTATGTAACCAGCGGGGACCACCCCTGACCCTCTGTGAGTTACCTTCTTGCGGTAGGTGACCTCGTACTTCCACACTCGGCTACGCTGTGGCAGGGGGATGGTCCAAGACACGCTCAGCGAGGTGGTGCTGCGGTCCTCCAGCTTCACCTTGGGGGGCTCTGGGCAGAGCAGCAGATGTGGCAGGGTGTGAGGAGCTGCCCCCAGGGGCAGGGGACAGGGGGCGAGTGCCCCCAGACCCATCCACAGCCCAGGCTCTTCAGAGCCCAGCCTGGGATTCTTCCCACTCCAGAGCACAAAGCCCCGGCCCCGGCCCCCCACGGCCAGCACGGGGGTGCCCTGAGATCGTTTATGAGAGCACAGGTAATAAAGACAAGATAACAGCCCCCTCCTGCTATCTCCTTTCTGTGGACTAGGCACTATTCTAAGAATCTTATATAGAAGAATTTATTAAATCTTCTCAATAGCCCTGTCACCCATCCTCACGTCACAGGTGAGGAAACTGAGGCTCAGAAAGGTTAGGCCACTTGACCACGGTCACAGAGCTCGGAAGCAACTCCAGAGACTGCGTTTTAACTACTTGCTGCTGCCCCTCTCTCACTGAACACGGCTGAGCCCTGGGTGGCTGTCCTCTCCCCAGAAGCCCCACCTGGGCAACAGTCACCACCACAGATCCTCACCTGTCTGGTTGATGCTGACGCTGGCGGTGCGGACGCTGCGGCTGGCCACCAGGTCTGACACGCCGTTGCGGGCCTCCACGGCAAAGGTGTAGTTCATGTGGGGCTCCAGGTCGCTGACTGTCACGCTGGTGCGGGTCAACATATCCGGTGGCTCAGAGTAGCGCACACTGGCCTCGCACGGCCTGCACTCGCCCGACTCTGGCAGGCACTGCTCACAGGTGACCTTGTAGCTGATGTCTTCACGGCCACCATTGTCCAGTGGGGGCGTCCAGCGCAGTTCCACTCTGGCGCCCATGCCCACGGCCGTGAGGTAGCTTGGGGCAGAGGGCGGGCCTACACGGAGGGTAGAGAACGGAGCTTGAACCCCGGGAGCCTGGGACAGGGCCACCACCAGGCCACGCCCGCCTCAGCCCACCTTCCGACCCACCACAGCAGACTCACGCGTGCAGGGCATCGAGAGCAGGTCCTGCGGGGCCCGGAAGTAGCCCTCCTCACACTCACAGTAGGTGGCCCCCTCGGGGGATGGCAGGGTGTGTGCTGGGCACTCCAAACAGGGGCTCTCGGTTATCTCCGACTTGAAGAATCCAGACGAGCAGGCTGGCAGACAAAGGAAGGGAGAGCATTCAGTTCAGCCAGTTCCCATCACAGGCGGCCGTTCCAACCCCTGGCTGTGGGATCCCACGCAAGTCACTAAACCTCTCTGGGCCTGCGTCCTCACGGGTGCAGTGTCTTCTGATGAGAGAACGCATGGCCAGCGCCCAGCTCGCCCTGGGCACTCAGGAAATGCCTTATCTGCTTGTTCCAAACCTTTGCATCCCTCCCACCACTCTTGCAAGAAGCACCGAGGCCCTGAGCTGGGCATTCAAGGCCCACACCTCACCCTTCAGCTCCCAAGAAATCCCAACCCACGCCTGGCTCCGCACAGGACAGAGCACACTGCGTCTCCTTTGATCCGTGCAGACCAGCCCAGCAGGTGCCCACCTGGACTTGGGCTGCCCCGGGCAATAACTGTGTCTTCTTCACTGCTTGTTTTGGTGACTATCGCCACCACCTTGACAGATCGGCCAGGCACACCAGCTCAGGATGCCACCCCTGCAGGTGCTCCGCTCACTCCAAGACCCGACCGCCTTCCCGTCTTAGGGCCGGCAGACCAGGAAGCAGGAAAGGCCAGGCCCCGAGCGTTTTCTCTGGATCTGTTTCCAGGACCGAGTCATTTCCACCCTCACAAAGGCAGCCAGGAAGCAGCTCTTCCTCCCCCTCATGATAGGTCCTATCCTAGCCCGGCCAGCCAGGGGCTCAGGCACCTGACTCCAGAGGCTTCTTCCTCCCACTGCCCTGTCCTGCCCCTGGCCCAAGCCCCTTCCTGGACGCACAGGCAGGAAGCTTCCCAGACATGAGGCCACTGTGCAGGGCTGTCTGGGACCTGAAGTGGCCAAAGTGGAGAGGAGTCACCTTAGGGACCTCTTCTAGAACCCTAAATTACCAACACCCTCCCTCGACCTAATCTGTGGCAAGGGACCTAGGACACTTCCAACCCCAGTGTCCTATTCCTCAAACACTTGCTGGTCCTCTGTTCTGTGCTCGGCCCTGACCTCAGGGAGCCGGGGCCCAGGGCACCGTCAACCATGAAGGCGTGGGGCACAGGGCTAAGGGGGCGGGATCAACCGCAGCCAGAGGTCCGAGGAGTCCCAGAGGAGGTGTTTCAGCTGGGGCTCAGAGGCTGAGCAGTTCGGCAGGACAGAAATACTGGGAGGGTTGGGGCGGGAAACAGCAGGACTAAAGAAGGCACGAGTGGCTTCGTGGGCACAGACTGGGGGCAGCAGCAGGCAACAAAGGCCGAGTGGTCCGCACGAACTGGAATGAGAGAGGCCTTTAATTCAAGTCCAAGGCCCCGGGACTTCGTCCTGAGGGCCACGAGGGCCTTTGAAGGTTTGGTAATGGCACAGCTAGACGTGCACTGTCAGGAAAAATCTTGGACAAGGTCTCCCTCCTGTCCAGTCCCCTATTTGACCTGAGGTGGGGGTGGGGGGACTGGGAGTCATGGGCAACACTCAAAGGACACCCAGTTCCCTAAGGTCTTGGACAAATGACTTCCTGTTAATGACTCTTCTTATAGGAGGAACATAGGGACCATCCCAGCAGTCTCTCACCCCCTCTGCATGGGCCCCAAACCTCAGCACCTCAGCACAGGCCCCGAAACAGCATGGGCATGCGCTGTAGGAAAGGGGGCTTGTCCAGAACAGAGGGGCCTGGGCCCTGACTCCTGCTCTGTGCAGAGCCTGGAGCCCCGATACCAAACACTGACCGCTGGTTGGACACCTGCTCTGTGCAGCTTCCGGGCCGAGCACTTGGCATTCACTTAGTCCTCACAATAAGCCTGTTGTACTTGGGCAGTGTCACCATTCACTCTGCTCTGGAGGTGGAGAAACTGACGTGCAGAGGGGCAAAGCAACTCGTCCGAGATCAGCAAGCTCCTAAGACCCGAAACCAACACCTAAGCCCAGGGTGTTACACTCGGATCCCCTCTTCTCTCGCACGAGCGGCTCCGTTCAGAGCAAAGAGGAACTGACATTCTAGAACAAGCCCAGAGAGAGAGGAGATGGGGCCTGACCTGCTTCAAGAGCCAGAAAATCCCAAGACTGACTTCAGAGCAGCTAGAAAAGGGTGGGGGGTGCTCCTAATATAGGTCTTCTCACACTGGGCACACTATGTCCTATGGGGAGAAAAGAGTGGAACCAGCCCTGGCTGGTGTGGCTCAGTGGATTGAGAGCGGGCCTGTGAACCAAAGGGTCAACAGTTCAATCCCCAGTCAGGGCACATGCCTGAGTTGCAGGCCAGGTCCCCAGTAGGGGGCACGTGTGAGAGGCAACCACACATTGCTATTTTTCTCCCTCTCTTTCTCCCTCTAAAATAAAATAAAATAAAATCTTTAAAAGATAATAAAAACATGAAAAGGTTTAACACAAGAAACAAAGAAAGAAAAGAGTGGAACCAAACCCGGGGGCGTTGGTCAAAGCAGCCTCCTTCAAGCCCCAAGATCCTTCAAATCTCCTGTTGCATTTAAGAAATCCACGTGTATTTTGCATTCATCCTCAAATCTCTTATAATACAAAAATACTCTCTCCTCTCCCAAATCTTCAAGTGAAAATGAGACTCCAGAAAGCTGAGCCATGTTTATCCTAAGATTTCAATTCCCCCAGATGCTCTGCCCTGTCTGCCAGGGGCCTACCCCATGGGGAAGTGCAGGCTGCAGGAGGTCCAGTCCTTCAGGGATGGTTGCTTGAAGGCCCCTAGAATCAGTCACACCTTCACAGCCCAGGCTCTCGGGCTGGGGAGGGGACCACGAGCCCCCCACAGCTCGGGTCTGGCTGTGATATAGGCTTTAGCCACCTGCAAACCCCCACAAGGCCCCCACTCCACACCACGTGGCTACTCCCCAGCCCCACCCAGCCCTGTGCCAAGAGGAGGAAGTGGGGGAAGAGTCGGGTTCCATTCTTTGGCCCCAGAGCCTGGGGGTGGCCTGCCTGTTGCCGGCAGGAAAGAGAGAATTTGGAGAGATTTCCGCTGCGGATGTGCCAGATAATACAGTGGAGAGGCAATATCAACAGGGCATGTGCCTGCCTGACGAGAATGTGCTGCCCCCTCCTCCAACCACGGAACTCCAAGGGGCTGGCCCTGGGGCCACGCCAGAGTGCGCCAGCTCTCGGGGGCCTCAGAGTTCACATGTAGGACACCAGTAAGTTCCTGCGTCCTCCTGACTTAGCCTGGCTGGATTTCTTGGCATTCTGGGCAGGCAAGTGGGGACAGGGGTCACACACTGGGTGTTCACACACACTCAGAACCCGGCCACATACATGAGATACTCACTGTCCCTTAGCCAGCCTGCAGACTCCTATGCATCCTTCAATACCCAGCTCGGGGCTTATAGGGCTCCTCTACACGACCCTCCCAGACCACCCAATCGCTGGCTGCCATCTGTCCCATCAGGGCATCCATTACTCAATCTTATGTTTAACAAACAGAAATTGAGCACTTCCTACACATCTGGCACAAGGCTGGGTACTGGGAGACCGTGGTGAGAGAGAGAAACACCGTGTCTGCTCCAGGGGAATTCACAGCCTGGTTTTAGGGCTCCATCTGAAGGTATGTCTGCACCTACCAGGAGCCTCTATGAGACTGGCAGCTCCTGGGGAGCAGGAACTGAGCCCAACAGAGTCTGTGTCCGATGGCCCAGCACAGGGCCTGGCATGCAGCAGGTGCTCAGCTAATGTTTGGATGGATGAATGAATAAACGTGCGAGTGAAGCGCAGAACCTACGACGTGCACACTAGACATGCACTCTGGGACCAGGGCAATGAGCAGCATCCTGGTGCCCAGGAAGACCCCGTGGGGAAGGCGCACCAGGGGACCCACTTGCCTGGCCTGAGCACCTGGCTTTGGCACACCTGTGGAGACCTTCTCTGGCCCCAGTCACCTGGCAGGTCCCCGACCACTCTGAGCAGGGGAACTAAGACACAGTGGCTGCACCCTGAGTTGCACCCCAGTTTTTCCAGTTCCCAGTGCCAACCCCTCAGGTGGCAGCGTGGGGTGACTCAGGGACAGACGCCCTCTGGTGTGATGCAAATCCAGCCCCCGGCAGAGCTCCTCCCCCCAGGCCCAACCACCTCCCAGACCAATGGTGGTGAGGTCAGAAGGTCAGGGGGTCATGGTGGCAACTCCCCTGGGGCCAGTCACTTCCCCAAGCCACGTCTAGCTGTGCACCGCCTTGGCCCAAGGATGTGGACTTTGTCAATGGTGATCCATAAGTTACTGACCCAGCAAATGAGGGGAACTGATAACTCCAGGCCCTGGAGCTTCTCACTCCATGGCTGGCCCTGTTGTCCCCACCGAAGCAGGTGTCTGCATGGCCCCGATGGCTGGCAGCACCTTGCCCCTTTCACACACGCCCTGGGGAATTACCTTGGGGAGCATTCCTCCACCAAGCCATGATAAGCGCAGAGGCTCCCCCCAGCCTCCCAGCTTCCTGCCCTCTCCCTACCACCTCCCTACCACCGGCCTTTTATCTTCTGTTTGCTTTCCCTCGCCTCCTTCCTTCCGTTCTGGGGACCCACTCACCTCCGGTGAGGGAGGGAGGGGCCTCCCCAAGGAGTTGCCAGCCCCTGAATTTGCCCCCAGTGTGAACCGAGGGTGGCGTAGACAAAGCAGGAAGAGTAGGGGGGGAACTGCCACCCACGGCCCACCCTCTCCTGCAGGCCAGAGGTAATTCCACAGAGCTGAGGCCTGGTGGCACTCCCCAGGGAGGGAACGAGCCCAAGTGCACACAGAACCCCCAGCCAGGTCCTGACAAAGCAGAGCTCCTGCCACAGCCCAGGGCCCTGCTGCCTAAGAACCACTTTAACCCGAGCCATCTCCTGCCCAGGGGATGCCTCCTCTGCAGCCACAGACCCCAGGCCAGGCTCGGGCCACTCAGGACACCAGTGCTAGGACTCTGCTCCTTGTCACACGTGGTGAGTCACAGGGTCAACAGTCTGCCAGAGCAATCCAGGTTCTCAGATGGAGCCACAGCAGAAGGTCACCGGAAGTGGACCCTGCTCATGGAGGCCCAGAGGGGACTCGCCACAGTCACACTATTGCATGTAGACAAACACACACCAGGTACAAACGGGGACAGCGCACTGCCCTACTCATGCCAGGCCCCAGCTCTTTGGGCCACTGGTCACTGCTTCCATTCTCTGGGCCTCAGTTCCCTCATCCGTAAAGTGGGGATAAAGTCCTGAGCCCCACTGAGTTGTGTGTGAAGATGGGAGAAAACCTTGCTTATGAAATGCTTAGTGTGGTACCAGGAATGGGGTGTCCCTACAAACCAGGAATAGAGAAACTAATGTGGAGAGGGGGCATTCCCGAGGTGCTGGGCCCCTTAAGGGAGCAGGAGTCTCCAAGAAGGGAATTCCCAAACCGTTGCTACCCCTACCTCCAGCTCTGGCCTCCCAGCTGCTGGGCTGAGTCTCTGGCCAAAGCCGCTGGCCACCTGCTCACCTGGCCAGCAGTCCCCGTGGCCGAGGCGCCAGCCAGGGGGCCCACCAGTTCAGCTGCCAGTGCCAGCACAGGAAGCAGAGACGAACAGGGAGACAAAGCGGCCCCAGGGGAGATGACTGTCAGCCTGAGTGACTCCACTGTCCTCCAGGCAGGGACGGGGGACAGGGTGGGGGCGGCTGCAGTGAAGCTGGCTCATTCCTGACATAGCTCACGAGAGCTTTCCGGGCAGTGTGCCCACCTGTCCAGCACAACACCTGGGAGGTACCTCCCTTCCATTGTCCATTTAACTCTTTCCTGAGCTCCCAGCTTCCTGGGGAAAGACCCCTGAGGAGAAACAAACTCTGGGAATAACCTGCACCAGGTGCTGGGTGCCCTTGGGTACCCACACCCCCATCTCTGGGCACAGTTTGTCTCCACAGAAGCCCCGGTGGGAGAATGTGGGTCTAAGGCCCTGCGGAGAGTCAGGCAGGGGAGGGGCAGACCCTGCACCTCCCTCAGTTTCTCCCTCAACATGCTCAGTGCCTGCCTGCCAATCACCCCACCTCCTGCACCAGGACCTGCCATCCTGGGGCTGCCCTGAGAGCAAGGCCAAGAGCTGAGTCAGGGATTCCAAAGGAACTGGTCATTTCCCGCCCCACTTCCTGACCCGGCCTCTAGCTTGGACACAGGCCTGGATTCAAATCCTGCTGCAGCCACATCTTAGCTGGGTGATTCCAGGCAAGTCTCTGAGCCTCTCTTGAGCCTCAGATCCCTGTCTGGTAAATGGGATTGATAACAATCTCTACCTCTCGGAAAGGTGGTGCGAACTCAGCAAGAGCATCCAGGCAAAGCACTTGCCTGGCTTGTGCCTGCCCTTGGAAAACACCTGTTATGGAAGTTACTGTTATTCTCTCCGTCGGCATCACGGCCGGCGGCGGCTGGGAAAAGTCTGGAGGGGTACGGAGAAGCCGGGCTGGAGGTTCCCAGGCAGACAGAGGGCCCCGAAAGCACACAGAAGGGAATTTTGATAGCGGGATCCCAAGGGGGGACAAGCAAGGCAACAGGTGGCTGGCAGTTGAGAGGGTCCCCCCAGTGAAGTCCAAGATTTGTCTCTTGAAGCCAGTCCTCCCTACCGGGGGCTTGCTAGCTCTTCACAAAGCCTGCCAGAATCCTGACCCCCCACCTCCGGAGGAGGGAAGGCCACCCCCTCTTCCTGGAGAGCCCCCCCCACCCCAACCATCCACTTATCTCTGCAGGGCCTGAATCACCAGCCTGTGGAAAGTTTTCAGCGGGCCCCTCACCCCCACCCCCGCATTCCTGTGTGAGGATGTCATGTGGGAGGAGTCTGCTCAACCCACTGGACTGCCTCAGCTCCCCCCCAATCCCACGGTCATTGTCTGAAACTGGGAGTGTGCACTTGAGGTCACCTAAATCGGTCAGAGTCGGCGGGGGCACCTCACTCAGCAAAGGGGAGCTGAGAGGACCACCAGGTGGTAAGAAGGGCGGGAGCAGAGACTACACACCACAGGCTAACGGCTGGAAAGGCTCTGAGGGATCTGCTCATCTGAGGGTTTGCAAACTGTGTTAAGCAAGGTGCTGAGGATCTGTTTCAGGAGGCCTCTCAGAAAGGGGTGCAGCCTCCTCCAACACTTCAGCCCACTTCATCGGTTGTAGGATCCATGGCTAAAAACCAAGTACAAAGCCAGCTGTTCGACTTGAACCTCGCGTTTTATTGACAGGAAACCTGAGGCCAGAGATGAAGAGAGATTGCCCCAAGGTCACCCAGCAGCGGGTATGGGCAACGACTGCAGGGACTAAACCCCCAATTTCTCAACGCCCTGCTTATCTCAGCAAAGCAGCTCCCAGAGAAAGGGGATGAGCTGGCCTTCCAAAGGTCGGCCCGCATTCCACAAATGCCCTGCCCACAGCCCTTTCCAGAAAAAAATCACCCATTGAAAAAAACCCACGTTGCTGTAGAGATTTCCGCTGTCATAGGCCCTGACCATGCCAAGCCACAGCCTCCCCACGTGAGCTTGCCAATGCCCAGGCCCTGTTCCCAGAGACCATCTGAGTTCATTGGCCCCCTCTCTGGGCTTGATCTGTCACCAATAGAAGCCCCTGTGACAGAATCTGGGTCTACAGCCCTAGTGAGGGCCTGGGTAGGGGGTAGACCCTGTGTCTCCCTTCCACCCTTTCCCCTGCACAAGCATTTTTCAAAAGCTCCCTAAGTGATCCTTATATGCAGCCCGGAGATATGAATCCTGTGTCCCATTTACTTACCTCCATGTACAAAAAAGGAGCTTGAGACCCAGAGAGGTTAAGTGACTTGCCTAAGGTCACACAGCAAGTTAACAGAGACGGGACTGGCCCCTGGCACTGGCCCAGGTGCCCACAGTGCTGGCACATATGCAGTCGATACTCAAGACAGTCTTGTGGGATGGAACAAAAATAACAACCGCACTTAAAGCGCTTACGTGTCAGACACTGACCTAATCACTTTACGAGCATCAAGTCATTTAATTATCATAGCAACTC
This sequence comes from Tonatia bakeri, assembly GCA_004024845.1. Lineage (NCBI taxonomy): Eukaryota > Metazoa > Chordata > Mammalia > Chiroptera > Phyllostomidae > Tonatia > Tonatia bakeri. Next base: position 111,311 of record PVIA01002784.1, read on the forward strand.
TACAAGAGGGGCACTATGTCATCTCCATTCCACAGAGGAGAAAACCGAGGCACAGAGAGGTTAAGGAACTGGCTTAAAGTCACACAGCTCATTTAGAGCTGGGATTTGACGCCAGGCATTCTTGTCTTAGAGTCCTCGCTCATAACCTCCATACTAGCCTAAAATCATTCATTTGTCCATTCATTTATTCTCAGTGAATGAATGAATCCAGTCATAAGAGATAAACCTAAAGTCCAGGAAGGTGTTGCGATTTTCACCAAGTGAACCACAGAACGTCAGAGCACAGCCGACCTTACCAAGGTCCCGCAGTCTCAGAGCCAAGAGAAGTGCCTGGGAACATATCCTCCACCCCAGCACCCCCTCTCCCTGCCACCCCTGCACCGTCATCACTCACCCTGGCAGGCGTCCTCCACTTTCTCGTACCCCGCCTGGCACAGGCACTGACCGATGGGCACCAGCCACTCCCCGTCGACCGCACAGTGCATCCGGGGCTCATCGCCCCCGGGTGGCACCACAGCATGGTCCACACAGGTGCCAGCCACGGTGGCCAAGGAGGGAGCATCAGAGCCCGCAATGGTCTCGGGGAAGTGGGCTAGGCCCTGTAGCTGCTCAGGACACTTTTTGTAGTAGACACGGACGGAGAGCAGTGCCACACAGGCGCCAATGTCCTGGAAGGCCAGGTAGAAGCCCTTGCGGGTGAGTGGCCCCACAGAGCGCTCCTCCACGTTCAGCTTCACGTGGCGGGCCTCAAAGTCGCTGCTGACCGTGATCTCATCGGGTGCGATGGTGTCGATCTTGGTGAACTGGCGCTTCTGGAAGTTGGTGCCGTAGTCCACGTCTGACTCGGCGTAGTAGAGGTTGAAGGTCTCCTTGCAGGAGCTGGCTCCCCCCGGGAAGCTGTTACAGTCACGAACGGTGAACTTGAGCTCAATGAAGATGCGCTCGGCCTCGCCTCGATACACCCAGTTGGTACGGAGCCAGTTGTCCTGGTCCCCGGCCACCACGTTGCACACGGAATACATGTAGATGGGCGCATCATCCATGATGTTCTGCATCAGGTCCCACTGCGTGGAGCGGACAGGTTAGTGCGGGCAGGCGTCCAGGCGCAACCTGAGGCCCAGAGGCACTGCCCAGGTGGCCGAGCTGGGCGTCAGGAAGACGCTTGTCAGTCCTTGCCATCCCAGTTCCTTAGGGACGGAAACTGAGGCCCCGAGGCGCCGCCTCTCGCCCACACGCACCGGAAGTGCTCAGCCAGGAGGCGCCTCCCAGTGTTTCTGACCCCAATGCCGTGGTGCTGACCCTCTCCCTGAGACCGCGAGTTGGGGCTGGAGACTGGGGGCCCCATGTGACCTCAGGTGGACCACTGAAGCTCGCTGAGCCTCGAAGTCTACGTCTACATACTGGGGACATGATCTAGTTCACAGAGTCGCTGTGAGGATCGGTGACAGAATGTCTACAAGTGCTGAGCACACTGCCTGGTGGGGCAAGATGAGAGAGCCGTCACAGGGGCCACTGGGAGCGGCGGTGGCGGCAGCCCTATTACTCACTACTCGAGTGCGCATGGGTGAGTGTGAGAGGCAGGGCAAGAGGTTAAGTCAGAAACAGCAGTGATCCCCCATCATGAAGGTTTTGGCTTTGGGACAGAGGAGTGAATCTTCTCTCTTCAGAACAAAGCTCAGCCTCCTCCAGGAAGACTTCCTAGGTTGGGCCAAGGTTGGGCCAAGTGCCCCTCTCTGGCTCCTAGTCTCATGTCCCCTTTGTTGCAACACTTGGCACCTATGTGGTAACACCTACATTTGGCTCCCACGCTAGAGTCTGAACTCCTTGGGGCAGGGACTGTGTCTCGTTCATTTCTGTATGCCCAAGGCCTACCTGGAACAGAGCAGGTGCTCAGGAAAGTGTTTAGTGAATCAATGAATGAATGGATGAAGGAATGAAAGCAAAGGGGCCAAGGAGAGAGGCCTGGGCCTCACTGTGTGACAGGCCAAGACCTCAAATGCCTTTGGGCCTCAGTTTCTCACTCTATATAATGACTACGTTAGATTACATGGCCTGAGATCCCTCCCAGCTGGACATTCCAGGATCCTGGAAATCCACTAGAGCTACACCCCGGGCCTCCTCGGAGCTCAGGTGACCGGGAACCAGCACCTAACTCACATAGATCTGGCCCGCAGTGGGGACTGTCCCAACTAGCCCCCTGGAGACACACTTCTCCCTGTCTAAGGGCCCCAGAACAAACTCAGCAAGGACAAACCCATTATACAGAGGGGGAAACTGAGGCCCAGAGAGCAGCAATATCTTCCTCAAGACCACATGGTTGTGTCATGCAAAACTGGAGGGAGTACCCCAGCGTCTTGCCCTCCAGTCCTGGTCCTAACAGTCCAGAGCAGAGGGTAGAAAACTTGGGTGGGGATGAGGCAAAACCAGCTCAGCCTGAAGCAGGAAGGGGAAGCAACAGCTGGGGGAGCTGAGAGAGGGGCCCAGCAGGAAGGAATTTGATCCTTTCCTGGCTGGTGGCTGCGGGCACCTGAGAGGCACTGCTCCGTCTCCCCTCACCCCTTACCTCCTACACTGGGACCTAGAAGACACACGGGGCGCCTTTAACCCCTTCCCTCCCAAGATGGTCCCCTCAACCATCAACCTTCAAAGGCACCCGAGGGTCTCGGCTCTGCTAGGGCCTTCAGCTATCTCCCAGCTCTTTCCACCTCTCAGGCCCCTTCCCTGCCACCTTCCAACCCCCAACCCGCCCTGGGATGGCTGCCTCTGCACCTGGTGTGAGAAGCAGGATGCTAAGTATGAGTCCTGGCTGAGCTGTCTGCTGTAGGCTGGCCCCATCCTCCCCAGGTCTCAGTGTCCCGGTTCCCACGCCCCCGCCCGACCCTGAAGCCTTACCCCTTTGCCATATGGGTGTGTGAGCCAGCCGAGTTCCCCTTTAGCTGCAGCGAAGTCCAACAGTACCACTGGAAGAGACAGGACAGGAGGCCAATTAAGTTTGGGGGTATCTCCAGGGGTCAGGCCATGGTAGAAAAGGTGAGAGTCCCCCCGAGATCCCCAAGAATCCTTGCTGGCTTCCTCAGCCCTCAGAGAGAGACCCCACTATATAGGGTCACTATATCCAAGAGACTCACCCCTTAATAAATAGGGAAACAGAGGCCCAGGGAAGGGATGGGACCCAGTCAAAGTCACAGAGCAGGTTGGGTGAGGACTAGGCCTCCTGTCTCCTAGGCCACAGCTTCAGTCACGCCACCTTCTCTGTCAGCCTCCAGCTGGGCACAGCGGGACAGAGCTCAGCCCAGTGGGGGGACAGCAGCTGGGCAGAGAGCTGGGGCCGGCAAGGCTGGGCTGTTAAATGACACCACGCTGCCCTGTCTGCTCCCTGGAACAAGGCCTCTGGGCTGCACTTCACAAGCAAGCAGGCTTTGGGTGCCCCCATGTCCACTCCTGCCCGTCCCCCGTCCCCAGCATGACAGACCCTAAGCCCCACCTCACACATATGCACACACGTGTCTCCTGGCACCCCAAGGAGGTAGGGCTGTTAGCAGGTGGGAACGGCTCCAAGGAGGGGAGGGGGAGCCAGCGGGGGGTGTCTGGAAACAGATCTTCCCACCACAAAAGCCACAGAGCAGGCAGGATAAAGCCCCGAACCCACAGGGGCTTTTAGGAGGGGCCCAAAGATACAGCTGGCGAGGTCCCCTCGTCGGGAAAGTCGCTCTCACTGCCCTGTCCCTCATCCCCTGGCCACTGCTCGGCCGGGGGTGCCTGTGGGACCAGGAGTGGAAACCCTCAGAGGGGATTTCCAGGCCCAGAGGGACCAGGTTTCAGGACAATGTCGTCCCCAGAGAGGCAGCTGGAACCTGAGGGAGGGACTCACTGCCAGGGGCTTCCTTAGGTCTAACAGCTCCCATCCGTCCACCTGGCTCTCGGCCAGGCTCCACGACGGCAGCCAAGTCCCAAAACCCTGGGCACGGCCCCTCCTCCATTCCCAAGTAAAGTTCAGGTAGCTACCATTAAGTGCCACCCAGCCTGGAGGACAAGGAGACTGGGGAAGCTGAGGCATGGAACCTAAGCAAGGTCCCCAGACTCAGAGGGTAAAGCCCTCACTTGGAAAGGGTGAGGGACCAATACCCCTTCCTCTAGACCCTGGAGCACAAGCAATTCGGGCCCAAAAAGCAGCATGCCTGAAGGCCAGGACCCGGGAGAAGGACTCGGAGGGTGGGGCTCCAGGCAGGCAGGCAGGGAACAGAGTGGGGCCTGATTTGGAGAGTGGGGTGAGGGTGGGTCAAACAAGGGACCTGACAGGAGTCTCAGAAATCCTTCCCTAGGGTGAGGCTACCTGGCTCTCCTGAACTTACGTCCTGGGTGTGAGGCACTGCCACCTGACACTCACCAGGGCCAGATCTCTCTAGGAAGGGTCCGGCAGCCCAGACAAGGGATCGGAAATCCGAGGTGGCACCTGCCCCAAGCCTGTGAGGGCTGGGTAGCGGGGCTGGAGGGTGGATGGGGCAGGGATTTGTTCAGACATGCCCAGAGCCCGAGCTTGGAAAACTCACTAATTCCTCTAATAAATGGAATGTTCCGGCTGCACAGGAAGGAGTCTGGAGGTTCCTGGCTCTGGCTGGGTGGGTCGGAGGACAACGGTGAGCGGTCCTCACAGCCCTGCATGCCCCTCCCCGGACAGGGAGGAAGCTGCCGTTCAGGCCCAAGGGAGGGGGCTCACGGCTCCCAGGCTCTGAAGGGTTAACCTGACACGGAGGGACCCCCACCACCCCTGCCATAGGCTCCTCTCCCAGCCCCCAGGCCTGGCTCTAGCAGTATCACAGGGCTCAATCTGAATGGACAAAAAGCCTTCACACAGGAAGGAGCCCCCTCCCGGGAAATTCCCTAGAACCGATCACCAGGAACAGGAGCCCAGCCCTGTCGGCCCTCCACCGTGACTTGGGTGCGGCTCTCTCCTCGGCTCTCCCAGGGACTGGGGCACCTGCTTCCCTGAAAGAGGCGGGGGTCCTGGGGGCCCCTCACCTGCCCCAGAAGGCTTCACCGAGAGGCCTGGGGTAGGCAGGGCTCGTCCAGGAGCCCTAGATCCCTCACCCCAGCCCCAGGAAAGCCTCCTTCTCTGCCTTAGGTTCCATCATCACTGTTGCATTTGCACCTGCAAGTCGCCCTTGCAAGTGCAAATGCAATACTACGACCCACTCCCCTAGTGTCACCTCCCTGACTCCCCGTCCCTCTGTAACCAAGATTGGCTAAAGGGGGAGGCAAGAGATGCTGGGGGAGCCCTGGCCAGTGTGGCTCAGTTGGTTGGAGCATCATCCCATCAACCGAAAAGTTGTGGGTTCAATTCCTGGTCAGGGTGCATGCCAGGGTTGTGGGTTTGGTTCCTTGTGGGGGCACATACAAGAGGACAACTTATTGTTTCTCTCTCACATCCATGTTTCTCTCCCTGTCTCCCACCCTCCTCTCTCTCCCTCCCTCCCTTCCTCTCTCTCTCTAAAAATCAATCAGTATGTCCTTGGGTGATGATAAGCTCTGTGGGGGGGGGATGAAGAAGAAAAGGACAAAGAGGGCCAAGTAGGCTCTTACAGAATCAAGAAGCCAAGGACTTTTCAGGCCTCATGAGCACTCTCCAGGCCTTTTCCCATCAGCCACCTCGAGCCAGCAACCCCAGTACCTCTGCCCAGCCATTCCTGCTGCTCGGGAGAATCCACCATGAAACCACAAGGAAGGGGCCCTGGGCTCTGGCAGCCCAAGAAGCCAGATGCTCAGATCTGACCCTCGCTGTGCAGATGGCCCTGACTGGAGAGGGCTTGGGCCTCCCTCAGTTTCCCCTTCTGTAAAGATTCATTGTCTGTTGAGAATCTAACGGGCTCCATCTGAGTCTCCAAATACAGCCTGGCTCCCCTGCCCACGGGGAGGGGGGCGAGAAAGAAGGGAACTGATCAGCAGCCTGGGTTAAGGTGAAAGGGGCATGTGCATCCTCTCCCCTGCAACCCACCCCTTAGGCAGATGCACCCCATCCAGCCTGAATCCCGAAGAACATAAAACAGCAGCTGCCAGCTGGGCTGTCATTCCCCGTGTCCCCCCAACCCCCCGCCCTGCCAAAGGCACACCTCCCTGCTGGAGTCATTCCCGAGGACTGACTCCTGAAGTCTACAAGAAAACGTTGCCCGGTCCCAGGGCTCTGCAATACACACCCTGTCCTCCCCCACCCCATGGAAGTAGGGGGCTCGTCATCCAGGCTGGAGATGGGACCTACATGGGAACACAGGGACAAGGCAGCTCCAGGCTTCCAGGCTGCTGGCTGCTGGCTGGGGCAGCAGGATAACAATCGCCCAGCAGCGTCAGGCCAGCCTAATCCCCCCGCCCGCATGGGCAGCCTTTGAGAAAGGCCTGTAGTGATTCCAGCTGTCTCTCCCCTTCTCTACAACCACAGTCCCCCAAGGAAGGGGGAGGACCAAAAGCTGATGGAGTGGGGGGTATGGAGGGTCGCAGAAATCCCCGCCACCCATGCCTCCTGCAAGTTGGGAATGAGAGCCTTGACTGATCTGGGACAGAGGCTGGGACAGAATGCCACCACACACCTCTTCCCCCAAGGGCTCCAGCTGTGATTTTACCTCCCAACTTGCAAGGGCCAAGCCTCCAGCCTCAGTTTGGGAGGTGGAAAAAGAAGGCAAGGCTCAAGGAAACTCTTCACAGGGCCCAGGCTTCCTCTGCACTCCCCCCTGGTGGAGCCTGGGAAGCCTCCTTCTGCCCAGGCCGGCGGGGAAAACTTGTTCTCACTTTTGGAAACTGAAATCGGCCTCTGCTGGCTGGACAGCAAGATCCTTGGCCACGAGTAGGAGCCCCCATTCTCCCTTAGACCCTAGCTGAGCGGCAAAGCCCTCATCCACGCACTCGCCAGCCCAGGGCAAAGTCTGTGGTCCCCTCACCCAGCACCATTCTGGGAGCTCCGGGGCAGGGGTGAGTGATTCATTCAGTCCTCAGCCTCGGGTGCCCGGACACCTTGGTGGCCGTGGGGTGACGGCTCCACACCTTGAGAGGCCGCGCCTCCACCTGCTGCATTTCCTCTTTCTGAGTCACCCACTTGCTCAGAACGCTTGACTTTGGGACTTCCTGTCCGCACTCACGGCCGCGAACCTGCCCCCCCGCCTCCCCCTCCCCCCCGCCCCGAGCCTGGGAGTGCGGGATGGGAAGAGGGAAAAGTTGCTTGGGCAGACCGGCCCGAAACTCCCCTCGCGCTCTGGTCCCGACTGGAGGGGAAAGGGGGCGTGGAGAAAATATCCGGGAGCAGGGACTTCCGCAGCGTGCTCACCGCCAGCCGAACAGCCCCCTCCCCAAAATGAGGGGCCTCCACTGAAATGCCTTCTTCACAAGAGCGAAGCAAACGGGTTAGTGAATTCAGGTCACCAAGAGGCTGAGTCCGCGCACGGAGAGCCCTCCCGACACCCCATTCTCCAAGAAACCCCCGCACCCCACCGGGATGCGTTCCTGAAGCCGCCGCTGGAGCTGAGACCACGCGGCCCGCGTCGCGTTCCCTTCTCCGCGGCCTCCGAACTCCCCACTCCCAGGTCGCTACCCCTTAGACCCCGCGGCCCCTAAAACCCCGGGAGGGGGTCCCAGATTCGTCCCAATCACAGCCCGCGCGCCGGGACTGAGCGGCGCCAGGTCCGTTTCCAAAGTTGCGCGCGTCGAGGCGCTCTGGGCTCCGGGAGGCGCCGAGGTCGGGGAATCCGGCTGCCGGGGCTGTGTCCAGCTGGGGCGTCTGCCCCGAACACACTCACCTTCCTTGCCCTGCGCCGCGACGGCGCCCAGCACGCAGCACCACAGTAAGGAGAGGCAGGCACGGGGCGCCGGACGCTCCATGCCTCGTTCCTCGCTCTTTGCCCGATCTGTGCTCGGCTCCCGCACACCCGCACGCCGGCCTCGGTGTTCTGCTCCCGCCAGCTGCTCGCGCGCAACTTCTGCACCTCCTGCCCCAAATCTTAATGGAAGTTGGGTGAGAACCGGCTCGTGTTCATTCATGCCCTGCGCCGACGTCACCTAAGCCACGCCCTCAAGAATGTCTTTTAAAGGGGCCGGGCTGGCACCCGGAGAGAAGGGAGGGGAAGTCCCAAGAGGTTTGCGAGAACTGTGAAGTCCTCTGGACTCGCTGGCGCCCCCACTAGGCCCTCCGAAGTTTGAGCGCCTCAAAGCGTCAGTGCCCGCAGGGCTAGTCTTAGGTGATCCCTGAGCCGGGACCCTGGCCCCTGGTGCCGCAGTGGCAACACTGAGCCTCCCCACTCTCACCCTTTGCCCTCTGGGACCTGGCTGACCCTTGGCCTGGCCTGAGACCTGGGCTAAAATAGGCAGGGTGGTGGGAGGGGCAATAAGCAGTTGCCTCCTTAGCAGCATGCATAGGAGGGGAGCTGCAAAATAGATCCAGATGCCCTTCTTCTTGACCTCTGAAGTTGGGGAGAGCACTTCTGCTCAGAGGTCTCTAAGAATACAGTAACCTTCAGCCCGAACCTGAGTTTTGGTCTCTCGCCTTCCTCCCTGAACTACGTGAGCTTCAGCACCCACTCCAGCTTCTCCACCAACTACCAGACCCTGGGCTCCGGGCAGTCAGGCAGGCACTGACCTGCCCACCAGCAGCATGGCCGGTGTCCATGAAGGTGCCTGGGGCTCAAGCTCCCAGATCCCTGTGCCGAACTCCACCATGTCCAGAGATGTCTAGGGGTCTGGGGGACTTGCCCTGGAGATGGCTGGGGGTATGGCTGGCCTAGGGGGCATCCAGAGCAAGAAGGAGATTATGCAATATCTGAATGACCACCTGGCCTCCTACCTGGAGAGGGTGAGGAGCCTGGAGGCTGATAATTCGAGGCAGAGACTGGAGACCAAAATCTGGGAACAACTGGAGAAGGAGGGACCCCAGGTCACAGACTGGGGCATGATTTCAAGGCCAAGGCTCTCATGAAGGAACTACTCTTCGTGAAGAACCACAGGGAGGAAGTAAATGGTCTGCAAAACCAGACTGCCAACTCTGAGTTGACCATGGAGTTGGATGCCTCCAAATCTCGGGACCTCAGCAAGATCATGGTAGGCACCTGGGCCTAGTATGACAAGCTGGCTCAGAAGAACTGAGAGGAGCTAGATGAGTACTGGTCCCAGCAGACTGAGGACAGCACCACAGTGGTCACCTTGCAGACAGCCGAGATAGGAGACATACAGTCCAGTCCTTGGAGATCGACCCAGACCGATGAGAAACCCGCAGACCAGTGTGGAGAACAGCCTGAAGGAGGTGAGGACGTGCCGTGCAGGTGAAACAGCTGCATGAGATCCTGCCGCACCTGGAATCAGAGCCTGCCCAGACCCAGGCCGGGGGCAGTGTCAGGCCCAGGAGTAAGGGGCCCTGCTGAACATCAGGGTCAAGCTGGAGGCTGAGATCACCACCTACCATCCCCTGCTGGAAGAAGGGGAGGAATTCCATCTTGGTGACACTCTGGACAACAGCAACTCCACACAGTCCACTCAAACAACCACCACCTGCAGGACTGTGGATGACAATTGTCTCTGAGGTCAAAGACACCAACGTTCCAAAGCATTAAGGCAGCAGAAGCAGGGCATCCCTTGGTGGGGCAGGAGGTCAATAAAAAGTTCAGAGGCCATTGAACATTAAAAAAAAATACAGTAACCTTGGAGCAGCCACGTCTAAAAATGAATCTGACATGATTATCTCATTTAATTCTCACCTGGGAGGTGGGTATTATTATCCCATCTTATAGGGGAGGAAACAGGAGGTTCTAAGGGCTTAAACAGTATGCCTGAAGGTTGCACAATCCCAAAGGTGGAAGAGCTGGGATTTGAACCTGGGTAGTTTCTGCTTCAACCACTGCCCCGTACAGGGTAAGGGTGGACAAGGTGCTGCTGTGCAGGGCACCTACCCCTGACCCCAGCACGGGCAGAATAGGTTGGTCTGTTTGATACTTTGGGGGACACCTGCCTCCCTTCTGCCCCTTCCAGGGGCCTCTCCCCAAAGGTTCCTCAGACATGAGCTCACCTTCCCTCTTGACTGAAGCGGCCAGCATTAGTGAACAAACGGGAAATGTCCTCTCACCTGCCTGCCTGGCCACCCACGGCTGCTGTTGCCCAATCGCCTTGTGGCCAGTCGGGGAGGAGCAGCTGGGGCAGGCCTGATCTCCTGGGAGAGCCCGGCCCCTCCTGCTTGCCTCCTTCTCTCCAACCCCTTCCTCTCCTTGACTCCCCTGGACCCGCTTGCTGCCCCGACAGCTCCTTTGGGCTACTCTCACGCCTAGGTCCTCCCTGCCAGATGTGGACTCCTCGGCCTCTTGGCCTTAGCGCCTACCGTTGGGAAGCGGGTCCAGACATCTCCCCTGGAGGGGAGGGTTAATTACAGGTGTTGGGTAGTGTAATTAAAGCCTTTGACCAGCGTGGTTGGAGGAGAGTCTTGGTCTTCTGAGAATGAGTGTGCAAGCGTCTGTGAGAGTGAGTGTGTGTGAACGTGTTGGTGTGTGTGGACATACTGGTGTGTGTGTGGGTGTGTGAGCATGTGTGGACATGAGAGGATTTGCCTGTGTGTGTGAGTGCCACACTTGGCAGTGGGCGAGAACAGAGACTAAGGAGTCAGCCCGTAGTTTTTGAACATTTCACTCCTTAGAGTCTCGGTTTGCTCATCTGGAAGATGTAGAAACCTGCTTCAGAGATCACATGACGTCATGCACATAAACCACATGGGCCATGACAACAGAACACACTTGGTAAATCTCAGCTGCTGTTACAGTCACACGGGGCACAGCCAGAGGAAGTGGCATCTGCGGGGGGAGGGACACAGGGTTCATGCACAGGGTGCCTCAGTGTGTGTGTGTGTGTGTGTGTGTGTGTGCACTACACAGTACAGATAAGTGTTTTGCATGCTGTGTTGGACCTCTAGGCTATGGACACTGCTGAGTATAAGACTTCACATGTGTTGTATGTGAGACTCTGCCTGTACCTGTGTGTCACATGCCATTTGTAGGCTCTGCATGTTGGACATGTCACTAGAAGATATGCTTCAAGGGGGCAGGGAGTTTGTGCAAAACAGACAGTGTCTGACGCATGGTGCGTGTCCGGCAAACCTTTGCCGCACGAATGAACTCGAGAGTGAATGGCAGTGCTGGCAAGTTCCGTGTTGGTTGGTCGGTCCGGTATGTGGCACATGTGGGTTTCCACGCATGGCTCCGCATGCATGGAAGGCTGAATCCACGTGCAGACAGGCCCCCGCTGGCTGTGTGGGCTGTGGGGCCAAGAGCGCCGCATGGAGTCGGTGCTGCTCAACTCTGACATGCAGTGTGGGCAGAGGCCTGTGAGAAGGGGTAGTGTGTGAGGTGGCAGGAGGGTATGGGGTGGGGCGGCTCCTTTGTCTCTCATCATTCCCCTGGTGACACACTCTCCCCTCTCTTCCTGTTCCAACCTGGAGTCTTTCCCGCCCTGGGTGACTGACTGGATGCTGAGAAGGAAAGTTCTTCAGTGAGTCTTATAAAGCGGCACTGAACGACGGTATTTATAGTGACATAATAAGCCCTAATGGAGATGGAATTACCCCGTAAAGGCCCCAAAGAGCCCTCGGGGCCCGAGTGCCAGGGCAGCTCTCGAGGCTTCTGGTTCAGGCAAGGGGAGCCCGGGTGTGTTCGGATGCGGCTGCCCAGCCTCACCTGCTCATCCCCACCGATAGTAGCCCACCGGCCTTTTCTAGGACTTGGCAGGGAGCTGGAGCAAGCAGATGACAAAGATAAACATTCAGACAATAGTTCAGACAAACGTTCAGACAACTCACCCCACCACCACCATCGATCAGTCTGCGCCTGCCTCTCGCTAAGAGCATCAGAAAAAGTCATTGTAGCCGACACTCAGAAAGCGCTTGCCCTGCTCCAGGCCCGTTCTCAGCACTTCACCTACACTGACCCCGTTAGTTCTCATCGTACCCCCGTGAGGCGGGCAGTCTTACTGACCCCATATTGCAGAGGAGCAAACTTGCTTGTAGAAGTTGGAGCTGGCCCTGGCCAGTGTGGCTCAGTGGGTTGTCCCATGAACCAACATGCTTCAAGTTCGATTCCTGGTCAGGGCACATGCCTAGGTTGCAGGTTCAGTCCTCTATCCTGGGTGTTGGGGCGCATACAAGAGGCAACTGATTTGATGTTTCTTTCTCACATCGATGTTTCTCTCTGTCTCTTTCTCCCTCCCTTCCTCCCTCTCCAAAGCATGTCCTCCGGTGAGGATTAAAAAATAAATAAATACAAGCCAGAGCTGGATTCTAGCCCGCAGTCCGGATCCAGCACACACCCTCACAGGTCCCTCTCTTGTCCACTGCCTCTCCAAGCACTGAATCGCCCAGAACCCAGAAAACCACCCCTGAGCCTGGAACGACATGCCGCTCTCTGGAGCCAGAGTCTTCAAGCCCCTCTAATGTCAAGGTCCCAAGGATGGGGCCCTCCCTTGAACCGAGCCCCCACACTCCATGGCCCCTGGACTCTGGTTTCAGCCCCCTTGGACTCTTCCTTGTCTTCTGGAGCCTCTGAACTGTTGGTCTCCCCAACGAGACTGTGAGCCCTCCAAGGCAAGGAATGAATGAAACACCCCTTTGCATTCCTGGCACCAGCTCCAGCTGTGCCGCGCACACAGGAGCCATTCGACGGAGGCTCACATTATATTCGACGTTCTAAACCAGGTCCCTCCACTTGTTTCAATTCGCATTCCTTAAAGGCCTCTTCCAGGACAAGCCACGTTCCCCATTGTAAACTCCCCGCAGCCCTGAAAACAAAAGCTGATAAATACTGTCCCCATTGTTGCAGGTGAAGATGTGAGGCTCAGAGAGAAGTGCCTTGCCTGCAGTTACACAGCTAGTACACGGCAGAGGTAGAACTAAAAAGTAAGTATGTCTCGCCCCACGGCCTGTCTGCCTGCTCTTTCTGGAACACTCTGTGTTTTCATACCTGCATCCCTGTGCCCAAGCTGCATCCTCTCCCTGGATGCCCTCTCCACCTCCGCGACTCCCACTCCTTCTTCAAGACCTATCTTGGAGCAACATGGGAGGAGGGGAACGCTGGAGCCCCCAATGCAGGTGACGGCCTGGACTCTGTCGTGTGCAACACAGATCTGGTAGGTGGATGGATGAACAGTGCAATGGGCACCCAGCAGATCTCTATCCCCCCACTTACCTGACTGTGTAGCTTAGGACACGCGCCTCGTTTATCTGGAAAATGGGCGTGGCGACGCTCTCCACCATCCAGGACTGCCGCTGGGGTTAAGTGAGGTCATATCTGTGAAGCCCTTAGCGCAGCGTCAGGCACACAGTGAGTGTGGGTACATCTTAGTGATTGTTACCTTCACCGTCAAAAGTCACGTCTGCGGAGCGGGCTCTTCGCCCTGGAACAACCCTCCGCTCTCACACTGCCCTACAGCGACTTCCACACTGTCTCTCCCCTTTCTGCAGGGAGCTCCTTGAGGGACAGAGCCCCGGTTTTTGTTCGGTTTTATGTTTAAGATTTTATTTATTTCTTTAGAGAGAAGGGGAGGGAGAAAAAGAGAGGGGGTAAAACAGATGTGTGAAGGATCATCAATCCTTTGCCTCTCTGCACGCCCCCAGCTGGGTCCTGGCCTGCAGCCCCGGCTCGGGCCCTGACCAGGAGTCAAAGCAGCGACTTTTGGTTTGCAGGCGGGCACCCAATCCACTGAGCCACGCCAGCCAGGCCCAGACTCCTGGTCCTATTCCATCTTGCCTTACAGTAGGCGCTCAGTAAATGTTTGGGAGTTGCATACACATGGGGGTATTAGGGCCCCATCTTTTTCAAAAGAACACATTCCCGAATGGCAGCTGCAAAGTGAAACTCCACGTTCAGCTTTTCAGGTGAGCTTTCTGGGGTGAACGTGCCTGAGCAGTTTTGCTGAGCTCCCCTCCTCCAGGGAGGCGGTTTGAGGCCGGGTGAGGAGAAACTTAAATGTGGGTGCCCGCATTGGAGGGGGGCAGTGTGGGAGGAAGCCCCCCATAATTGCGGGACTTCCCCCACCCCCAGAGCTGGGTTATAGGCTGTGCTGCTTCCTTTGGGGCTTGGTGAGACTTCCTGGGACCCTTTGAAGTGGCTTCCGGATAAATCTTGCCCGCAGGGCCTGGGGACGGGGCGGAGCTTCCGAGAGGGGCGGGGCCTCAGCCGGAGCCCCTCAGCGGGAGCCTGCGGCAGGGACACTGCCTTCCACCCACCTCCCCCCTCGCACCCGGTTTTACAACCCTGGTCCTCTGGCCCCTGGATCCCTGCCATCACCCCTCATTCCTCATGGTTTTCCCTTCCCCATCTGGTCATATCCTACTACCCTTCCAAACTCAGTTTAGATCCCCCCACTCCCCAAAACTTTCCCTGACGACCCCAACCACTGGCCTTTCTCCCTTCTGAGTGCCAGCCTTTAACTAGGTTTTTTAAAAAATCAAAGTGCCCCACTTCTTGAGCCCCAGTTGTGAGCCACCTCGCCTCGTGCACACGAGCACCCCGAGAAGAAGGGACCCTGCCCTCATTTTACAGATGAAGACTTTGACCTTTAGAGAAGCCAGCCACTGGCTCAAAGTCAGAAGCCTAAAGGGCCCGAAGTACCTCCAAAACCTTGCTCTGACCGCCCCCCTCCCCCCATCCCCTAGCTGCCCTTGACAGTGCATGGGGAACTAGTTTATAGCATATCCTGTGAAAGGGAATCTTCGGAGAGAAAGTCCAACCTCCGTATTTTATGAAGGAGGAAACGGCCCACAGCAGGGGAAGGACTTGCTGGAGGTCCCAGAGGCAGCTTGAAGATTAGAACCCTGGCCCTGGCTCCCTCCTTCTCAGTTGGTCACTTGTCCCCAGTGCAGCCCCCAAAGGCTGCCTGCTGCATGGAGGGTGCTGGTCACCCGTGAAGTCAGTGAACTGAGGACTCAGAGACAGAGGCCTGCCCCAAGGCTTCTGCACTAACTGTGGCTCCAGCACCCATCACCCCCTCCCCCACCTCTTTTCGGGGCTGGCCCCTCCCCTCCTTCAGAACCCTGCTTGAAGGTCAGCTCCTCAGCAATACTCGACCTGATGACCCACCCCTGGACTCCCCACCTCCCTTCCCTGCGGTCTTTGTCTCCACTGCAGGAGCTGCCACGTTCTACAGGTCATTGCTTATTGTCTATTGTCTGCCTCCTCCTCCCCGTGAGTGCGTATGCCCCTAGAGGGTCCGGTTTCCGTGGGCCTCGCTCGTGGTGCGCTTCCCCCAACGGTGTGGCACCGAGCTTTGTTGAATGGGTGAGTGAGCAAACTGCGGGGGCTTCCCAGCAGAGTGGTATGGAGAACTCACCCAGTATGACCTGGGCTAGTTACTTCTCCTCTCTCTATCCCCTTCCTCTTTGGTAACTTGGGGGTAGCAGTGGCCCCCCATCTTAGAGAGGTGTGGACATGGCACAGGTTACTATACACCAAGCACCGAGCACAGCCACACCTAGACACCCACTGTGAACTCCAGGACGACTAAGGGACTAGTAGGAGATTCCTGCTACTGCAAGAGGTGGGCTGACCAGTGTCCGGGGCCCCAGTGGCCTCACCTGTGTTCCAGTATCTTCGGCTGAGGCCCCGGGGTGCTCTGACCTGCCAGGCGCTTTTCCTGAATTGCCTCGTTTCATCCTCACCACAGGCCCTGTGAGCAGCCTGTTCCCCATTTCACAGACAAAGAAACTGAGGCTTAGACAGGTGAAGGGACAGCTCAATGCCACACAAGTAAGTAAAGAGCCAGGAACTGAACCCAAGCCCGCCAGACTCTATGCCACCCAGTGCTGCTCGGCTAATGGCGTGACCTCCCCACCTTGTGTCCACCCCAGCCTCCTCCCTGCTCTGTGTTCCGACGGTCTAACCTGACAAGCAGAGTTCCCTGGGCAGATGTGGCAAGGAGGATGGGGCTGTGGGTGGCCAGGGGCTGAGGGGACACTTCTGGCATCCCAGGGTCATCACTTACTGTGAGACCTGGGGAAGGAGCTTCACCTCTTACTCAGGGCTTCTGTTTTCTCCCAGATCAAGTGGGGATAAAAATAATGCCACACCCACCTTGTTGGGGGGCGGGCCAGGAAGGTGTGAAAAACCATTGGCTCAATGCCTGGCACATGGCAATCCTCTGCAAATGTCAGCAGTGAGTATTTTTATCACCGACACCATATTTGGGGGCCCAGGCTGGCACCGTACCTGCCAGGTGCCACCCTGCTTCCTGTATCCCGACAGTCTGGTTGCTGCCTTGGTGGGGACCCAGGAGGAAGAGCGGGGGACGGTAGGGGAGTTGCTCTGTTTTCTGAGACCCTCCAGGTGTGACCTGGCCCCTGCCCCTCCCTGGTAGCACCGATGGCACACAAGGCTCCGGTCATCAAACCGGTCCAGGCCCAGGTCCCCTTCAGGCCACGCTCCCTGGATAAACCCACCAGGACTCATCCAGCCCCCGGGGAGGGGCAGGGACCACACACTCTAGGCTACTGTTTCCTCCGCATTACCAGCTTGCGTCCTCACGGGCTGACACACACCAGGGAGTGCCGAGAACACAGCCCCGCCCAGCGCTGGGCATATCTGCGCATACACCCACACCCACACACACACCCCTTTCCTGCACGCAGATCTCAGGGGCTCTGTGGGGACCACCTCAGCACAGGAGGAGGGCTCCTACCTCCCATCCCTGTCCCTCCTTGCAGTCCTGTGTCCCTCCATGTGTCTATCCATCTCTATCAGCCAATCAATCAGCTCCAATGGAGCCCAGGTCACTCCTTCCCAGCTCCCCCTCCCCATCCACCCAGACATCCAGTTAGTCTGTCTGTCTGTCTGTCTGCAGCCAGCTCAGTCCCATGCCTCGTCTCTGCCACAGCCTCCCCAGTGAGACCCCACCTCCCCCCTCAGCCGGGTCTCATCACTCCTCCACCGTCCCTACCCATCCAGCCCCACCCCCTTATCTGTCTCCCTCATCTGTCAGTCTGTCTGTCCATCTATCCACACTACTTCCTTCCTCCCCCATCTGCCTGGCCTCTCTCAGCCCTCTCTGGGTCCCATCCATCACTTTCAAGACAGCCTTGCCCAGCCAGGTTGTCACCTCCTGGCAGCTCCCAGCTGGCTGGCTGTCAGTCTGTCCACCAGCCCATCTATCCATCCTTCTGCCATCCCATCCATCATGCCACAGCTACTTGTCCATACTTGCCACCACTCATCTATTCTCTGACTGGGCCCCCTGCGGCGCCCCTCGGCCAGCCCCCAGCTAGGGGTGTGTGCATATGAACACACCTGTTCACATCTGTAGGTCTCTCCGTGACCTCTGACACACATGTTTTCAATCCTGTGCCGAGCTCGAGGGACCAGGGACTTGGACACAGCCCTGCCTGGAGGAGCTGGTGTGTGCGCGTGGGGCGGGTGTGTGAACTCTGGAGCGCGGTGGTTATGAGGGGTCCAGGGGGAAGGTTGGCTATTTTTCTGTGTATTCTTCCTGTTTGCACTTTCACCACGTTCATCAATGATCTATTAAAAAATAAAGATGTAATTTTTTAAAAAATCCAGCCTCTATTCTTATCTCCTGATTCCTTAAGAGGGGTTTGATCAAATGCCTCCATGGCTGGGGACTCAGGCACCCCTAGCCCTGGAAGTCCCTGCCTGGGGCCATCGAGGCCCCTCCTCCTCCTGGTCCTGCTGCTGAGACTTCCACACAGGGAGAGGCAGAGAGGGGGCAACTCCGGAGGAGCCCAGAAAAGCGTCTGGAAGAGCCGGGCCACGTTGAGAGGAAAATGCCAGGAGGAGGCCGCAGGGAGGGGAAAGCGGAGCGAGACAATGGGGTTGGCGGGGTGTGGAACTCCAGTGACCAGCAGCGGGCCAGTGACCTCTGGCTAGCCTAGGCGAGAGGTCGGGGTGAATTAACGCGCCCTGGCAGCGGGCAGCGCTTTGTGGAGGCTGGCGCAGGCGGGGGAGGTGGGAAGGGGGGGCACGCCACGGCCCCCGGATAACTGACTGGTCTCGCACCCTGGCTGCCTGGGCTTCCGGCCCTGCAGGTGCCGCCTTTGAGGGTTGCCGCGTGTAGTTTACAGCCGGGCCCAGTCCTTCCCCGCTGCTAGGAGCCGCCTCCTCGCCTCGTAAAAGGGGTGGGGGCCTGGGGAAGGGTGGCCCCTGTCTCCATGGAAACGGGGGCAACCCTGGGGACCACGACAGGGGACCGGGACATCCTGGTGTAGTGGGCGGGTGAGACTTTGTAGACAGTTTACTTGCTTCCTTCTGGCCCCAAACACCTCTCCTTCCCAAGCCCCATTAACTGCCCCGCCCCCTCCCCCCCCTTAAAAATCATTTCCTCCAGAAAGCCTTCAGCCACTACCAGCGGGCCTAGAGGCCTTGGGGGTGCCTTGTAACAGTAATAATTAATAATAATCACAGCTGCATTCTGAGCTTTATCTGCATGCCAGGCACTGGACTACCTGTCTCACAGCCATTATCCCATCCATCACCACTTGTCCTCATACCGGTCCTGAGAGCGAGGCGAACCAGGAAACTGATGTGGGCAGGCAGGCCACTCACAGCCTGGAACTGGCAAACTACCCCCTTCTTCTGGTCTCAGTGTCCCATCTGAGAAAGGGAAGGTCGCACCTGGGGCCTCCTGCCGACCAGCCGGCTGCAGGAGCTGGGCCGCAGGCCTGTCTGGGTGTGTGCTGGACAGAATGAGAAAGCCTGACTTTGACGGTCTTCCTATGGGACATGCAGCCCCAGCGTGCCCCAGAGCCTGTGCCTCACACCCACCCCCGCACCGTGAGACCCACCCCTGTGATCCTGAGTGGGTCTCCCCACGCCAAGCCCCTGATGACTCAAAGCCATCTCTAAGGAGCCTCCCAGCTCCAACATTCTGGAGTCCCAGGTCATCCGAGGATGCTATACTGCCCCTCTCCCGCACTAGATGCCCCTGGGGAAGAGGGGTTGAGCCTCTCCCATTACACTGGGTCCCCCAAAGGGTGAGTACATCTCCGATACCTCCCCAGGTCTGTGGTCACCAGAAATCCAAAGCCCCAAGTGGCTGACCACACCGGCCCACAGACAGGAGCATCCTGGGTGTCTGCCCCACCCCTCACCCTGCCCCTGAGATCCGGGGTCCCTGTGACTGGGCTCCTGGTGAAGGAACACAGGCTCTGCTGTGGAAACAGGCAGCCTCATCCCCGACACAGGCTCAGAAGGGGAGAAAGGGGCTCAGGGACCACCTGCTGGGGAGCAGCCACATACAACCATCAACCTTTTGCTTAGTGGCCATGCCCGGCGCCTCCAAAATGTGGACAGCAGTCCAGTGAGCTGGCTGTGTTCACACCGTTTTACAGACGGGAAGCTGAGTCTCAACGAAGGAGAGTCACCTGATTAAGTTCACCCCCTCCCCGTAAGTGGCCACCCCATTCTTTTCCCCAGCGCCCTGCTGCCCATCCTGTCCGTCTCGCAGCACACCTCATTCTGACTTGAAGCTGATTGTTGCCTGGTCACCTCCAGTGCTGCGTGAGCACGTTGAGGGAAGGAAGGAAACAGGGTTTGGTTTTGCTCTGTTTTGTTTTCGGTCTGAGGCCCCCGTGCCCAGGCCAAGGCCTGGAGTACAACAGGCTTGCTGAATACACCTGATAGGTGACACCTGTCACCTTCCGTACTCCAGGAAGGAAGGGGCTGCCTTGCAGGTCAACGGAGCCAGGGTTTAGGGGGCACCTGCCGTGTCCTGAGCACTTGATACACTTTATACCCTTTCATACAGACCAGTGCATAGGATCGACCCCTGCCCCGTGACCTTTCTGTGGCTATTCAGGTACCCATTTTACAGATGAGGAAACTGAGGCTCAGGGCCAGAGTTGGCAGTTGAAGCCAGATCTACATGTCTTTCCCACATGTCCTCCTCCTTCCCAAACTGGCATTTCCCTGGGAGACAGGGTGAGGTCCGCACCAAGTCTGCCTGGGACCTGGCTGACTTGGGGGTCCACCACAGAGACAGAAAGCTGCTGGTGGAGGGGTGAGGGCTCCCTTTGGGATCCTGGGAACCCTGCCACAGCCCCCCAACTTTATGTACATATGTGCATGCACTTCCATGAAGGTGCGTGAACAAGGATGTGTGGGCATGTTGCATGTGGGAGTGTGTGTGAGCAGGGCTGCACAGACTACGTGAGTGCCCAGGTGAGCAGGTAGGAATGCACATGTTCCCGTGTCTCCATTCCTAGGGGAAGGGGTGGGGGAGGGAGGTGCTGGCACACGCTGATATTGTATATCCAGGTGTGCATGCTATTATGATCCTCATAATATCCTCAGAACCTGGGGCTCAGGGAGGCGAAGGGACTTGCTCAAAACCATACAACTAGCGTGTCTGTCTGTGTGTGTGTGCAGGTGTGTGTCTCTGTGCCTGGGTCTGTGTGTGTTCGAAAGCAGTGGGCAGGGCGGGGTGGGGAGGGGTAGGGCAAGGAGGGAGGGCTGCGGCTCCAAGCCTGTAATAGACCCTCCCTGTCTCGCCGGGCCTGGAGCAGCGGGTGGTAATAACTGTTTTGCACAGAGGATCCACCTCGTGTCACAGCCTGAAACGTGCCCCTGGACCAGTCTGACACAGACCCCCACCCCGCCCCAGCCAGCGCCTGACCCCAGGCTGATCCCTGGGGTGTGTGTAAGGGGGAGAATGCGGGTGTCTCTGGACCCTGCCCTGCTTTCCTCATCTCCAAACCGGCCTGACCAGGCTCCACAGGGGGGGGGGCTGGGTTGCTCAGCAGTCCTGCCAGTTAGCACCCATGCCTGCCTGCCTCCATCCTCAGACTGAAGCTCCCAAGGAAAGGGGATCGTAGCTCCTCCAACAGACGGGGTTTCTCCCACAGGAGAGGTATTCCCAGGGCAGAGGCCGGGACGTCCCCCAGCCCATCAGCACTGCTGGGGAAGTCCCACACACACCTTTCTCAGCCCCGACCGATCAAATCACTGTCCAGTCCCCTTGCCATGAGCCTGCCAGGGGAGCCAGGACAATGGAAAAAAACTGCTAAGCAGCCTGGGAGTCAATCCCCCCTGCTCCTCTCTCACCCCACCCTGGCCCAGCCATCTCCCACAGACTTCCACCCCCCTTCTTTCTCTTATCGAAACGCCACCACAATGAACGATCTAAACTCCTGGCCTCTTGACCCCGACATCCAACCCTGCCCACCACTCTGCCCATCCTAGCACCCCGAGTCCACAACCCATCGATTCGGTTCCCAGGAAGGCCTGGTGTGGGGGGCAGAACTGTCACTGCCAGACCAACATCTGAGACCCCTCTGGTCCCTACCCCGCCTGGCACAGTGTCTCCACTGCCACTCTTGTCTCTCCTGACGTGCGCCCTCTGTGCCCTCTGGATGCCAGAGCAGGGTGGGAGGGGCGAATGTGGTGCCCAGGGGCAGTGCCCATAAAGATAAAGGACTCTGAAGGCAAGGAGACCAAAGTCTGGCCAGAGGGTGAGACCCATCCAACGGAGCTGGCTTGTCCCTGATGAAGAGCAAATAGCGCTGAGGAGGAAGTTGTGGGGCCTCTCATCTCCCCGGCCTTCTCGGGGCTTGCAGAGGCCCTCCGCTGAGCACCTCAGGGTGGGGAAACTGAGGCCAGGGGAGGGGCTAGTCCAGGCTCACACAGCCAGGCGGGTGGAACAGGGAGTTCACCTGCCCCGGGCACAGTGAGCAAGGGCCTGAGTCACAGGCCGGTCGGTGCCCTTCGCTCACTAAGGACCCGGTGCCCCTCAGGTTCCCACACGGACAGCGGAGGAGAGCGATAGCACGCCAGTTTTATTGCAGGAGATAAGAGAACCGCACAAAGCAGCCCCACGGCGCCTGGCCCACAGAAGACACGCAGTTGCCTCCCGTCTGGTCTGAAGTCCTCAAGCTGGGCCTGAGCTCCCTGCCCCCAACTTCTTTCCGGGCAGGAGGGGAAGTGGGGAGGAGTCTCGCCTGCCCTAGGCAGACCCCTTCCCTGCTGTGACTTCCCCGACTCTCAGCCTGTGTCTCCAGGTGCAGCCCCAAGGCATGCCCCCTCCCCTTCGAGGGAAGTAGAGCTTCCTCTTCCACTCTGCCACCACCTTCCTGGTGATAGTGATTTGCTGGGAGTGACCGGCTGCCCAGCCTGCTGACTCAGCGCCTGGAGCTGGGGCTTGCATAGCAACAGGCTCAGGCCCTGGGCAAACAGAGCCCTGGGCAGCCACACCCCCACCACAGGAATGCCGCCGGATTCCTGGGGGTGCAGTGGCACCGGGCCACCGCTGGGGGTGGGGCAGGTAGGCACCTTCCTTTGCCACCTTGGCTCCTGGAGTGACGTGTGCTCCAACCGGGTCCCAGGGCCCCAGAGACACCCAGGCCCTCAGGCCAGCCTGCTAGGGTCTGGCCCACAGCCAGGGCCTGGCATCGTGAGGGAGGGAGGGAGCCAGAGTGAAGCCATGGGGCTCTGAGATCTTTACAAGCTGTCTGACCGTGGGCACGGCTCTCTGGGCACCACTCTCTGGGCACCAGTTTTCTCATCTGTCAAGCAGGGGCGGGAATAACAGCAGGCTTCTGGTGGAGCCGCCATGAGGACCAGATGAAAGCTCGAAGGGCTTGGTCTCACCGTAAGGATTTGGGGACGGGGACCCTCAGTTATCAAGCCCATACCCCTGTGACAGAATGAGGGAGGTCTTTGTCCCTGAGGCCCAAGATGGAGACTGAGGCCCAGAGAGGGGTTTGTATCTCCCTGAGGCCACATAGCAAGGCCAAACCCCAGGGCGGTCTGGCCATCACGCTACTCCCACAGCCAGCACTAGTGAGAGCCACAGTCCCTTCTCTCCTGGTCCAGTCTGAGTCCCAGGGCTGGGAGGACCTCCAGGCCACCCTCCAAACACTGCCCAGAGGCAGACCTGGCTGCAGAAGGCTCGGGGTGGGGACTCCTGCCTTCCTCTGCTGTGGGACCGGACTGGGCACTGCCCAGGGCAGGGCCAGCCGCACCCCTCCAGCACTCGGCCCCCAGCATCCAGCAGTCCGGTGGAAGCTTCCCACAGGAGACCCATTCCCCTCTGCACCTGCCTCTACCACCTGGGGTCTCATCTCCCCTCTGTCTGCTTTTGTCCTGTTCTCTGTCTCTGGAAGAGGCAACAGGACAGGGTGTCTTGAGCACAAAGGAACCCTGTTTGATGGAAAAAGCCCTGACTGGGAGCTGGGTCACCTGGATTTGCACACTGGTTCTCCCTCTGACTTGCTGTGTGACCTTGGGCAAGTCCCTTCTCCTCTCTGGCCTTCCGTTTCCCATCATCCCATCAGTCGCCATGAGGATTACACAAGATCAGGAAGTGCCCAGCACATAGTAGGGAGTTCCATGTGAGTGCTCCAGCCCCCCTGCTTCCCCCTGCCTCTCTCACTGTCTCCTTTAATCCCCCCACATCGGCTGGCCTTTGATATTCCTGTCGGTGGCTGAGCCGGGCTCTGAATAGGAAGCTGATGGCTCGCAGGCAGGCTTGGGGGACGGGAGTGGGGAGCAGAGCCTGCCAGGCCTGCCTTCGGGAGGGGACTGGGGGCCCCTCACCATTCACCGCTAAGCCTGGATCCGGACGCCTTTGTGCCGAGAACAAAACCCAGAGGATCAGCTGTTCCCAGACCTGCCTCTCTCAGCTCCGGAAGGGACAGGAACCTGGGTCTGAGGGTAGACTCTGCCCTCCCCAGGGGCCCTGGGATGGCCGCGCACCCCAGGAGCTCCCCAGCACCCCAGAGTGTGGGGGCTGTGACGGGTGAGCAACCCTGGGTTCAAATCCCACATGTCACTCATCGTGAGACTTGGGTGAGTGTGCGCACTGCTCTAAGCCTCGGCGTCGTGGTCTGTAAAGTGGACATGGTCGTGGCCCAGCCTCACGGAGCGTGAGGGCTGCACGAGACAGCTCTCCCGTGCGTGGCAGTGCCTGGGCGCAGTGGTGCTCCACGGGCTGCAGCTGCTGTTCGACTGCCTTCATTCTTGCCTGGATATGTGGGGCTTATGGCGGGTCAAATATATGACCTGAGTGCAAAATATAGGTGGGGGTGAGCTGGGGGCTCTGAGACAGCCTGGCCAGGTGTTCCGGGAGTCAGCTCCTGACCAATCCCCACCTCCTCTTCCTCCAGTAATGCCCTCCACAATCCCCAGGGCACATGGCCCAAGTAGCCTGGGCCTGGGGCTGCAGGGACCTAGAATGCACCCTTAGAAGGGAGGGGTGGACAGGCGGAGCCTCCGGGGAATTCTGGACCCCTGCTGACCAGGCCCCTAGGGAAAGCCTCCCTTCTCAGGCCCTCCTTCCTGCCCCAGTCCTTTGACAGATCTCAGCCCCAGGCCTCGTGGGGCTGGTTGCTGTCAGCCGAATGGCCACAAGGCTTGGCAGGGGCTGCCCTCTGGGGGCGTGTGGGAGAGGCCTCAGGGGTCTCTTCTGAGATCCCCAGGCCTGAGACAGCGTCAGGGGACAGGCTGTGTGTCCGAGGTGACCGAGAGCAGGCCCAGGCCACCATCACTTGAGTTTCCCAGACGGACGGCCAGGAGGCCTGTGGTCACACTCAGCCTGGGTCTGGGCTCTGGCCAACCGTCAGCAGCAGAGATTATTAGGTGGGTTTTCTTTTAAGCAAAAAAGAACTCTGAGTGGAAACATGTGTCTCTTCTCCCCTCTGCATCTCTCCCTCCCTTTCTCTCTCCATTTCGTTTTCAAGTATTTCTCTTTCTCTTGGTGCCTCTTTCTCGGTTTGTTTCCCTCTGTCTTGCTCTATTTCCGTCTCTCTCTGTCTCTCTCTTGACTTTCTCTCCATCTCCATCTGGTCTCCATCTTTTTCTGCAGCTTCCAGGGGTCAGGAGCCATACCGTACTCCTCGCTGGCATGTGGCCTAGGCCCCTGGCGTTCCCCCCCACCCCTTGCAGACGGCATCTCCAGGAGTTCTGCCCCAGGGACGGCTACTTCTCCCCTCCGGGGCACGGGGTGTCAGAGCTGCTTCGGCTCCAGCATCCAACACCTGCACCCTCCTGTCTCCCTCCTTCCAAGCCCCAGCTTCCCCCAGATTCACCCCTCTTGTATTTCTTTCTATACTAAGCATCTAGAAATAATTCTGTAGCTTAAAACAAGTTTCCAGCCATTGGTCTGGTCCAAGCCATCCATTCTGCAGCCGAGAGACTGGAGCCGAGGGGAACCACATGGAGAATTAGGGGAAAAGCCGGGCAGACCCAGGTCCCCATTGCAGGCACCTGCATCTGCGCCTGAGGAAGGGGAGTGTCCCACACCCAGGTTCACGGTCACACCGGTTCTCAGTCCTGGGTGTTCCAAAAAGGTGGTCGGCTTCTGGGGAGTGACAGACTTTCCCTGAAGTGGTCACCAGCATGAGAGAAGCCCCAGGGAAGTCCCAGGCCTTGGCCAGTCACCCTCCCCTCCAGGACAGCCATGTTGCTGGGTCTCTACCTTCCAGCCCCTTCTGATGCTCAGCACGTAGCACAGAAAAGACACTGGCCATCCAAGCACTGGGTCAAGGTCTCAGCTCAGCCTCTGAGTCCTTCTGAGACTGTGCACATCAGCCTTCCCCTTCCCCTTGCTGGCCTCAGTTTCCCCACCTTTGTAGCAGAAGGCTTGTCTTTGCCACCAAGCACCTTTCTCCCTGGCATTTTATCACGTCCTTGTCTGTAGAACCCTTGTCCGGGAGTTCAGTCTTCCCTCCCAGCGTGGGAATGACCCTTCTCAGCTCCCCTTAATTTCCAGAATCACTCGCTGCCCCCAGGGTACTAGCGTCTCAGATGCCACCTCGAAGAGGAGAGATGCAGAGTGGGGGATGTCACTGTGATCTGGTGCCCCTTTGTCTAAGGTGTGGCCCTGGGGGGCCCAGGGTCCTGCCAGCACGCAGGGAGGGGTATGAGGGGTAGGGATGGGGATCCCAGGGGGTCCCTGCCTGGGTGGCAGAGGGGAATTTCTCCCCTCTTCTGTGGTGCCAGGAGTTAAGCCAGGTAAATGAGGGGGATTAGCCAGACTGGGGCGGGTGAGCCTGTCTTTCCAGGTTTGGGCAAACTCTGTCATCACTATGAGCTGCTCTGCCCGCCTCCTGCCCCACCCCGCAGCCTGGCTTCAGGAAGTGGCCCAAAGGGAAGGGCAGGGGGCTGCCTAGTCACCTCCTCCAGGCAACTTGGGAACCCTAGGGCCAGGGGTCGGGAAGGAAAGATAAGCCACCAGGAGCCCAGGGGTGGGAAGGGGGTGAGGTGCCGGTCCCCACAGCAGCTGTTTCTCTCTGCCCTCTGGGACGCCGCAATGAGCCCCAGCCAGGCCTCAAAAGTGAGACCTTCCTTCAGTCTTGCTGCTCTCCCCACGTCTGCGTGGGAACTTGGAAATGAATCATTTCATCTTCACCAGGGCCCTGCAGGTAGGAGGAACCTCAGCCTCCCACTTTACAAATGAGGACAGGGAGGCCGGGAAAGGGGAAGAGGCTTTCCTGAGTGCACACAGAGCCAGTGCTGGGCTGGCTCCAGGGGAGCAGGTTGTTACGTCTTCGTGAACTTTGGGAGTCAGGTTTCATTCATACCTTGAAATCCTAGGTGAGCGGAAGTGTTTACACCATAGCAATTGGCAAGTGAAACAAACCTGGGTGTTTTTTGTTTGTTTTTTGTTTTTCAGAGAGCAAGTTGTTAAACATTTACCAGCTCGCCACTGGCTGGAGGCCACAGCTTTTAGAGTGTCTCAAAAAGGTCCCCAATTTAGAAAGTTTAAGAGCTTAGCAAGATGGCTCCCTCGTCTCAAGACCTGTGGCAGATCAGCCTGTCTGACTTCAAAGCCAAAGGAATTCCTCCTTTTCCTCCTGACTCCAAGGGCTAGCTCCTCTTTCTACTCCCCCACGGAAACTTCCTGTCCAGGGCAAGAGCTGTCCTGGCTGTCCTCTGGGGCAGGGATTAAAGGTGCTGTGGGGTTCAGAGTGCTGGGCCAGCATGCCCCATCCTGGGGCACTGTGATCAATGCCATAAATATTTACCGAGCACCTCACTTAACCTCCGAGCCCATCTCTTCAGCCTGAGAGCGTCCGTCCAGCCAGCCCACCAGCCAGCCATCTCTTCATTCAGTTCCTGGCTCTCCTGTGCCAGCTGACCCCCGCTCGCAGCCCTGGCCTGCCACCGGCTTCCTGTGTTACCTTGGGCCTCAGCCTTCCCATCTCTACATTGGCACCCTCTGTGAGGGTTCCTTGCAATTTCTCGCCCCATTTCAGGAGGGGCTGGATCCCAGGGGAGGCTGTTGGGGAAGAAACGGTTGTCAGGGTAACCAGCATAGCTGCGGACACAAAGCATCAGCAGTGGCTCACACCCTGACATAAAACACGCCTGTGTGACTCACGCCAGCAGGGTCCCGATTTCTGTTTACTTGAATGCAGAGTCCAAAGAGCAAGGAGGTGTGGGACATTCGGGCCAGACTTCCTGATGGGTTAATAATACAGTCACGGCTAATATTTGATGAGCATGTACCAGGGCCCATACTAAGCCCCTGCTTTATCTCATTTAATCTTCACAACAAATTCAGCAGGGGTAATATCCATTCCTTTAGATAAGGAAGCTAAAGCCCTGAGCAGGAAGTGACTTGACCAAGGTGTTTATTCACTTGGAAAACATTTATTGATAGGAAGTTATTGTCTCACGGGTGGTTTCTGTCGGGGTGATGAAAAGTTTTGCAGATTGTGGCGACAGCTGCAGGACAGTATAAATGTACTTAACACCACTGCGCTGAATACTTCGACGTGGTTAAATGGTCGATGTGTGGTGTATTTTACTGCAGTAACACATTCATTTAAAAAGTTGTTACCGATCCCGTTATGTCCCAGGCACTGACTGTGCTGGGTGCCATGGACAGCAGTGAATAAAGCAGACAACTGTCCCTACGTTCGTGGGGCTGCTGTTCTAGAACAGTGCTGACCGAGAGGACTTTCTGCGGGTGGGATGAGGGGTCATGTTTCCTATCTGTTCTGGGCCATGTGGTGACCAGTGGCCACATGGGGCTACCGAGAGCTTGAAATACGGCTAGTGTCATTGAGGAACTGACTCCAATTTTACTTCATTTTAATTAATTTAAATTTCAATAGCCGCCAGCCCTGGCTGGTGAACCAAAAGGCCACTGGTTCGATTCCCAGTCAGGAGAGCACATGCCTGGGTTGCAGGCCAGGTGCCCAGTTGGGAGCGTGCAAGAGGCAACCACACATTGATGTTTCTCTCCCTTTCTTTCTCCCTCTTTTCCCTGCTCTCTAAAAGTAAATAAATAAAATCTGGAAAATAAATGAATAGCATCCAGAGACTAGTGCCCACAGAACTGGACAGTGCAGGAACTGGACAGGTCGGTGGCAGAGCTGGGTTGGACCCTGAGCTGGTCCCCCCTAGCGTTGTTCACCCCAGCTTTTCCCCGCTGCAGTTCCAAAACCAGGGCCGCCTGCACCAGGATGGCCGGGGCCGAGTGCTAACAGTTCAGATTCCCCAGGCCCCGCTGCAGACCAGACACTTGAGGAGGGGCCGTGGGGCTTGTGTCTTTGTCAGGGCCCCGGATGATGCTGGTGCACGAGAGGTCCACTTTGAGACTCATCACCCTCTTTGTTCGAGACTGCCGGCTGGGAAGAGCTCGATTAGGTCCAATGTGTGTTGTTGGGCCTCCCGGGCCTGGGCCAGGCCTGCCGAAGGGGCTGTGCCCTGCACAAGGCTTCCCTGCCCCGGCTAACCGGGCCTCGAAGGAATCCCGGCTCCCAGCCTGTGTTTCCTTACCATCGTTCCCCAAAGAGCAAAGAGAGACGGCCTTGTCATACTCCAGGCAGAGGGGCTGGGGAGGGCTCCTGAGTCCCCCGTGTCATCTCCCACCCATCTCCCACCCGTTCCCGGGGCTCCCCAGTCCATCAGCTTGAGGCTCCAGCCCTAGCGGTTGGGCAGCGGGAGGCAGAGGCTTGGCCTGGCGCCTCACCCTGCAGACCAGCCTGGTCAAGCAAGCGGAGGAAGGAAGCAAAGGCAGGCCAGGGGCCCAGCGGGGACAGGGGCGGTGGTGACGAAGGCCTCAGGAATTTGAAAACAAACATGTAGCCAGCGAAGGAAGAGGCTGCTGTCGGTTGCTGAGCCAGGACGGGCGCAGTTCCCTCCCTCCCAGGGCACGGGGCCTGCGGAAGTGAGTCCCAGCCCTCCTCACCGTGGCCCCAGCGCCCCGGCCGTTTCCACTCTGCTAAGCAGATGGGAAGGCCTTTGGGGTTGTGGGGACCCCTGGGCTCTGCCCAGGCAGCAGAACATCCTGCCTAGAGTGAGGAGAGGAAGCCGCAGAGAGCAGGGAGCTTCGGGAGTACCCGGGAGGAGGCAGAGCGGCAACAAGGTGCCTCATCAAGCATTTATTGAGCACCAACAGTATACCAAGAATTCAGAGACAAAAACATTTCCCAGCTGGCAAGGGAAGCAGGCACAGGGGAAGGTGATACTGAGGGAAGCCCAGGAACACGTGGGCTCTCTGCAGAGGAAGTCAGAGAAGGCTCCCTGGACGAGGTGGCCCCTGAGCTGAGCCTTAAAGCACAAATTTTGCCAGGGCAGAAGAGAATCTTATTAACCTCACGGGTCCATCTCCCAGACCAACACTCAGTGAGTAGATGAGCAAGCCAGTGGGAAAGAAGGAAGGGAGGAAGGGAAGGGAGGGAAGCAGGGAGGGAGGGAGGGAGGAGGGAAGGAAGGAAGGATCGGTTGAAAAATGTGCAGTCTGAAGCCCCGAGGTGCAGACCGCAAAGTCCCTCCCCTCTCCCCTCGACTGTGAGCTCCCCCCGTGGCGCTGGGGCCCTGCTCGTGCCAACTCAGGCACTTACCAGCTGTGTGACTGTGGGCCTGTTACTTAACTTCTCTGCACTTGGGGGTGTCCGTTCTCTGTAAAATAGAGGTAATAATTAATACTGCCTGTTCATAAAGTGTTTGTGAAGACGGACTGAGTTCAGGTAAGGGCTAAGAACAGTGTCAGACATGCGGTCCTCAAGAGCTGCAGAAGTGGTAACATTCTTTGGGTGCTAACCTCCCCGTGAGTCAGTGACTCTCATATTCATTCACTGATTCACTCTCTCCTCCCCTGTTCAGTCCCCCATTCATGCACCCCTCCCTCTCCACCAGTCATTTCTTGAGCAGGCTCTCTCCCTGAGCCCTCTCCTCCCTCTCCTCCACGCCTTCAGAGCCCCCTTCGCCAGCCCAGGAAGATGCTTGCCTGCTGCTAATTACCGTGACAACTTCACTAATTCCTCCCAAAACCAGAACAAACAAGAAGTTGTCTGAAGCAGGGGTGACACTAAGAACCAGGGTGTGGGCACCGGGCCTCCAGCACGAGCCCCTTGGCTGGGGGTCATTACCCAGAGCCGCCTCAGAAAGGGCCAGGCCTCCCACTCTGGGGGTGCCAGCAGAAGCCCTTCCCAGGGCGGCCCTGCCCACACCCCTCTCTGACAGGCTGGATTCTTCCAAGCCCCAGCCTTGCCCAGCCAGCAGCCCCTGCAGGGCCCACCCTTCACAAGGCTCCCTCAGGCCAAAAGCCCCAGACTCCAGACCCCAGACCCAGGACTTAAACCAGCTCTGCCCAAGCTGGCAGCCCGGAGCTGGCGGAGGTGAGAACTCTGGAGCTCAATCCCATTGCACAACGAGAGCTGCGTGTGGAGCACGATTGCGTGCTGATTAATGTCAGACGGGCAAGCGGAAGATCCCACAGCTTCCTTCTTCCCCGCAGGCCCCGGGAGAACAGGTCATTCAGGGGAAGAGTCTGTGAAACCATTTCCTGGACACCTCCCACAGGCCGGGCACCTTGCTGGGCACTTTCGATCTTTTTAACAGTGTGTCAAGTGGAGGCGATAACTCGAATCTCATCAATGAAGGGGGAAACTGAAGCTCAGAGAAGTCAAGGGACTTGCCCAAGGCCACACAGCCAGTAAGTGTGGTTCTAAAATTCACACCCAGGTCTTCTAATACTCCATGGACAATCAAGTCTGGCATTTGGGGAGCTGGAGAGAGGCTGGGTTTGGGCATGAGGTGATGTTTGGGCCAGAGGGTGGGGCGAGAGAGGAGAGGCAATGTAGGGCGGGTAACAGGGGCCTGGCCAGGCCCTGCTGGGTCCTGGGTGCAGCAGGCTCGTCCTGTAGAGCTGCCAGGGCGATACCAGCCTTGATCTGCCAACTCAGCGATTGCATCGGTTTTCCTGGAAAACAGCAGACGCGGTGGGGGTGTCCAAGAGGGAGTCACCTGTTTGGAGAAAGGGGGTGTGGGCCCTCCAACCTGCCCTGCAGCTCCTCCCCCAGCCAGTCCCTATGGACTTGCCTGCAGGTGCTTGGGCCAGCCCCCTGCTGTGTGTTTGGACCCCCAAACTTCTGGATGCAGCCGCAGAGCTGACTGTGGAGCTGAGTCCAGGGTGTCACTGAGCCCCTGGTGACCAGTGCTGCCAGCCACCTCCTCAGCCAGGTAGCACAGCCTCCCAGGACACGTCCACACCTGCCTTCTGCAACACCTTGTTCTGCCCCACCCTAAAGGGGTCAGGTGTAGACGGGTACTGAGGTAAGGTGGGTATGACACCTTCTGGTGTCACTCTTCTTTGGAAGATGCCATGGGTCACAGCTTTAGGGACACCAGAGACCTCTACTGGGTCAGGTTTGCGGCATCTCACTGCCCTGCAGGGGATGTCACATGGGATCAGAAGAGGGGCTGGGTCAGGAGCACCCCAATCCACAAGTTGGGGGGCAGGGGGCCCCCACTCAAGGGCACTTGTCACACCCTGGAGGGGATCATAGGATCATCCTCACGTGAGGCAGGATGGGACAGAGAGAGGAAGGGCAGAGGCACCAGAAGGGCTGGGCCGACGCCTGCAGGCATCTCTGTTTCCCTCTCTGAGCAACAGCGCTATGGTGGTAAATGATTAGCAACCAGCTCTGGTGCAGGGCGAGGACGAAGCGCCAGGGGCTGATGTCTGTAGTGTAAACACTCCTAACACGGTCAATTTCCAGCACTGACTTGACATCACTTAGTGCAGGGCCAGGAAGAACAGCTCGGGAGAGCCGTTCTGAGTGAGCTCCGGAGGGCGCAGGGCCACGGGTCCCCACTGCGGTCTGCCTGGCCTGCAGAGCTGCCGGGAGGTGGTCGTGACAGCAAAGGGCCTCGGAGAGCAGCCCCGGCTCCCAGTCAGGCGGGCCAGGGTTCCAAGAGGCCCTGCCTCTCACTTGCTTTGCGACCATGGGCAGGTCCGTTCGTTCCCCTCTCTGAGCTTGGGTTTCCTCCTTTGTAAAATCTGGATGATACAGTGGAACCTGCTGAGAGGGCTGTTACAAAGTTAAGGAGGCAATCAATGTGGATGGCGTGGCAGGCAAAGTTTAGTATCCCCTGGTGACTTTCACTGGGGGGGGCAGTCTCCAAGTCTCTGGGGACAAACATCCCTCAGCCTTAGGAACCCCCCTGCCCCCCTTCCCCCACTTCAGGGCAGTCTCAGAAGGAAGGGGTGCCAGGTCCAGTTCGGACACGCCCCACACCTGAATTCAGTGAACCTGGAGCACTCCTGAGTGCCACAGCCCATGCTAGGGCCCCCGAAAAAGTCAGAGAGCACTGCCCTTGAGGTGCCAGCCGTCCAGCGGGAACACAGAGACGGTGACATGCCTTGTAACGCTGCTACCCTGGAGGCCCGGGTGATGGGGGCAGGAAAGAAGCTGCTGACCCATTGCCGGGTCATTGGGGAGATTCATGGAGGAGGGGCTGTGACCAACTCCCATCTTCTTCGTCAGACCTTTTCCTCTCAGGGCTGAGAGGTCAGAGCTGTGGCTGTGATCCCATTTCCCTGATTCTGTGCCTTCCCTCGCTTGCCACCCCGCCCGCTGCTCTGTGTCCCCACCCAGCTAAACGTCAGGAGGTCTCAACGCTCAGGAACGTGAGAGCAGGTAGGGCCACACCCTCAGGACCCCTGGGTCCCAGCCCTGGGTTCTGCTGCCCCCTGGTGGCAGGACTGGGAAGAATACCACTGCCACGGGGCTGGGGGTGAGATCCAGTTCATGAAGAGCAGATGCCACAAAAAATAAAACGATGATGATATTCATCACAGTTAATCTGTAAAGTACCTTCTCAGTCAATCAACAGCTGCACAGAGTAGACTGAAATCAGATGGGGACTTAAGTCCTGATTCAGTTTCCAACTGGTTATGTGACCTCGGGCAAGTCATATTCCCTCTCTGAGCTTCAGACTCCTCATCTGTGGAATGGGTGACAGTTGCCCTGACCCAGTTGCTTCCAGCATCGCCTGTACACCAAAAGGCTGTGGGTTCGATTCCCGATCAGGACACACACCGAGATTGTGGGTTCGATCCCAGGTCAGGGTGTGTCAGGAGGTAACAGGTCAGTGCTTCTCTCTCTCTCTTTCCCTTACTCTCTCTCTAAAAAAAATCAATAAACACATCCTCAGTGAGGACTTAAAGAAACAGTGTTGTTTTTTAGGATTAAATGACCTAGTGCTCGGCACAGAGGTTGAACCGAAGACAATACATCACCATTGTTATTGTAACCCTTGTCAGTCGGCCCTATACCGCTTCCCCTTTGCATAACACGTTTTGCAAAGTCCTTTGCCAAGGTGTCACATCCTTGGATCTGCATTATTATTCCCACTTAGCAGGTGAGGAAATTGAGGCTCAGAAAGGGAAGTAACTTTCCCAGAGCACCTGGCTTGCAAGTGGTAAAACAGGACTGCAAGCCGGGTCTGCCTGACTCCCTGCTTTGGCAGCTCCAGTGCATCTGAGAATTTCCCGTGTCTTCATTGCCTCATTTAAACGAGCAGGCACAGCCTCTGCCCCTTCAGCCTGTCCCTCCACCTTCTCCCACACCCACACCGCCATCTAGAATGCCAGGCCTGGCAGCCAACCCCTCCCTCCTTCCTGACCACGTCGCCAGCCCTCAGGGCAGCTCAGGAGCTGAGAGCTTGAAAGTGGCCTTCCAAAGGTCATCCTGTCCACCCCGACACCCCTCCCAAGCAGGTGACTGTTCGTCCTGTTCTTCACGCTGTGAGGGGGAGGGGATTCCACACCTGTGCTTCCGCCAGCTTCCCCTGGGGGGTTTGTCACAGCTGCTACAGCTAGGATGCTTGAGGCCTGGAGAGAGGGACCCTGCAGTGGGGAAGGTCACTTGGGAACAGGAAGTGAGAGCTGAGTCCAGGTTCAAATCCGGGTCAGGGTGGCAAGAGCAGCCCAGCCAGTCTCCCGGTTCTCAGGGTGGCCTCAGCCCAGGCGGGGGTGGCCTCACCCACAGCCTGCAGACACCCAGCCCCTCCCTGCCCCTGTGGCTCACAGCAAGGGCTGGAGTGGGAAGCAGGGCAGGTCTGAGGGTGTGAAGAGCTCAGGCTTGGGGTTCATGTGGAGCTGGGTTCAAATCCCTTTCTGAACATTTCTGTACTGAGCACTGCACTGGGCACTGGGGCCACAGCCAAGGTCCCAGGGATTGAGCTCCTGTCCTCATAGAGCTCCCCAGTCCGGTGGTGGTGGTGGTGGTGGCGGCGGCGGTGGGGTGACAGTACACAGATTGATACAGGAATAAACAAGGAACCAGAGTTGTGAGTGGGAGTCTGGTAAGACCCCACGTGTGAGCATGACCAGGGAAGGTCTCCTGAATAACAAGAAGGAGCCAGACTTCAAGATCTGAAGGGAGAATATTCCAGGGAGATAAGCCGCCAGGGCAGACACTGGAGACTGGAATGAGCCTGGAGCCCGAAGACCAGCTAGAAAGGAGGGCCGGGCAGCCAGCCTGTGTGGGATTCACCCAGTGCCTTGCTCTCAGATGTCAGCTTTCTTGTCTGTAAAATGGGATCTCCAATACAGCAGTATTGGAGACAGACACAAAGACCTTGTCCCAGGTGGGTGGTCCACAAGAGGCACCTAGCATTTTATCACTGCTCTAATGTCATCTCCATCAGCGGCATCCTTCAAGGTTTCATTTCAACCCCCTCCCCAGCCCAAAGCACCCATACCAAGCACACAGGGCCACCCAACCAGTTGGTCAAGTGTGGGAAGGTTTCAGGTTTCTCCGAGTGCACTGCACTTCACAGTTTATAAAGCCTTTCCTGTGACCCTTCTTCCATTGCCCTTCAAAGTCAGGTTGCCATGGGAATTCTTGGAGTCATGCCTGGCACAGGGCCTGGCAGTCCTGGCCCACAGCAGGGGCTCACAGAATGTCAAGTCCAAGTCCAGGTCCTGCCACTCACACCCCCTTGATGAACTTTTACTTTCCAAAGGCCTTTCTTACCAAACTTTCTCTATCGGAGAAAGGGTCATTCTCCAGCCACACAGATCCCAAGGCCAGGAGAGTTCAGGCTCACAGAAGAGTTAGCTCTGTTGGGATCAGAAGGCACCTCCATCAAAAGCCAGAAAATTATCAGAGCAAGAAGGGTCTTTGGGCCCTCCCACATGGAAGCAGAGCAGCAGCAGGCCAACGCCAAGCTCAGGCCAAGGAGGCAAGCCACTGACTCCTGTCTTCCTCAAGCTGCTGGTTCCCAGCAATCCTGGGCTCCTGACATCCCATGGTTTGGAGAGTAGCAGAGCAGACAGCCTCGGGGGCCAGAACCCCTGCCACAGACATCCCCCCACCCTGTCATCTCCCTGCCTGCCCTGCACTATCCTACCTTCCACCTCCTCCTGCAGCCAGCAAAGACAGGGCCCTGGGTCCTTGGCCAAGGCCACATACCAGGGCAGGGCCTCCTGGGCAGAGGCAGGTACCACCGAGAGAGGGGCTCTTCCAGCATGCCTCGCTTGGATCTGCCTCCTGGGCAGGTGGGGAATGCGGGATGTGGGCCTGGTGTACCTTCTGCAGCCCTGGTCTCCCTGCCTGGCAGTCTGACCTCAAAGCCAGCTGTCCTCCCGCTACCAGCCCCCGGGAATCTAGCCCAGGCACAAGTGCCAGCCAGAATGCAGGTACACCAGGGCAGGCCAAACGCTCATTTCCTCTGCTTCGCCAGCCTGGGCTC
The DNA here is from genome assembly GCA_004024845.1 of Tonatia bakeri. Classification (NCBI taxonomy): domain Eukaryota; kingdom Metazoa; phylum Chordata; class Mammalia; order Chiroptera; family Phyllostomidae; genus Tonatia; species Tonatia bakeri. The sequence continues at coordinate 147,247 of PVIA01002784.1, forward strand.
TCGCCCTGCAGACTCAGCACTGGAAGGGCAGAGACCCCTCAGCCTTCACTCAGTGCAGGAATCCCGCTCTTGGACTTCCGGGGTTCCTTAAATCCTCAAGAGACAGAGGTCTCGCCAGCTCACAGGGCCCCCATGCTCTGGATCTGCGGCTCTGGTACAGGAAAAGCCTTTTTTTTTTTTTGCAACTTCTTTTGGGCCACACACTATGTCAAGCTCACATAGTTTATTTCACTGTGGTTTCATTAGGTAGGTATGGTTTTCACCATCCCCATTTTTCAGAAATGCTAACTGAAAAGGACTAGAGCCACTGCCTTGCCTTAAAATCTCTCACACACACACACACACACACACCCTATCTCTGTCCAATAGGAGGGCCAAGGAGCAATGACACCTCAATAGCAGTGAGCACCCCGAACTTGGCTCCTAAACACCACTCACCAGTGAAAGGAGCCACACGCCTCAAAGAAATGGTTGATTCCACCACTGAGGCAGGGGAAATACAAGGTGAGCTTGAAGCATCTTCCAGTGCCAGAAAGTAAGGAAATGCTCAGAAAACCAAAGGATGGGAAGATGTCACACTGACAGGAGCTAATCAGAAAGAGCTCCCAATGGCCCACAGAGAAACAATTTACACAACAAAATAAATACCTTAGGACTGAATCATAGCCCAAAGGATAAGAGAGATACATGCCTGGGTCCACGCTGACAGGAAAAAATGTCTGGTTAAATAAATTAGGGTTGGGGGAAGAGGGATAAATCTCCCCGACAAGAGAATTCCAAATACTAGGGGTGGGTACACCCTCTGGGGGGTGGGTCCTGCCTCCCGCCCCACCTCACACACTTTGGTGTGGGCTCCATCTGCCTCCACAGAACAAAGCCCAGCACACACCGCCATCAACCCTGCGATGGAGAGGGACACCCCCGGGAACAAGTCACGTGCCTCCTGTGCTCACGTGATGAGAAAGGCCCTGGCTTCTGTGGTATTCTTGCCCCAAACCCACAATTCCCATCTAGTCAGGAGAAGAACGTCAGAGAAACCGCAATGGAGGGACAGTCTAACACAGCACCAACCAGAACTCCTCAACATGGTCAAGGTCGTGAAAAATAAGGGACGCCTGAGACGCTGTCACAGACCAGAGGAGACGGAGCAGATGTGAGGACTGAGTGCAATGTGGGTCATCCCGAAGTGGATCCTGGAACAGAAGAAGGATGTTGGCGGGAAACCTGGTGAACTGTGACCCTGTCCGTGCTTCGGGGAATAGTCACGCTCCGTGTCGATTCCTCGGCTCTGACGGCTGCACACCACGCACGCAGGATGTGGACGGGGAAGAGACAGAGCATGCATGGGACTCTCTGTACAGCCTCTGCCACTTTTCTGTAACTAAAAGCTTTATTTTAAAAAATCACACAGGTATAAACATCTGAGCTGGAATTTAAATTCAGAATGTGCCTGCCTCCGTAGCCTGCACACTCCGCTCCCCTGCACTGTCTCACGTTAGAAAGTCACCCCCAAAGGCCGCCTTGTGGGCAGGGGCTTCCCCCCACTCACCCGCATCTGCCCTCTGGGACCACCCCGACTCATGTTTGCTCTGCCCAACAATCTCCTTTTGAGGGCTGAAGGGTGCCACCGTCCTCACAAGTGTTCTCTATTCCCTGGTCCCTCTACTCTCTTAGGTGACTTGGATTCCAATGAATTGGCCTCCCCGGCATTTACCCTTTGCAACAGCCACCGTTCCTCTGGGGGGTCTGTAGGGTTTCAGGGAACACAATTCCCCAGCCTGGCTCCAGGGATAGAGCACATAGCCTGGAGTTAGGTCTATCAGCACACACCACGCCCTGGCCTCCACGATCAGCCCAGAGGTGACCCAAGCTGGTCCTATCAGAGAGCATCCCAGGACTCTGAGACTGTGGAGACAAACCCAGTTCTCTTCTTCCATGCTGGATGTGAATGAAGAAGCCTTAGGATGAAGTTGACACCAAGAATAACAGAGGTGAAAAATGTGGAAGGCTGGGTCCTCAGAGACAGCAATGAGCCACTGGATCGAGCCTTGCCTGAAGCCCACCCTACTCTACACTTCTCAGTCATGAGAACTGAGAAAAGGTCTCCCAAAATACGCCTACATTCTAATGCCTACAACCTCTGAACGTCATCTCACCTAACAAAAAGAAGGGGTAGGTCTTTGTAAGTGGGATCTATTTACTTTTTATAAATACTCCCCTTTTTTAATAAAGATTTTATTTATTTTTAGAGAGGGAAGGGAGGGAGAAAGAGAGAGAAACATCAATGTGCAGTTGCTGGGGGCCGTGGCCTACAACCCAGGCATGTGCCCTGACTAGGAATCGAACCTGCAATGCTTTAGTTCACAGCCTGCACTCCATCCACTGAGCTATGCCAGCCAGGGCTGGTCTTTGTAAATGGGATTTAAATTAAGAATTACAAGATGGATTTTTTGCCCAAATATTTTATTTATTTATTTTTAGAGAGATGGGAAGGGAGGGACAGAAACACTGATATGTGAGAGATACATCAATCACTTTCCTCTCACATGCCCCCAACCAAGGACCTGACCTGCAACCCAGGCTTGTGCCCTGACCGGGAATCGAACCAGCGACCTTCTGGTTAGCAGGCCAGTGCTCAATCCACTGAGCCACACCAGCCAGGGCTATAAAGTGGATTTAAGTCAAGAATTAAGAATCTGGGTGGGCCCCAAATGCAATCACAGGTATCCTTATAAGAGGGAGGCAGAGGAAGATCTGACAGACAGTGTGGGAAGGCAGTGGTCTCAGAGACAGAGACCGGAGAGATACAGCTGCCAGTCTAGGGTGCTGGCAGCCACCAGAAGCTGAACTAGGCAAGGAACAGCTCTCCCCTCGAGAATGTCTCCGCTGCAGCATGGAGCCTGGACGTCCAGACACCAAGCTTTTGACCCACCGATACCAGTTTCAGAGACTGCTGGCCTCCAGAACTGTGAGAGAACAAACTTCTGTTGTTTACATCATCTAGTTTGCAGTGATTTGTTATAGAAGCTGTAAGAAATAAGCACAAGAACTAATAAAGTTTCTTTAATATTTAAGCCTATCTGAATGTGCTATTTTGTTAATAGCAGCCCAAAGCAGTCTGATACTTGGTCCCTCTCCCAGCCTCCCCTGGTTGAGAGGGGAACTCTACAGAAGGGCAAATCCCCCATGAGAAGCAGCCTGAGACCCTCTCCTGGTCTTTAGCTGGGGAGATGGGGCTAGGTGAGGGCAGCATCAGACGGCTCACAGACTCCAAGCAAAGGCACCACGGGAGTTTATTTACAGACAAGTAGTAACCAGGGCCCACACAGGCTCTGGCCAGAAGACCCCAGATACATATACGCCCCGGGACCCATTAGTACCAGAGCCTTTCCTCGCCAGGCCCCTGGTAAAGGGACCAAGAGTCAGGCAGAGTCAAGGACATGGAAGGCAGAGGGCCCCAGTCCTTGCCAGGTATCAGGTCACCTGTTGTGGCCCCCATGCTTGAGGAAGAAACCGCCCTCGGCCCTGGAGAGTGGACACCGAGAAGCATGAGGACAGCTGTACTCTCGATGCCCGGCCCCAGGGCAGAAGACCCAGCAGCAGCGGCTTGGGGCACGGAGACACTGCAGGCCCCCTCCAGACCTGTCTGGGAGCCAGGCGTGGAACTGGTGTCCCAGACCATGGCTGCCCATCACGCAGGAGGCTCCCCGAGTTTGCTGGCGGCACTTGTGATCCGCTTATTCTCCCGGAGGTTTCGGAGGCGGGCACTGAGGCTGCTGATCTCCTCCACGTAGGCCTGCGGCACCCACCCCTTCTCGCCATCTGCCAGGCGTACCCCCTCCAGCCAGCCTAGGGGCACACAAGCCATGAGCGGCATCAGTGGCATCAGGGCAACACCGGGGCCAGGTCTGTGAGGGACGGCCCCTAGGCCCTGATGCAATCCTCATCTGCACCACTGGGACCGAGGTGATGTCACCTGAGCACCTCCCAGCTCCAAGAAGGACCCTGCCTCTGGGAGTCTCATAGAGGAACTTCGGACCTGTTTTTCCTAACATCCTCAAAGAAGGGTATTTCCCACTCTCCCCCACCAGTCACTCACAATCCTACATCTTTACCAGTAGGAAGTTCCTCCTCTTATCTAACTTCACTCCAGCATGCTGTGGCTGATTGACCAATGCTTGCATAGCCTTTTCCTGTGATGTCTCAGCCATCTAGCTCCCTCCTACTCATGCCGGCCCCACCAGGGAAGCCTTCCCAGAGGGCCGCTCTCACCGTCACTGGTCCGGGTCCTCACTGCCAGGATGTCAGTCTTCTCCAAGGTCAGCTCGTCCGGCTGCAGCGCCTTGTATGTCCTGACACACTGAACCTGGGGGCGGTCTGACAGCCCCAGAGAGACTGAGGGGGTCCCCAGAGCACGATGGGGTGGGCAGGGGGGCAGTTGGAGGAAGTAAGGGGGTGGGACGGTGGTCGCTGCTGCTTCTTTTCCTCTGCCCCTCCCTAACCCTCCCTGGCCACGCTTCTCCTCTCCTACCCTAAACACAAGCCCTCGGTGAATCTGGTCTCTCCCGGCTTCAGTTACTCTTTCTGTACCCAGGGCTCTCCTCCCTCCCTCAACCTGACACCTTGCTCTTGACCTCTAGGCCAATGCCAGCTGCCCCCAGAAACCCCCCACAGAACAGTAATGGCCCCTTCATATGCCCCCTAATGCTACTTTGGTGCTCCCTCTAGGCCATCATTCTCAACTGGGATTCCAGCCATATCACTCCCCCCACGTATTACCCTGCAGGGCTTCCTGCTCCTCTTAGAGTTAAGTCCTGAGTCCTCCATGCAGCCCACAAAGCCCTGCACGATCTCGCATTGCCCCTTGCTAACCTCATCTCCTCCCCACTTCATTTCCTCTCCTTTTCGCTCATGGAGTTCAGCCACACTGGTCACCCTGATGTTCCTTCAACACTCTGAGCTCCTTCCTGCCTCAGGGCCTTTGCACTGGCTCTTCCTCCTGCCGGGAGCACTCTGCCCCAGGTATTTTCACGGCTGCCCCTCCTCATCCTTCAGGTCCCTTCCCTGACCACCTCTTTGGAATGGGAAGCTCACCCACCAGCCTAAACAGGATTTCTGCAGGCCTCAAGCCAGAGAATCTATTCCAGTCCAGGCTCTCCACTCTTTCTACCATACTGGGTGGGCTGGTAGTATTGGGTGAACTTGGACAAGTCACTTTACCTATTGAGGCTCTGTTTTCTAACTTGTAAAATAGGCTTCTGTGGGGAGGAAACAGGAGGATATAAAAGGCGCTACCATCTCCCGGGTGTTGCCTGTGCATAGGTGGGTCGGCCTGTCCTATGTAAATTCTTCCTGTCCTTCGAGGTTCTGCAGAGCCACCCGACTACCCCAGGCCATTGGATCCCTCTCCCTGGTAGCTCCACTGGCCACATGGAGCCCAGGATTGGAGGGGCAGGAGAAAGCAACAAGGTACCCAGCCCAGGGGATGTGGGCCGTGGAGGGAGGAGAGTGGCAGGCTACTACCTTCCCCCTCGCTGATGACCTCCTTGTCCTCCTGGGGGCTGGAGGGGCACATGGCGGAGATCCATCGCTGCTTCTCGCTTCTAGGAAGGGAGGCTGAGTTACCACAACATGCAAACTGCCTTTCCCAGGCTGAGGTGGTGAAACGGCTGAGAGAATGAGGTATGATGTCCAGACCTAGAACCCAGGTCATGTCTTCCCTGCCCCAGGACACACCTCCCAGCCCTGTTCCCACAGCCCTGTGCCCCACCTAGCTCGATCAAAAGAACAGAGCAGGCCCAGAAGCCCCTGGGTGCTAGCTCTGCCCGTGCCCTTAACCTGGAGAAAAAAGGCCAGTGCCTGCCTAGCGGCGGTGTCCTCTCTCCCCCCATAGCCAGGCCCACTCACTCCGTCTGCGCCCTCAGCAGGAACTGGTGCTTCGCGTGCTGCCCGTGGAGAAGCTGGAGGAGGAACACGTGGCCAGGGATGCCTTGGGGCTTCAGGCTCAGGTCCTTCACCTGCAGCTCGGCCATCTTGGCGTGGACAAAAACAGCAAACTTCCCCAGCCTGCAGGACCGGGGGAGGCGAGGTCAGCCAGGCCTCACCTTCAGGACCAGCCAAGTTCCAATTAAAGGGAGAGGGGGTCCTCTGCCCCTCTAGAACCTTCCCCAAAGAATCTTGGCAGCACAGAGCACTGCCTCCCTGGCAGCCAGCAAGTCCACAAAAGGAACCGGGAGCTCCGTCCCTGCCAGATCACTAGCAGGCGGAAGGTGAGCAGACCAGCCCGACTGCAGGCGTGCTGGCACCTTCTCCCCGAGCCTCTGCCCTGGGCCCGTTCCAAGAGCCAACGGCAGACACTCTGATGAGACCTCCACACTGTTTAGTGTCTGAGCCACTACCTGGTCTGGAAGCTGAACTTTGTCTCTCGTTCTGCTCGCTTTGGTCCAATAGCCACTTGCAGGAAGGATGGGTGGGTTGGAGGGGGGCAGATTTGGGGATGTTCCATAGGTTCCTTCATCTCCACCCATCTAAACAGAATTTAATATCTCCCACGCCAAACCAGATCCCTGCGCTGCTCCCCATTCCAGTGAAAGACCCCTCCCGAGAGAGACCTCGGTCATCACTCCTGCTCCTCCTCCCTCTTCCCTCACCCCACACCTGCAGCTACGTCCCGTCTGTCTCCTTCTTGTCCCCGGAATCCACCTACCCCTTCTGCAGCATCTACTCTCACCTGGGCGGTTGTGAGAGCTTCTGGTCTCCCCCTCCAGTCCATCCTCCGCATTGGCCAAGAGTAAGACGCCACGCCTCTGCTCCACCCTCCATGTTTCCTGCTGCCCTCAGAAAGTCCAACCTCTCTCTCCTGACTTGCAACATTCCAACCCCCACCTCCCCGTACACATCTGGACCCATAGGCTCCATTTTCTACCACACACGCTCTGCTCTAACACCTTACTGTGACTTTGCCATATTCTCCCAAACTCCCTCTCTACCTGGAAAGCTCCTACTTATCCTTCAGAACCCACCTCACATGTCCCTTCCTTTGTGATGCTTTACTGATTCTCCCCACACACTGGGGTGTGCCTCAGTACGAGTACACCCTTCCATCAAAACCCTGACCGGGTGCTTGTCGGGATGTTTTCCCTGGTCCGAGACTCCTGTGAGCAGGGAACGAGTCCCATGCATTCCCCTCTGTGCCCCCAGCCCGTCAGGGGGCCCAGTACAGAACGGGGCTTCAGCGATGCTGCACTGAACTAAGAAATAAATCAGAAATGAACTCGTCCCATAGTGGACGACGTCCATCCTTCATCCCACCCAGCCATAAGGTCGATCTCATTCAGGAAGTCTTCATCATCCCGAACTTATAACCACAGCTAACACTGAGTGAGTGCTCACAATGTACCAAGTGCACGCTAAGTTCTTTTCATGTATTATTATCACATCAATCTCCCTGCATAGTAGCCTCTATTTTATGGGCAGAAGGCAGGGTAGTATAGTGGTTAAGAGCTGCGATCTGGCATCACACGGACCCGGCTTCCTCCTGACTCCTGCATTTACCAGTTCCAAGATACCAACAATAATAAGGGCAACTACTTCCCAGGGAAATACTTAGAGGACAAAAGGGAACAACCCACACAGTGTGCCTGGCACAGAACAGGCGCACAGTAAAGGCTGGCTGCTGTCATTATGACTCCGGGCAGACCTGGGACTCCAGGACTGTGCTCTTAGTCTCTGCTATGACTGACTTAAGCTCAGAGAGCTTCAAGTCCTCTGCACATAGTCCGGCTCTTGATTCTGGATGATGAACTTGCCTTGAATCTCTGTCTTTCCTGCCAGTGCTTCCTGGGCTCAGGGTGCCCTGGCAATACTGTCTGGAGCTGGCCAGGGCTTCCAGCCCCAGCGACGGACTGGGTATGAGCCAATGAGTGAGGCAGAAGGGGGCTTGGCTCCAATCAACCTTCCCTCACACCCTGCCCTGACTCACTCCTTCCGCCGGGAGAGAAGCAGGCAGTCATTGAAGAGGTGCAGGTAGACTGCCTTGCTGGATAGCTTCAGCTTGGCCGGGGGCGCAGCAGGCAGTGGTGCCAGCTCCACCAGCTCCCCGTGCCGCACCAGCCAGCGGGCCTGAGAGATCAGTGGGAAGATCTGGGAAGGTGGAAGAGGCAAGGTGGAGGACAGGTCAGGCCCAGAGCTGCAGGGCAGAGGGCACAGGCCAGGGATGGGAGGGGACAAGAGCTGCCCTTTGTGTGCCCGTCCCGCCAGCTGTGGGCATGCACCTTGCCCTCAAAGTGGATCTTCTTGCTCAGGTGGATGAGCTCCTCTGTCCTCTTCATGGACTGCACACTGGCATTGCATTCTTGCACCAGCTGGGGAGGCCATAGGTGGGTCACTTGCAGCCCCCAAACCCTGGCTCCTAGAGCCCAGCCTCAGACTCCCACCCGGGGACCAGAAGCCCCGAAAGCTGGGGCTGTTTTAGAGATTCACTGAGGCTTCGGGGAGGCCCCTGGGAGACAGATAACTCCTGCCCTACGGAGCTCACCTCCTTGAGTGCATTGAAGGCCTTGGTGGCCATGTCTTCATCTTCAGAGCCCTGTGCTGTCCGCTTCAGGATATTCTAGAAGATTGGGTCGGTTCAAGGAGGCAGACCATGACCTCCCCCCATGATCCTGCCCACCCATGGGTGCCCAGAAAGGGCTGTGGAGAGCACAGCAGCCTCTCCTTTGCCAGCCCTCACTGCAGCCTAGTGCCCACCCTCTAGGTACCTCCACCAGCATCTTGAGGCGGGTGATCCTCTGAAACGGCAGGATGAGGAAGGAGGTGAGGGGCAGACGTTGGCACACGGGAGACTCTTCTAGTCGAGCCAGGATGCCGGGGAACTTGGGGTTCTCTAGGCTGGAAAATGGGGGAGGGCTCTGGGGTCACAGTTGGGCCTGAACTCCTGGGATTCATGAGCCAGCTACCCACTGGCTCTTCAGGTGTGTTCTCAGCACGTCCTTCCCGCATTCTGGCTACAGATCCCTTTTCAGGGACCCCTCCCTCTCAGGTCACCCTTCCTCACCCAGTCCTCTGCACCTAATCCCACCTGAGAATCCCTTTATCCTCCCCCCTTTCAGAGCCCCCAGCCCTACAGCAGGCGCTGGTAGGTGCGCTCCTGGTAGGCCTGGTTGGTAACGTAGGGCAGGTAGACACGGCGGAAGGCCGGGCAGTGGTGCAATACAATGTCGCACACACTGAAGCGCAGTACATCTGCCTCTAGGCGCTGCTCCAGGTCCTGCAGGAACCTGAGGGGTCAGCAATGGGTCAGGGCCAGGATGAGACCCGAAACCTGGCAGCCTGGCCAATCGCAGGCTCGGTCCCCTCCCCCAGCCAGACCAAGCCAGTTCCTCACCTCTCGCTGGTGCTCTTGACCTCGGGCAGTTTGGAGAACAACCACTGTTTGTCCTGCGCCCCCAGACACTCACTCAGCTCAGCCGAGCCTAAGAAGTGGTCCACGGCCACCGATAGGCTGTGGATGTATGAGGCCTCAGACGTGATCAGCTCGAACTTGGCCTGAGCAAGGGCGGATGCGGGGTTGAACCTGCCGGACCAGCCCACCTGGACAACTCCTCCTTGCAGAGCTCCCACCCCAAGCCCTGGACATCACCTCCTTAGACACAGCCACACCCCGTCTTCCCGACCCCATCTCTAGTGCCATCCCCGATCTGGTGCCTGGTGCTGTTCGGGACCCATCTCCTGCCGCGTGCAAATTCAAACCACACTGAAGCCCTAGATTAAGCCTCCAGCCCAGAGATTCAAGCCCTGCCAGTCATCCAATGCACCCGCCCCAAGACCCCGCCCCCGCTCGGTCGCTCTCGTAGGCTCTAAAGCTTCCCAGTCCTAGCTTTCAGCGATTCCCTCCTCCCCTAGCACAGCCTGAATCCGCCCCTCCTCGGTCCCTGCCCTATCCTAGGCCTCGCCCCGTTGGACCCTCCCCTGACCCCGCCCCCTCGCCCAGCTTCTCTACTGGCCTTTGGCTCCAAGGCTCCTCCTTCTTCGCCTGCAGCCAGCCCCGCTTTGTCAGGTTCTAGCAACCACCTTCGGATTTACAGTCCCATCGGTACCTCCCTCCTGTGGCCTCAAGTTCCCCATCTTCTGCAGTTTGCTGCCCCGCTAAGTCTTGGGACCAGGTACTCCTGTCCCTCCTCCTCCTTTGCCCCACCCCCTCTGGGCCTCAGGACCACCTCCCACGACTGGCTGCTCTGCTGGCCCCGCCCCACCCCACCCCTCCAAGTCCCCGCCTGCACCTCCTGCAGTTTGCAGTCGCGCAGGCTCAGCGTGGCCAGGACACCGCTCCCTCGCACGTCGGGGATGTCTTGCCACAGCGAGAAGGTGGAGCCTCGTGCCGAGCGCTGCGCCCGGAAGGAGCTGCTCGGGGAGAGGTTGGCGCGCGGCGGCCCAGGCCCCTCCTCCGCGCCCTCGGCCTCGTCCCCTGGGCCCTCCTCCTCGCGCTGTTGCCGCCGCAGTTCGCGGGCACTGGCCACGTCGCTGTATTCCTGGTAGAGGACGGCTGGGCGGGGAGAAGGGCAGGGGAGGGCTGTGGGGCTCCCGCCCGCCGCTGCCCGCCACCTCCCGGGCTCCCCCAAGAACCCGCCGCGTTCATCAAGTCTTTCCGAAGGTTCAGATAGCCGGACACAGTGAATTCATTCATTCATTCATTCACTCATTCATCCCCCAAACATTGAGCTCCAACTGCGTGCTAGCCACTGTGCTGGATACAGAAATTCAATTCTCTCCTTCTCACACAATCCCTGAATCCGTTTCCCAGCTTCTCCAAACCCCTAGCCTCTACCTCCATGACCCCCTCCCGCGTACAGTTAAGGAGGAACCGTGACTGTCGTCGCTCGCTGGCACTTCTGGAACCCAGAGCCGGCTCTTCCTGTGATTCCAGCCTAGGAAACAGAGAAAGTTAGGGCTCTTCTTTGCCTTCGACCCGGCCTCACACCCAATCTCGGAGTGGGAGGTGGTACCTGGACTCAGGCCAGCTGCCATGGCCCCCGCTCGGGTCCGCAGGGGCTGCCATTGCCACACTCTCCGCCCTCATCTCTGCACTGCGTGACTCCCTTCCAGATGCTTTCCCTGGAGAGGGAGAGACCTAAGGGTAGGTGGCCCAAAGAGAGTGGCCCTGGACACCCAGGTGCCACACTCCAGCTGACGAGCACCCAATCTCAGGTGTCCAGTGAATGAGCCTTGCTCCACCCTGCATCTGGCTCATGGGCTGCTGCTCTAAAGGTCAAGGGGAGGAGCAGGTACCTTCACGAGGTACTCCAGTGCCTGACCCTTGGGTCAGTGTCCTGGCTGCTGAATTCCGCCCCAGGCGCAGGGAAGAGTGCAGCCTGGTCATCAGCTCAGAGGCGGAAAAGCGCCTCCGTTCAGGCCCGTCCAGGCCCACTCGGCTGGGCCCAGACAGCTCTAGTGACCTAGGCTCCTCTGTGCCCAGGGACTGCTCTGCCACCTGTCCGGGCTCAAGGAAGACAGCATGGGCCTCTTCACGCTGGTACACCCGCATCTTGCGCCCTGCAGGTGGGGTGAGAACACAGGCTGGCATCCGCTGGGGTCTCTCCCCACCCACTCTCTGCTGCTGCCCTGTGGCCCGGAGCATCTGGACAAGATGCCCAAGTGAAAGGGCCATGTTTTTGCCAAGACCTGGTCCCCAGAGAAGTGAATTTGACTAGAGGGGTAGAGAGAGCACAGTGCCTGAATGCAGGGCGGGGAAAGGTGGGCAGAGGGCCAGGAAGACCAGGACAGCCAGTCATGTGCTGTGGGACCTCAGATAAGCCACTCATCTTCCCTGGGCTCCAAGCTCTCTATCACTAAAATCCACTTGTCCTGCCTATTGGGGGAACTCTGGGGCTTAGGAGTCCTAAAGAGCCACCCAGCCTGTCCCCTATTGGTTCCACTGGGCCACCACTCCCTCACCCAGAGTGACTCACAGGCTGACTTCTTCTCTGAGCCATGGCTGGCCCGGCGCTGCGGCTGGGGGTGCTGGGGACTCCAGGGTCCCTCCAGAGCTGGGGGCTGGGCACTAGGACAGTGTGGCCAGCTGCCAGCCCTGCTGGGCCGCATCCCCCCACTGGTAGCAGTCTCGGTGTCTGGGACTCCTGGGGGCGGTGGCCATAGCAGCCCTTGGAGAGGAGCAGGGGTCCCCAGGGACCAGCGGCTGCCAGGAGCCTGCAGCTCCTCTGGGGTGACAGGAAAGAGATCCAGACACACAGGGCTTGGGGGCTGCAGGGTGGGCAACTCCGCAAAGGACAGACTCTCCTGCTGGCATACAGCTACTGAGTGGCAGGTAGTACCAGGTGGCCCAGCCAGGTGGGACTGGAGGGTGGCAGGTGGCCCACAGTCCATTCCTCTTTTGCTCTGCCCCTCACCTGGGCCTGCAGGGGAGAAGGTTTCAAAGCCAGACACAGGACAGCAGGGATGGCCAGTAAGTGACCATGTCCTGGAGGCCTGAACAAAACCTCATGTAGACATGTGTGCACACACCTGTACAAGGGCATCCACACACCTAATTACATAGGGATAGCTGATGCTTACTTGGCTTCTTATGAATGATAGGCTAGGTGCTTTATGCATATTATCTCATTTAACCCTCCCTGCAACCCTGAGTTGATGCTACTTTTAGCCCCACTCCGTAGGTGAGGAAAGTGAGGCACAGAGGTTATTTGGTGATTGGTGGAACCAGGGTTCAAACCCAGGCAGTCCAGCTCTTAACCACCTCACACATTTGCTAACTCTCGCTGACCCACGATCCGCTGTACAGACATGCGCACTGTCACACGCATCCACATACGCTTCACATGCATCCACACACGCTTCCTCCCAGGTATACATACTGACAGACACACTCTCACAGGTACACTCAGGTATTTCACACTCATGGGCTCACACACCACACACAACTACACATTTTCACACACACTGACCCATCAGTTATTTACACATCCACTCAAGCTTTCTCACACTCCTGTCCCATTCACACTCGCTCACCAGGATGCAGACACAAACATCCAGGCCCAGAAGTCCTGGCTTTGGTGTTACCCAACCTCCCTCCCTGTGCCCAGAGTGGCAGCCTCCAGTGCTGCGTGGTGCCCACACCCATGCCAAGCTGGCTGGGAGGGTCCCAGACTGGCAGGAGTGCCACCACGCAGATGGGGCTGGGCCCTCCCAGGAGAAGGACAGGGCGGTGTCCCAGCCCCCCGACTTGGGGTGAGGAGGATTTCTTCCCTACACCAGCTCCCAGCCCAGGCATCAGGCCAGGCGGAAGGGATCCTCTCTGTGTGGGCAGTCACCCCGGGGAGGCTGCTGAAGCCTCGGGACAGGCCTCACGATCCAGGGGTTCAAGGTCCCACGGCCCTTGCCGGGTGGCCCTCGGCTGACTGCCCTCCTACAGCCCCTCACCTCTCCAGACGAGGCGCGCTGCCGATGTTCGACTGCTCCGGCAGGGGAACTCTCTCTCTGCCCAGCTGGCTGGGGGAGATCCCACCCAGACAAAGAGTTTGATTCATCAAACCCTGTGGTGAGGCAGGCGGTAGGGAGGGAGGGAGCAGGCAGCGGCTGGGCGGGGGCCTACCCTAGCCTGGCCTCGCGGTGGGCAGGCGGGGCAGCGAGGAACCCCCCCAACCCCAGAGGCCCCTCAGGCCAAAAGGGCAGTGCCCAGCCTGGCAGGGCTAGGAGGCCCAGCAGACAGAGACCGAGATAGACACCCTTTAGACCGCAGCTTAGGAACTGAGACCCAAAGTGCTGAAAACCAGAAATCACAGACACTGAGACATTCAGGGACACCGAGCTGGAGACAGAGGGAGACACAGAAGATTTCAGACAGACCAGACGCTCAGAGACAAAGGCAAAGCCCAGAAACACCCAGGGAGACATGGACGAACATTTCATGCCCTGCGGGGCTGCCAGTCCAGTGGGGAAGCCAAGAATGAAACGGCTACAATCCAGGTTGGCAAGAGCAGGGTGCTGGGCTCCACTCAACCTGAGCATTCCAGGAAGGCTTCTTGGAGGAAGTAATAGCTAACAATTCTGGCTGAAATACCTAGGGACCTAGTACTCAAGGAGAAAGCTTTGGCCTGAGAGAAACAGTGGCAGTGGCAGTGACCCAGGGAGAGAGGGAGGGAGGAGAGTAGAGGACCCAGTGGGAACAGCGGGGCCTGTGACTGGGCCCCACTGCCTCTGCACGGCCCCTCAACTCCTCCCCTGCCCTCTCCATCCCCCAGCTGGGTGGGAGTGTACTGCTCTTAAGGGACAGTTACTGTCCCCCACAGGGACAGCTTTAGCTTGTACCTTAAACCTCTATCCATCTGAGCAAGTATCTCAGTTTCCTCATCTGGTAAATAGGATAGTCATGCCAACTTCAAAATACCAATGAGAATCAAGGATAACACAGTGGGAGCTCTGTCATGAATGGTCATCCTCCGAGTCTATTACTAGTCTTTCTCCACTTTGGGAGATGGATTGGGCTATCACACAGATGGAAAAACTGAGGCAATGAGTGCGAGATACACCCTACTCTGCAGAAGCATCTAGCAGGCGACATGGGACCACTGTCTGCCGGACAGGTCTTCTCTCCAGGAACCGGAAGTCCTCAACACAGAGGTCCCACTTGCTTCTGTGGGCACACACGTGCAATACGAGCATGTCCCTGCTCCCTTGTATGGCAGGAGATTTTCTCCACTTGGGCTCTGGAAGCGCCTGAAGGCAGGAAGGAACCCCCACCCCCTTGTCAGTTGCAGAGATAAACATGGAGCCCTTGGGGCAGGAATAACCCTCCTATGGCTTCGGGGGAAGGCTGGGTGAATGTCGGGTGGTGATGGAAAGTTTTCTAGGGGGAGGTGGGGCTGGAGGCAGGCATCCGGGGGAGAAGCCAGGGAATGACCCAGCTAGCTGTGCTGCCTGCCCTGTGGCCTTCCAGGGATGTGGCCCACTCAACCTGACGCTGGGGGCCAAGGAGGTGCAGAGCTACGTTTATATTGTGTGCAGCACATCTCTGCTAGAAAAGAAAAAACACTCAAGAATAGACCTGGCCAAGGGAACAGGGACATTACCTGCCCAAGGCATGACCACAGGACACTCTAGGGCCCGTGAGGCCAGAGTCGTTCTGGAATCCACAGGGGGAACCCTGCCAAAGTTCAAGGCCCAGTGTGGATAAGGACAAGTTGTGTGGCCTTATGCCCTGGCTGGTGTGGCTCGCCTTACTCAAGTCATAGTCTGTCCCTGGGCCTCAATGTCCCCATCTGTAAAGTAGCCCCAAGGCCCCTCCTGGCTGCCCCTTCCAGGAAACCTGCGCCATCAAGAGCATCTCTGCAAGCTGAGAAGGATGGGCAGGGGCCAAGGGTCCCATCCAGTGGGCACTGCTAATCACAGGACAATGGATCCCCTTGGCAAGGCTGGCAGAGTGGGTCCCTGGACACTACCATGGTCCAGGCAAAGCACCTCTGGCCTCCTGTGCCCAGCTTTTCCCTACCCCTTCTCTGGTGCCCCTTGCCCTGTTGCCCAGAGGAGTAGGGACCCTGCTAAGGCCCCTTAGCCCCTAAAGGGACAAAGCCAAGCGGAAGGTCACGGCTAGAAAGGGGATCCAGGCCAAGCAGGCTGTGGAGCCCCGGGAGGCCCTAAGTGAGTGCGGTCCAGGATCAGAGGCCAGGCAGGCAGCACAAAGGACTCACTCTGAAAGACTGGCGGGAGGAGGATGGGGCCCGCTGGCAGCCGTGGGGGGCCCTACCTCAGCCGGGGAACTCCGTCCAGCCTCCGGCACAGTCCAGGGCTCCAGGCCACCCTGGGGGCTCTGGGGTTGCAGCCAGGTCCTCAGGGGGCGATGTCAGCATGGCCCCTGAGCCCGGGCAATGCAAGCTCCTGGGTATTGTGTAGGGCAGGGAGAGGGGGAGGTGAAGGCGGAGGGAGCCTCGCAGGCAGGCAGGCAGGCAGGCGGCTGTCTCAACGTGCCTGCTCCCCGCCCCCCTTCCCCAGAACCGGTTTGGCCAGTCTGGGGTACAAGAGGGGGGCTGGAACAATGGGAGTCCTATGCCCAGGAGAGGATCTGAAGGACCCCAGACCGAGTCCTAAAGATGGGGAGGCACTGCTTTTCCTCCCAGCAGGCAGGGCACCCCCTTCCAGAGCTTCCCAAGTGCCGGACATGCTCAGGAGTTTCCTTGGGGCAGCAGAGCACCCGGGGAGCTTCACAGGGAAGCTCTCAAACCCTGGACTCCTCAGGTACCTTGAGAACTCCTCAGTGGGTGGACCCTCTCTGAGCCCACTACAGTACCGACCAAGTGGGGACACTCATCTCTCTGCCTGGGGGACGGAAATCAGGAAGGCAGGTGATGTGATGCATCTAGCATCATCCTGGCCAGGCCTGCCAGCATCACCGCTCTTGATGAGTGACCCACCTCCATACCTCTAATGGCCTCCTCCATCAGGAAGCCTTCCCAGACTCTAGTCCACACCCAATGAGCCCTCAACAAACCAACTGAAATAGACCAAGCAGAACCAGCATCAGGGAAGGAGGGCCTACTCTGTGCCTGGCATGCCATCTTGCCACGCCTGTGAAAGGGGAGCTGACTTCTCCCTAGGGCCACCTGCCATTTATTTGAGCGTGTGGTAATTGCCAGGCACTGAGCATGAACATGAACATATATACATAAATACTAATACTCATGTTGCTAATAGCTCTCATTGTGCACTCGCTATGTGCCAGGCACTGCTCTGGATGCTGTGACAGCTCCTGCTTTTCAGATGAGGATACGAGGCTCGTGCACGTTGCGATGGGCATTAACCCATTGAAACCTCTCATCAGTTCTAGGAAGCACCTGTCTCACAGATGATAAAATTGAGGTTCCAGGAATTAAATAACTGGCTCAAGATCACACAGCTGATGAAAGTCAGAAGTTAATATTCAAATCCAGGTCTGTGTGACTGCACCGCCGAGTGTCCTTGATCACTGCCCAGTATTGCCTCGCCAGGCTTTGGAGAGGATCTGGTGAAGAGAATTTAACCATATGCTGGGAGGCGTCTCAGCTGACCTAACGAAATCCTTATTTCCAGCCAAACACTACAGACCTTGATGAACATATGGGGGGGGGGCGGGGCCCAGACCCCAGCGAACTCGCCCCTGCCAACTGGTGGCCATTCAGTGCCTCCACTCCCTCATACACCCCTGCCCCCCCAGAGCATCATCACATTGTGAGGAGACGCTGAACACAGGGAATGGGGACCAGGTGTCCAGGGAGAGGCAGCAAGCTGGGGCGCAGAGAGAGAAGTGTATTGTCAGCAGTGCAAACAGGGCAGGAGGTCTAGGGGTCTTCAGAGAACTCTGACCCTCTCATCCCGGCTCTGGGGCGACCTTGAGGACGCTGGCCAAGGTACTGCCCAGACCCCTAGCTAGAAGCAGAGAACCATCACCTAAGGAGCATTCTTGGGGACCTAAGGTCCTGGAAGGGCAGTCCTGCCTCACTCGCCTCTGCATCTTGGGCTCCGGGTACAGAGCTTCTGCTGCAGCGAGCGGAAAGCAGGACTTGGTCAGGATGAGCAGGCTGGCCAGCAGAGCAGTGTAGACCCGAGCCGGTATCCAGTTTAAAAAGGGGCGTGGGCGGAGTTTTGCGGAGGGCGGGGCTAGGAGATAATTAGAGGTATTCGGGCCAATCCTTCCTCTGGGCGAGGACAAACCAGAACCCAGGAGGGGGGTGGATGAAAGTTGAGCTAAAGCCGAGGAAGGGCGGGGGCGTGGCCAGAAGGGTGGGGCCAGGGTCCACGGGCCCTCTGACTGAAGGCGGCGCCCCGCGGTAGTTCGCTAGCGCCTGCTTAGCCAGGTAGCGGTCGCGCTTTATTTTGGTAATCAGGACGGCTGGCAGGTTGGGCACAAGCCAAGTAATGAAGCGCAGGAAGAAGAATACGACGTGTTGGGGAGAAAGGGGACCAAAGAGAGAATGATTGCCTTAGCAATCTTAATTTATAGAGCGCTTACTGGACGCAAGGCACTATTCTGAGGGTTGTCCGGGTATTAGTTCGTTTAATCCTCACAACTCTAGTAGGTAAATACAACTACGACTCCTGTTTTACAAGTGAGGAAACCGAAGCATAAATAAGTTGTCATTTGCCCAAAGACACAGAGATGTCATTAGAACCCCTTCACACGGGGACCCTGTTAGAGACAGGGCTAGAAAAGAGGGATCTTGAGCAAGGCTGGAAAGAACATGCTTCCTCCCTACCTCCAAGCCTGTTGCCAAGAGATAGTAGTTGTAGTTGTAGTAGTCAGACTAAATCATTGAGAACTTACGATGCGCTAGGCAAGTGCTGGACAATACTATGAAATAGATCCTATTCTGTAATATATCCCCATTTACAGCCAGCCGGCAGCAGAGCCTGAACTTGAGCCTACCTCGAAAGTGATGGTGAAGTCCAGGCGCACAGGCAGCAGCTTCCCGCAGAAGAGAGGGAGGTTCCCCTGCGCCGAAGGCTTTGCACCTGGGCTGCGGAGGGAACGGGATGCTGCAAGGCTCTGGATTGCACTCCGGGCACTCCTGCCCCTCCCGCTAGAGCCTGGCCCCGCTCCTCCTTACCCAGCTTCCTGTCTTCCCAGCTAGGTCTCGCCCCACCCCTTTCCACAAGCTCGTTGTCCCTCCCCTCCCAGAAAGGTCCGGCCCCCTCCCCGCCAGCTCCCACCCCTCGCCTGGTGGATATCCCAACTGCCGGGCATGTGGTTGCTCTGCGTAAGGTAGGCTGGAGATGCAGGCGCCAGCGTTGAAGCTGACCTAGCAGAGCCGCTGGTGGCGCTGCCTATACTGGTCCAGGAGAGGTGGCAGTCCGAAGCGAAGGTGCTGGGGAAAGCTTACAGGGCTGGAGGGTCTTCAAGGCACAACCTTCTAACTCACATCCACCGGGGTCCAAACCCACTCCCACAGGGGTATTATTGTCCCTATTGTCCCCCTTTTACTCAGAGAGAAGCAAAGACACAGAGCTTACAGGAGGCAGAACTAGCTTGGGCGCTCCTCCATCTCCTGACCCCCAATGTGTGTGTGTGTGGGGGGTCCCGTGGAAGCCCTCTCCTCGGCCCGACCAGGCCCAGCCCTGTGCCCCTACCCCTCCTCTACCCGTGGCATGACGAACTCCTCCACACTACTGACCAGCCGTTTGCCCACTGTGATGACGAAGAGATGCTAAGTGAGTTTGAGGAGGCAGCTGCTGGGGGCACACTGTGGTTGGCAGACACAGGGCACCTCGCTCCAGGCTTAGAGACTGTACGGGGCGGCCCCCACCTCCCCACCAGAGCACAGAGCTGGGCCCCTGCTCCATGGAGGCCTCACAGGCAGATCCTGCCCCTGCCAGACCTGAGGGTGGGATGACCCCCACCAACCCCTAAGAGCCACCCAGGGGGCATTCACGTCCTCATTCTGCATGCTTACTAACCAGGGCACCCCACACACCTGGGGGTATGTGCCCTCCTGCTGTGGAGCCAGGCCGCAGCCGAACTCCCTGTGGAGGCTGACCCCTCTGCCCACTACACCCTCCCATCCTCTGGCCCTCCGTGCACTGAGAGCCAATGCTGGCGACAAGACCTGCCCCCTCCCCACTGGCCCTGGAGGGCTGCGTTCCCAAGGGCCTGTGGGACCAGGGCCCATATCGACTGCTCAACCCATGAGAAGCCAAGGAAGGCCCAGGAAGAGGTGTCATGCTTGTGGGGATGAGTTCTTTTGATGATTCTCCCTTCCATTCCCACCAAATGCAAGGATGATTACAGGGTAATGCCGCCCCCTGAGAGCCTAGCCCTTCAGGACCCCTAACCAGTCGTTAAAAAACAGAAGCTCCCTGAGGAAATGAAAAGCTCTGGTATATTCGTGTTCCCAGCATCCAGTCCAGGGTGCTCAGCGAAAGGTTGCCACAGAGATGGCAATGACCCCAAACTGCAGCACTAGGAGGTGGGAGGGACAGACCTGGGCCCCCCAGGGAAAAATGAGCAAATGAATGCAGGTGTTAGAGTTTCACATTTGCCCTATGAGGTGTTGGTCTGTTCCGGCTGAGAAATCTGAAGCCCAAGGAAATCAAGGTCCACATCAAGGTCAACAGCAAGACCATGGTAGAGACAAGTCTGGAGGCTCAAGGATGCTACTGCTCTGCTGGGCCACGTCCTTGGGAGGCGACAAGTTCAGAAGGCAGGGTGCCCTCATAGAACTCCCTTGAAGAACGCCGCATAAAGGGGAGAGGAGTAGAAACTGACAAACTGGAAGATGGTGGCTTTGAATGTGAAGGCATCTCCATGGAGAGTCTGGATTCTGTGCATCTCTGAACCAAGAGCAGATCCCGTCAGAGTTCTGTGAGGTTTAGGGGGCTGGCACAAGCCATCCTTCCCCTAATGCCAGCCATGTGTCCCTGGCCAGCCTCACTAGAGAATGGCTGAGCAGGCTAGTGACACCAAGGCAGGAGCTACAGGCTCCGAGGTACAGGTAGACCTTCCTTGGGACTCTAAGTTCCCAACTGATGCCAGGACACCACTGCGTCCCCCTGCCCTCACTCACCTCACCTGGTGAGCTGCCCAGCCGGCAAGGTGTAGACCTGACCCGAGAGGAGGGTCAGTAGCGGGTTGGGTACAGTGTCGCTGACGTTTGCAATGTTGCCAGCCTAGGCAGAGTGACAGCCATCACCTAAGGGTCCCCACTTTGGGCCTGGAACCTGGAACAGTGCCCCCACGCTCGGTCTCCCTGAGGGGCACTCACCTGGGCCATGAGCAAGGGTTGCCCATACGGAGCACTGCTGTGCTTACGATGATGCTGCGGTAAATGGCAAAAAATGCCCCCAAAGAGCTGGGGGCCCGCAGGGGGCTCCGTCAGAGCTGGAGGGCAGGCCGCCAGGGTCCCAGCCACCCTGGAGGAGACTGTCCTTCTCAGGAAAGGCCCAAAGCTGCCTCACTGTGACGAGAATGGCTGCAGAGCCAGTGAGTAGGCCGCAAAGGCAGGCATGGGGTGGGAAGGAGGGCTCCTTTAGACCTGCCACTTGGTTCTGGGCCATCTACAGGGTTGGGACAGCAAGCTCTGATGTGAGCACTCCTGTCAGCGGGAGAACAAATGTTTACCCCAGGGCCCAAGAAGTTGGGTGTCACGGCCCTGGGGCAGAGGGAGCCTGCCCCCTTACCCTGCCTGCGCAGGGGGCTCTGGAAGTGCGGGAATGAGGGCTGATTTGCTTCTGTTTCTGTGGGGCCTTTTCCCTCAGGGCCTACCTGGGAACCTGTGTATAGATGGGATGGATGGATGGATGGATGGATGGATGGACGGACACACAGGTGGGTGGGCAGACAGAGAAGTTAAAAATGAATGGGTGCACATTCGTCTGTGCGTGGAGCCTGGACAGACCATGGGTGGGTGGGTAGCCAGACGGGAAAACAACCGGCAGATCTCCATAAACAAGCGCACACGAGGATGCGTGCGGGAAGACCGGCGGACGGACGAAGATGGCTAGGTGGGGGGCAGATGAAAGTGCGGACGATGGACATGAGGACAGGTGGGTGGATGGACGGATGCGTAAGGAACACAGAAGTTTATTCAATGACTGCTGACTGCCTGCTGTGCAGTAGATACTGGATATGTCATGGTGGCCAGACTGGGATGGTACGTGACCAGGCTCCAAAGCCCAGGCCCATTTTCCTCCCTGCTCTGTTTTTCCCCAAGGAGCTGGCGAAGTGAAGGTGGGTGACATGCGAGTCTCTGGCTGGAGCAGAGCCACCCAGGGTAAGACGGGCCTGCCTTGTGGTTGGGGGGACCTGAGTTATTTCTCCAGCACAACCTTCTGGCTCTTAGCAGAGCTGGTGCCCAAGAAGGATTCAGAAGCTTCCTTTCTGGGAGCTTCAAGCTCAGGGCCACCTCCCTGGGTCCCACTCCCACGGTTGGCTGCTGCCCTGGTGGGGTAAGGTCAACAGGAGCTAGGAACAGTGGGGACCTGGCCAAAGGCCACTGACTGCATGCAGAGCTGGAGGCCACTGTGGGAAGGTCTGGGGTCTCCCGGCTGTGCCCTTGTGAGTCTTGGGGTCCTGCCTGGGACGCTCCTTCTCTAGGGTAGGGCCAGGCCTCAGCTATGAACCGAGCTGGCGGTAAGAAGATGCTGCTCAGTCCTTTAGGTCCTGGAAGGGTTGGCAAGCGTACAGGCAATGCCCAAGGGAGACAGACATGGCAAATGTCACACCGGCAGTGTGCTCCAGAGTGTGAGCGGGGGGCATGTAGGAGCCTCCTGTGTGCATCAGGAGGGGAGAGCCTCTGAGGACAGTGCTGGGGGGTGTGTGTGGGTGTAGGGCTGCCAGGGTTGACTTCTCGAGAGGGGGCTCCAAGTGCCAACTGGCTTTTGGGGTCACTATACCTAGGCCCCCGGGGCCCTGCCAGCTGGGTCACTTGGGCCAGGCCTCAGCCCAGGGGGCAGTCTATGGAGCCAGGTATCACCAGGGACCGTCAGAAAGTATAAAGGCCCCTTTCGTCAGCACCCTCCTCCCCACCCCTCACTGCAGCCTGCATCACCAGTGTCTCTGGCCAGTGGGGCAGAGGAGAGACACAAAAACGAGCCAGTCCACTCACCTTCCTGCTCCCGTCCTTGCTGGCTCCACACAGGGCAGAGCTGTCGGCAGGCCAACTCACTGTCTGACCTCCACCTGGCCCCGTGATGCTCTCTGATTCCCCCAGGGCCCCTGTCCTAAGCCCAGCCTGACAGCCTCATGATCGAGAAGGCACTGCAGAGCAAGGGACTTACCTCCTGGACACACAGGTGGACTACATTTCCCAGCCTCCCTGGCAGGCCCTTGTGACCGTGTGACAAGGTGTTGGTCAAAGGAATGTGGGCAGAAATGAGGCACATTTCCCTAGGCCAGGCCCACAGAAATCTACTGGGCGACCTCTCACTTGCAAGCATCAGTCTGCTCACTGGATGGTGGTGCCCTAGGGCAAAGTGGGAAGCTACGTGCAGAAGATCTCAGAGTCTGGGTCTCCGAATGAGTGCATGGAGCAGAGACCCCCACGGACACCTTCCCCTCCCCCTGGGGTGAAATGTAAACAAGAATAAAACTTCGAGAGAGTTCAGCCACTGAGACGTCAGGGTTTTCTGGCACAGCAGATGTATTACCTCAGCTACAGTGGGGCAAAAAGTGGACAGTTGTGAATATGTGAAACAGTTTATTCTTGTATTATTATTTACTAGTTATTGTATCGTTTTCCACACAAACAACTGGAACCTATTTTTCTCCACCCTGTAATACGGGCTCTCAGTTGAAGTCACTTCAGGTCCAGGGCCCAGCTGAGCCTCCCCCTCTCCCGTCACCCTCCCCATGTGCTGCAGAAGGGGAGGGACAGCAGGTGGATGGAGATGCTTGAGACTGGGGGCCCTGCCCATGTGGTTCTCAGTTGCCAGACTCTAGACCCCCAGGACCCTGGGAGAAGGCACAGGGCCCCCAACCACTGCCTGTAAAGCCCTGTGCCCCACTGCACCACCATGGATTCTGCAAAGAAAGTGCTGCTGGGGCAGAGTCTTCACAGACTACCAGCCTCCCTGGCCAATCCTCAGGAGGAGATCAGTGTCCCTGTCCCAGCCCTCGGACTGGGTCCTGTCTCCTGCTCTGGGTCACCTGAGACCCGGGAGGAGGGATTGCACGTGCCCACTCATGTCAGCTGGGGGTATCTTCTGGGGAGTTGGGGAGCAGGCCGGCTGCCACCTGGTCCTGGTGCCACAGCTGCTCTGCCAGGCTATTAAGCACATGGGCAATGTCGACCAGCCCGGCCCGCCCGTCCAGCGTGCGCCCGTCAGCCAGCCGCCGCCCTGGCACACTCTTCACCCGCAGGAGGGGCAGCTCCCAGGCCTGCCGGAAGGCTGTGATGTCGCGCTCAGGCACGTCCGTGTGCATGTACTGGTCAAATCTGGAGGATGGTCAAGGTCAGGTGTCTCTGCTAACCCCCCCATCAAACCCAGCCTTCTCCCTCCTTCCTGGAGCTCCACACCCAGGGTCTGGGGGAGGCCCTGCTGCAGCCTTGAAGATAAAGCCCGTGGGGCTGGACCCCACGGCAGGGCAGGGGCAGGGGCAGGGTCCATGTCTTGCCAAGTGTGGCCCCTGGTCGTCTTAGGGGCCACCGAAGGATACTTGGAGCCAATGACCATCCTGACGACACCAGGGGTCTCGCCTGCGACGCGGGTCAGCTGTCCAGGGAGGTCTTCGAAGGAGGCACGGTCAGTGAAAGAGAACAGGAAGAGGAAAGCATCTGTCTTCTCCTTACAAGCCTGGGGATGGAGAGGCCAATTCAAGGCTGTAACCACGGGACCAGAACCCTCCCATCTGCTGCAGGGCCCAACTTTCACAGACTGGGAAACTGAGGCCCAGAGCAGTAAGTGGCTGGCCCCAGGGCAGAGCTTGGGCTGGGACCCAATCCCCACTGCCAGCTCAGAGCTTGCCTGGCTAGGGCAACACCCTCAGCCCATTCATGCTCGATTCTGGCTTCTGCACACCCAGCAGGCTGGGCTCAGATACCTGGACTCAGAGGCCCACCCCAGACAACCAGCCCCTCCGGGACCCACCCAGGCCCCCCTCCTGCTCACCGGCAGCATGTGATCAAACTTTTTGAGCGCAGACTCCCCGCAGTCCCAGAACTCAAAGCGGAACATGATGACCCGGTCACTGACCTGCAGCTTGGCCGGCCAGAATACCACGGTGGTCTGGATGCCTGGGGAGGCCAGGGTCAGCCACTTAGCATAGGAGAGGCAGAGGTGGAGAGAGATTGGGGGCGGGGAAGGAACAGGAAGACTGCATCCCTGCCCTGGGGGGTCGGAGTCTGGCTGGGAAGGCAGAGTCCCTGACCTGGGAGCATTCAGTCTGATGAGGGAACCCAACCTGCCCTGGAGGAGCCTCCAGCCCACCAGGGAGCTACGGCCCTGGCCCTGGCCATGACAACAAAGCTGCACTCGTATGTACAAGGGGACCTGAACGTCCCGGGATACGGGAGGATGTTGCAAGGTGATGGCCAATCAGCACCCAGGGGAAGGAAACAAGATTAGTGTTTCCTGAGCACCTACTTTGTGCCAACTCCATGCTAGGCACATTGCCGCCACCGTCTCTAGCACCAGCCTCCCAACAACCCCACAGGATTGATGCTGCCATCCCTGTTGGATGCAGGAGCCAATGTAAGCTCAGAGAGGGGACGTGACTTTCCAAGCCTGCAGGGCAAATGGTGGGGCTGATTCAAACCCCGGGCCTGTGGTCCAGGGATAGTCTCCTCTCCACCCCGGGGAAGGCCTCCAAGGAGGGACTCACCAATGGTCTCATGGTGTACCACGGGCACCTCCAGGCCAGCTAGCTTGGCCACCAGTGCTGTCTTGCCCACGCCACTCTTCCCAGACACGAAGATCTTGTAGCTGGCTGTGTCAATGGCCACGGCTGGGGGCAGCACCGGTCGCTCAAGTAGGCCTGGGGCAAGAAGGGGGCCCCGTGGGGTCAGGTTGTCCCACCTGGTCTTGCCTAACAGACCCTGAGTGGCACAACCTCGCATCTAAGGGCTTTTCCAGTGCCAGCCATCTGTGGTTCTCCCTGCCCGTTACAGAGGCCCAGGAGGCCAGCAGCACCCCTGGACGCGCAGCTCTGCAGAGAACGCCTGTGCTCTGCGAGCTGGGCCGAGGCCCACTCCAGATGACACCAAATTATTTTTTTAAGTGTGATGCATGAGGTAGTTTTTACTCACATTATTATCACATGTTCCAGATTTCTTTGTCACTAACATTCTAGATTTCTCACACATAGAAGCAAGGTGAATCATAATTCTTTCTTTAGTAGAGAAATTTCAGCAAAAGTATTCTCAATTACTATAAACTCCTTAGAGTCAATACAGCAAGAGCTTTATGAACGTTTTCATTTTCAAACTTGCAAAAGAAAAGTCTAAATTGTGATATGTCTGTAGACATAGGGCCTCAAAGTCCTAAGTTGTGGGTTGCCCTCTCATTCTCCAGTTTTAAGCCTTTGGGGGCGTTGTCTCTCCTGGGCAGAGCTGGACTCTCGCAGCTGATGCCAGTCGCTTCGCTAGCCCAACCTGGGAAACACGAGTGGCTAGCCCTGGAGAGAGCAGGGTGTGAAAGAGGCCTGTGTCTGCTCACCAGTCCTAACGAGTCTGTTAGAGCTGCTGTGAGAAGCCGAAATGGGAGTCTACTGTGTAACCTGCCCAGCAGAGGGCCTGGCACAGGGTGAGGACTCAGTCAACAGCCTCTCTGGTAACAGTAGTTCCTGGCAGGGTTTCGCCTGTTTCCACGTTCCTGGCTCTGATGATGGAAGTAGCTCTTAGGAGATTCTGGGGAGGGGGCCCCACGGATAGTCCAGGGGTCCCCAAGGCTGGAGAGTGCAGTGTGGCAGGCACTCACTGCCCTGCTTCTCAGCTCCCCCAAGGGAGCGACAGGTGACACTGATCTCCCTGAGGAATAGCAGGTGCCAGGTTTGGGGTGGGGGGTGGGGGGAGTTGAGGGGACTTACCAAACACCCGCCTGCGGTTCTTGCGCAGGATGCAGGCCAGGTACTCCTTGCCCTCGGCGCTTTCATGCCAGTCTGGGACAATCACTGAGCCCGGGGCGGGTGGTCTGGCCATGGCTGGGCACCCGACGGGGTAGGGAGATGGCAGAATGCTGAAAGCGAGGGAAGGGACAGGGTGACTGTCCCAAGCTGGACCTGTGATCCCTCTTTACCTGCCGTCTGGCTCGCTCCCTCCTTGGGTGGTGGGGCAGTCTGGAGCACCAGCCTCCTTATTATCCCAATTACCATTTTGGGAGTCCACGCTCCGTTTCACTGTCCTGGGGGGCAAGGGGGGGTTACTCATCCCTGTCTACCTCTTATTACCCAGAAGGTACAATTCCATAGTCTCTCCTACCCCGTATCGCTCCCTGGTGGCGGGCAGCCAGCCCATTTATTGCCCTGAGAGTATTTACACAGCTCCTCAGTCCCTTGTCGCCTCCGGGAGGAGTCACACGGCCTTACTTCTCCTCGGCCTCCTCGATACTGACTCCCGGGGTCAACCAGCCCTCACCATCAGCAGTCCCCGCGGGCGAACAGGACAGTGTGGTGAAGGTCCCTTTAAAAGTTCTTCCTGCGCTCCTGCCGCCCAGCCCGCAGGGGCCCGCTTCCGCCCGGCCTGCGACCGGCTTCGGTGCGTGCCGCCCGGAACAGGAGGTGCCTGTGTGGAGGTGTTGTCATGACAACGCCAGGGGGCGGGGTTGAGTTGCAGAGTTCGGGCGGGAGTGGTCTCTCCAGCATCAGCCGCTATCTCCGTGCACCTTGGACAGGGCCTTCCCCTCCGACCAGGGGTCTTCTCCTCCATTGCTTAGTTGGAGCCCCAGTTTTTCCTCCGAAACTGAATTAAATCTTCCTTCTCCAGGAGGAGAGGGTCCGCTGCCTCTCTGCTCCCATTCCCTCTGCTATGAAGTGGAGGTGAAATACTATTACCTTCTCGGGTTCTCTACACCAGTGCGCGGTCCACAGCAATGCTCACTAAGTGCTATTACCACACTATCGATCCTGCCGGGCAGGTCCTCGAGATGACTTGCACACCTCCGCCTTCACGGAGGGGAAAAGCAGCCCAGAGAGATTAAGGGATTTGCTCAAGATCTTAAAATACGAGTCAGAGGCCCACTGGGTTGTACTTACCAGTCATTTGTTGATTGAATGATTCATCCCATTCATTCAACAAATAATTACTCTGAGCTCAGCCTGGTCTAGCTGCTGGGAATACACGGGTAAACAAGAAGTCCCTGCCCTGCCGTCGCTGACAGTTCAGCACCAAGGCCATGAACCCTTCCGCACCGTCCCAACATTGGGCTCTGGGTCTCTCACCTGAAGGAGTGTGCTCAGCAAATGCCTGTTTAGCTGGCCAGGGTGTAGGTGGGTCATTACGGAGAGGTTGCCTATTACAGGTAATTTTTACCAGTGGCCTCTCACAATGCCTTCAGGTAGGGCAAATCGCTGTTATGTAAGAAATAACCTATGGGTTAACCTTTACTAAAGGCCAGCTAAGTGCCAGACAGTGGGGGCTGTGCAGAGGCCGCCTCGTTTGATTCTATAAAGAAGCCTGTGTAGGAGATATTATTATCCCTCTTTTCCTTCACAGCTGAGGATGCTCAGAGACAGTGGGAACGCTGGATTCAGAACCCAGGGTTTCTGAACTCGAAGTATGTATCTGTTCAGCCAGATTGGGTCTTTTATTTTTCAAACTTTCCCCCAGCTATCCTGGCTGGTGTGGCTCAGTGGATTGAGCGCCGGCCTGCGAACCAAAGGGTCGTGGGTTTGATTCCCAGTCAGGACATGTGCCTGGGTTGTGGTCCCCAGTAGGGGGCACAGGAAAGGCAATCATAGTAATGTTTCTCTCCCTCTCTTTCTCCCTCCCTTCCCCTCTGTCTATAAATAAATAATTTTTTTAATTAAAAAAACAACAACTTTGCCCCAGCCCCTAGGAGGGCTGTTCCTAGTAAAGCTGGAAGCAGCCACAGGGCCACAATCCCACCAATCATGGCGGCCCATTATGTCCAGTGGTGTGGAGGGGACAAGGATGTGTAAGACAGGGCACTTCCCTGAACTTGCTGCCACTGCAGCTAGGCAGAGATACAACAAACAAATACAGGATTCTGTGCTTGAAACTCAGTTCCCCTTCCTGTGGCCCTCGCTGGATCTGCCCGGAGTCAGGGTACTTCACAGCTGTGGTCTCTCCATGGGCCAGCAGTGCCTCGGTGGCTGGGCTCAGAACTGACTCACCTCCAGGTTTCCAGACCTCACACCCAGCCCTGTGCTGACTTGCCTTGCGGTGGACTCAGGGAAAGTGTAAGGAAATGAAGCAGCTTGGTGGAGTGAGCTTGCCCATTAACCTGGAGGTCAAGGTGTGAAGTCTTTCCATGCACAGGGAGGGAGGCTGGTGGTCAGAGCTGGTGGTGGCCAGAGGGTTAGTCTCAGGAATCAGTCTTGACTGCCTTCAGGAGCTCCTAGAGAGGACACTTCAGGGAGCATCAGGAGACTGTTTGAAACATGGGTTCTTGGGCTCCGTCCCCCAGAGATTCTGTTCCAGGGCATCGGATGGGTTTGTGCGCCTGCACCTGTTACGAGAACACTGGGCACTCTGGGAAGCTAAGCTCTGTACCAGTCTGCTAGGGCTGCCGGAATGGATTGCTGGGGACTGGGTGGCTTAAACAACAGAAACTTACTTTCTCACAGTCTGGCAGCTAGAATTCAAGATTAGGGTGTCAGCAGGCTTGGTTTCTGGTGAGGCCTTTCCCTCTGGCTTGTAGGAGGTGGCCCTCTCACTGTTTCCTCATGTGGCCTTTCCTCTGTGCACGCAGTCTTTTTTAAAAAAATCTTATGTATTGATTTGAGAGAGAGAGAGAAACATCAGTCTGTTGTTCCATTTATTCGGTCATTTATTGATTTTTGTATGTGCCCTAAGGATTGAACCCGCAACCTTAGTGCATCCAGATGATGCTCCAAACAACTGAGCTACCTGGCTGGGGCATGTGCGTGCACTCTCTTCCTCTTTTTATAAGGATACCAGTGATACTGGATTAGGGCCCCATAATTATGATCTCCAAATAAGTCATATTGGGGTTTAGGGCTTTGACATACAGATTTGGTGGCAGGTACACAATTCAGGCCATACTAGAGTCCACAAACCTAATTTAGATAAACTTTGCTGCTGAGGAAAAGAGGCCAGTCAGCAGTTGGGACCTGGCAGTGGGATGGTCAGAACTGAGTTTCAGAAGGATGCTTGTGAATCCATTTTGGTCTACTGAGTTCCCCTCGCCTGTGCCCCTTTGACCCTTAAGTAGTATGTTGCCTTAATTGAGTTGCTTCTCCTCTTGAGGCCTCAGGTGAAGCAGGTGACCGTCTACCGAAAGGCCCCTTGAAGGTAGAACCTTCTGATTAATCCACTCTTTTCTTCATGGTCTGGTCTTTCCCCTAAGTTGACTGAACACATGCTGGGCAAGGCCCCATGAGGTCTTGAGAGGAGGGCTTACCAAGACAGGGACACAGCCACCAGCCGCCAGTAGGTGGCCCAGTTGGGCAGACTCCCACACAGGCCAAAGCCCTGGATGGTAGGGGCAGGGGCAGGTGGGCTCCCCGGGTGGGCGGGAGGTCAGTGGAGAAAGGCCACGGTCAGATTTGTTTTACCTCTTGCCTGGCCCAGGCAGCTGCTTCTGTCCGAGTTCCTCTACCTGCCTTCTGGGATGCCACACAGGGGCCGGAGTGACGGTGTCGGAACATAAGTCCGGCAGTACCACACCGGTGATTAGAGTCTTCACTGCACTCAGAATAAAACCCAAACAACGTGCCTTCAAGGCCTTCTGTGACTGGCCCCTGATCTCTCGCTTTTCATTCCAACCGCCATCCTCTTCTCCTGGCCTTTTCCTGTGCCCCTGTAGGACTTCTGCCTTGCAGTTCCCGGCACCTGCAGCTCTCTGCACCGGGCCCAGCACCTCATGTGGGCGGCTGCTTCCCCCCCATCGGGTCTCGGGCTGAATGTGGCTGCACAGAGACGTCTTCCCTGCCACCGCTCCAGGATTTGCCCCAGGCTTGCTCTCTCACACCACCCTGTTCTTGACCTTGACATTTTAAAATGTGTTGTCTGTCTCCCCCACCTGGACATAAGCTCCCTGAGGATACCGGCCAAGGTTTTGTGTTGTCGTATCCCTGTATTACTTTCCTAGAGAGGACTGCAGGCTGGGCAGCTTCAGAAATGCATGCAGTCCTGGAGGTTAGCAGTTGGAGGTCAAGGTGTTGGTGGGGCTAGTCCTTCTGAGGGCAGAGGGAAGACCTGCTCCAGGCCCACCTGCCTCTGTGGCGGGCAGGTGTCTTCACATCGTCTGTCCTCTGTATGAGTCTATGTCCAGATTTCCTCCTCCTATCAGGACAGCAGTCGTGTTGGTTTAGAGTCCACCCCAATGGCCCGCTTGCACTTTAATTGCCCCAGCAAAGCCCCTACGTGCCAATGTGGTCACATACTGAGGTGCTAGGGTTAGTGCTTCAACATTTCAATTTTCCCGGAGGGCATAATTCAGCCCCTGATAATCCCTACTCCCTGGAAATCTGTCTGACATATAGTAAAACTTTATAAAAATGTGTTGACTGACAACTGGCTAGGGCTGCAGCTTGGAGAAGGGCCTGCAGAGGGAGAGCCTGGAAGGGCCAGTGAGGCCGCAGGGTGGTCATTCCTGGCGTGAGTGGGCTAGGACATGTATTTGTGGGATATTACGAGCACTCCCTGCTCAGGCCTGACACTGGGAGGAAACAGTGAGACTCTGACCTTGCCCTTGGGTATTCCACATGCTTTGGGAATAAAATCAAAGAACTAGGCCACTACACTGAGAAGCAGGGCAGCAGGGTAGAGAGGAGGGGCAGATTAAAGATGTCCAGATTCCATTTTTAAACACAGGATTTGGGTTTGGAGCTGCCAGATCATGCCCAAGGAGTTCTTGAGGCTGCAGTGTGCCAGGCCTGGGCTCAGGGCTTGGCAGCAAGGTTTGTGTCCTTGACCCGGACGGCCTCCTGTGTCACTGCCCTGCCTAAAACCCTCTGGTGGCTTCCCACTGCGCCCAGAGTAATGGCTGTGTGTCTGTGCCCCAGGACTCGGTATGAGCTCAGGGCACATGCGCTGAGAATGAACGATCTCCCGACTGGTCCTGGGCTCTCCTGGTCCTCCCGTGGGTGGGGGCAGCCCAGGACCCTCGGCTCTGGGGCAGGAGCTTCCTTCTTCCTTCCAGACTTCTGCCTGGTAAGGCCTGGCCCTGCGCCCTCCCCTTTCCTGCAGCGGGTAAGCAGACAAGTTCCCTGGTGGGGGCATGGCACACTCTACCAGCCTTTTAGACATTTACTTAAAACATCAGCTGAGCTTTGTGCCTGCTGACAGAGCCTGGGCCCAGAGCCCAGCCCCGTGGGGGAAACATGGGCTTTCCCACAGGTGGGGGTAGAGAGGGCAGGCGGGCCAGCCTGGCAATGGTGCTCAGAAGCATGGGAGATGCCAGAGAAGTGGTCCTACCCAGGCTTTACCAACAGGTTGGGGGAAAATGGGCATTTTTCTCCTCCAGCATTTTGTTTCCTCAAGGCTGCCTCTGACAGAGCACCCAGGACTCAAAGCCTTTCACAGGGCGCCCCCAGGTGATATTTTGGGGAATCACATCCATTTCCTACATGAACAATTACTGCTGGTTCCAGCTAAACTGCTAACCTGTGAGGCTGGCAGCATCATTGCCATTTTACTGATAAAACTGAGACTCAGAGGGGTGGTCAAAGTGACAGGGTCAGCTTTTTAACCAAGATTTTTCCTGGTCCAAAGCCAACGCCTATGTCCCTGTCCTGCATCCTCTCTAGGAAGTCCTTCAGGAGCCCAAAGAATGCCTCAAGGGTTGCAAGGGCATCTAGGACTCCCTTGGCTCCACTCTTGATTTAATGCATAAATCAGCTGTCACCCCAACCCATGCAATTATTCCTCTCTGCTTGAACACTTCCAGCAATGGGGAAATCATTACCTCACAAGGAATCCATAAGAATGTGAAACTGCGTTTGTTGGTACACTGTAGAGAGGCAGTAGGGGATAGTTATGGCCATGGAACAGAAGGCAGACCTTCTGGGGTGGACCTCAGCTGGGGATGCTCCCCTCTACCTGGGGGAGATGGGAAGGCACAGAAAAGCCAGGGTAAACCCTAATCACGGGTGGCCGCACTGTAATCAGGCCAGCCTGCCAGATGTGCAGGTGATGCCTTGGGTCCTGCCTGGGCCTGAGGGCACTCAAAGCCCAGATCAGGGTGACTCGAGGGCATCTTGGGCCGAAGAGCTACTTGGGGTAGTGACATGTGCAGTCAGCAACTCCCGTCTGTCAGTGATTCCTACGCTGCCATCCCAAAGAGCCAGTGGGAGAGGAGCTAAGACCTGAGGAGGAAGGACAGCCTGGAACTGCCTTTTCCCCAGCTAGCTGCTGTAGCTTAGACCTGAATGTGTGCAGGCCTCTGGTCCTTTGGTACCCACGGAGAGGCCAGGGAGTGAAGGGCTAGGCCTGCACAGGAAAGCAGTGGCGGCCAACTCCTGCAAGGCCTTAGGTGAGTCATGATGGTTTCTGAGCTGTGTTCTCAACATTAAGGTTTCTTCCCAACTCAGCAATCCCCTCTTCTCTGCTCCCACATGCTCTGACCTGGGGCCGACCACATCGCTGTCTTCATGATCTAATCGCCTTCACAACAGGGCATGCGCATTGTGGCCTCTGGCTCGGACGGATGGAGTCAGCATGCTAGGCTGGGCACGGAGGGCCTTCCCAGGACCACCCATCACCCCTGGCACCCTCCGCACTGACCATCCCATAGACTGATGAGCCAGACAATGCGTGGATTCCACTTGTTACACAGAACTGACTGTAACAAAGTTCTTCCCAGCGACCCTGAAATCTCGTCCCTGGGGCTTCTCCCCACTTGACTTTGTACAGCCCGACCCTTCCACAAGGGCAACAGTGGAAGCATTCAAAATAATTGCTCTACCTCCATCACTGCCAACACAGTAGCTGTCAGCACATGGTGCTGGGCCCTTTGCACCCAAGGCCCTTCCTCACATCACACTCTATTTTGCAGTGTGCCATAAAGTACAGAAAACAGCGTGGCCAGCATCAGACCACATTGCTAGAAATCAAAGTTTTGCCCTGACCCGCGTGGCTCAGTTGGTTGAGCAATTTCCCACAAAGCAAAAGGCCACTGGTTCGATTCCCAGTCAGGGCACATGACTGGGTTGCTGGCAAGTCCTGGTTGGGGTGCATGCAAGAGGCAACCAATTGATGCTTCTCTCACATATTGATTTCGCTCCCTCTGTTCTCTTCTCTAAAGAATAAATAAGAGAAATCAAAGTGTCATCGGGGAGCCTGGGACAGGAGCAGTAGGCCTATACAAACTGAGCCTGGAACAGGGCTGGTGATCCACGTGTACTGAGTGCACAGAATGAAACAGTGCTCAGCACGAAGCCCCAGGAGTGTGAGAAACCAGCACATACTCAGCCAATCGCTTCCAGGCTTTTAGCACCAGGCTCCTCCTAGGTCCCCACACAAGTGGGCAGACTCATGTCGGCTCCCAACTGAGAGCCAACTAAATGTATCTTTGAATCCAGGGGAAGAATGTACCAGAGGCTGAATGTGACTGGCAAACCAAAGAAGAAAGCCTGAAAGGGAAATTAAACAACGGACAATTCTGACCTGATTTATGGCAGCAGCTGCTACTTACTGCTCTCGAGAGGCAAAGGCCTCTGAGGTTCTCACGGCATCTAAAAGATGACCCTGACAACTGCAGACACGCATAATCTTTAGTGTGGGCATGTGCCCAGCAATTCCCATACTGAGCCCAGCCCATTCCTTCAAGGTCCCGTATCTTCCTCAAGGGCTAATTGTAAGTAAGAGCCACCATTTTTTTTTAGCACCTACTCTGTGCCAGGCACTGAGCTAGTGCTTTTCACATTCAACTTCACTTAATTCTCATGATGCTGTAAAAGAAAAATAACTATATTCATGGGAGAGGAAATTTGTAACCAAGGCTGAACTATAAGTGGGGGGAGGCGGGGAGTAGAGCCCAGGCCTTTAGGCTTCAGGGTGGCGTTCCCAGGCACAACTCGCTATGCTGTTTCCAGGCCCTGGAGCCTTGTATCCCACCTTTGCTCAGGAGGCCACCTTGGTGTAGATGTCAACCTGGTCCCCGGGGCTCTGCTCCAAGCTCAGCAGCTCGCTTGGGTCCCCACTGCAGGGGGCACTGAGGCTCTGAAACACCAAGTCCTTCCAGCATGACGGAGAGAGCCGCTTTGGTATGAAGTGACGTTGTCCTCAGGGAAGGACAACTCCCTGCCGCCACCCCCACACACAGCTCTCCTGGAGAGGGACAGCTTTCCGACTACACTTCCAACTTCACTCGCTTTCCATCACGGTTTTGTTTCTTTCCTACCAATAAAACAGTTCAGACGATTCTGTCTATTTTGTTTTATTTGTTAAATTGCTAAAAAGTCATCAGGGGAAAACAACAAAAAATTAAATTGACAGAGATTTAAATATCAATGAAATCATATCCACTTTTCATTCCTACACAAGTATGTGCCTAAAATGATCCTCAGGGTAAAGCCACCCGGGACCCCTGAGTTTTATGGGAAACATCGCTCAGCACCAGCTTCGCCAGGGCACACCAGGTGTGCGCTGGCAAGAACCCTGGTTGGTGGGAGGGGAGCAGAGCTAGGAGAGAAGAGCAGAGATGGAGGCAAAGCCTCGGATTTGCTCTGACTTGACAATGACCATGGTGAGAGGGAGCCACTTACTGGTGACCATGCAAACATGCCTTCTGTAGTTTGTGGGGAGGCAGCACGGAACCCAGGCCTCGAAACTCAGCCTCCTTGCCCC
Source organism: Tonatia bakeri (assembly GCA_004024845.1). NCBI lineage: Eukaryota > Metazoa > Chordata > Mammalia > Chiroptera > Phyllostomidae > Tonatia > Tonatia bakeri. The sequence continues at coordinate 182,652 of PVIA01002784.1, forward strand.
TGGGTGTGTTCAGCTCCTCCCCACGGACTTGCGCGCTGGCCAGAGACCACAGATAATGCGGAGCAGAGCACACCACCATGCTGGGATCGCCACACGGACAAGGACAGATAACCCAATCAGGAATATCACTTTCAAGGGGAAGGAAAGAAGCAAAGCAGAAGGAAACCCAGGAAGATACAGTGAGAAGGAAGGGAGGCATCCCTTTACTCTCCATCAGCTGGTGGCTTTCTGTCCTCCAACGTCAAGATTTCTTCTGTTGTTTTTTTTTCCTCCCTTTTTTTTTTAATTTTAAAGAGTTCCAACACAGTTCTTAGGATAGTTCATAGTTTCAGCTCTTGATATAAAACCCAAACATTAAAGTCAAATCAATCCACAGAGGGCAGGGAAGAAAATAAGCCCAGTAGGGCCTTACAACTAAATTTAAGCTTTTTCGGCACCTAATCTGTGCTCCAAAAATGTGGGGTGGGGGAGGTTGTGGAGCCCACCACCCAAACGTAGAGTAAGGGTGAAAATATGAACAGAAACACAGAACCCTCTCTGCTGCCCAGACTGCAACATGAGAAAACAGGACGCTCTGTCCAAGAGGGTGGGAAGAAACTCAGGCTCTCACTTGAGGTCAACAAGGTGGCCGGGGAAGTCAGTATGACACGGGGGCTCTCAAAGGCACACTTGCAGGAATGGAAGGGGTTAAAGCTTCAAGTAGAAACAAAATGTACTTTAAATACTTAAATACTGATAAATATTTCCTTTAGGTGCTCCTGAGGGTTTAAAAAAAATATTTTGTCTCATTTTTCTCAGTGAGTTTTAAGACAAAATTGGCATCATGTTAAAACTGGAGATGTGGTTAAATCAGATCTGCCTGAAGCATCCAAGGCGCTGTGGAAACGGTCACCTTGGCTGAGACGCCGGAAGTTCCGCCCCACGTGTGGCTTCTTGGGCCTGAGGAGGCCATCACCTTGACTGTGCTGAGTTGCTCTCCTAAGGTACATGTTCACGGTGCCCCAGAGCCACCAAGACCAACACCACTGGGCAGACACGAGGCAGATTTTTCTCGAAGAGCTGTAAACAGATGGTCTGGTTCCGAGGGGTGCGGGCAGTCCGGGGATGCCAGGGAGTTCTGAGGAGCCGGGCTACCTTCTAAAGGAATCCTCTCCGTTATCTGCCTACTTGGGGAAAGCAGAAGGATCGACAAGTTAACAGCTGGCTTAGGAAGGCCACGGGACAAAAGGAAAGATTACAAAGCTGGGATTCTGCACTTTCAGGCTTCCAAATACTTTAAATTGAAATGGGAAATGAGTTCGGAGGCACTGTCCCATGCACGAAGGCGATGTCCTACACAAGGTTTGCCAAAGTGGCTGATCTTTCAGGCCAGCTTTCTCTGGTGAAGAAGGACCCCACGTGATCTAACAGTCTTTGCCAAAAAAGGGCCGGCAGCAGCCCCGGAGCAGGAAGTCTGGAAAGCTACGTGTTGAGCTAGGAGCAGCTGGACACCACAGTAAGTAGGCACGTGGTAGTCCCCTCATCTGAGGGAGCACAGAAAGCCGTTTCTGGAACACATGCCCCCCTCTGTGAGCAGGCCCTTCCCTGGGCCTGGCACCAGGGGGCTCTCCCACCAAGACTGCACTGTAAAAGCTGATGGTTAGGGGAAAGGACTCGACACCACGTAATGAAGCGGGAGCGAACACACCTATCAGACAGACTGCTGAGTGCGGGCTGAAAGCCAGGACCCAGGGCCAGCCGTGGGCCGTACTTGGGAAACGCTAACAAGAAAAAGGAGAGTGCGGGGATGGGAAATGCAATGTTTTGAAGTTTAAATCTTAAAAGACAAAATAAAAATCCTCTTTTCATTGATGAGAAGTCATGAAAAATTATCAAAAATCCACACTTAAGTGGTTCCAACGTGTCCAGGCCATGGTTTTAGAGACCACGTAACTTCCTGCATCAACCAGAGAAATCCCCCAGCTGGTTGCAACTTATCTCAGAAATGACATAAAAAACCCCAAACCTTGTCTGGGTGACACAGGAACAAGATCATCACAAAGAAGGAGCTGCTGCCAAGGTCAAACATGCATCGAAGAGGTCAAGCCTCATGACACTCAACCCAATCACTGGGTGACAGCCAGGCAGAAAAATGCATGTCACAGCAAGGGCAAAAGTAATGTCTAGAAGGAACTGTTGATGGGTGTCCACTGTGCTCTGGAAGTAAAAAGCAGCTCGTAAGAAAAAAATAGTAGATGATGCTTCAAGGGTCTCTCACGACACTGGCATCTTGAAATTCCCTACCGGCCCCTTAGTGACACCAGAGAGAGCATTCTAGAAATACTTCAAGAGATCTCTCTGGGCACTTGAGCTTTATAAAAGAAACAAAAAGTAAGAAAGATTTTAGAGCTTAAAAAATCTCCATATGCCAAAAAAAAAAAAAAAAAAAGAGAGAGAGAGAGAGAGAAGAAAAGAAAGGCAGCTTCTGAAGATCAAGTTTTAAGGGGAAGGAAAGAACAAGTGTGGTTTTTGGCAACTTGCAATCAAGCACGATTGTCAGGAAATTCCATGATCAGACACTGACATGTTTTCCAGGACACAGAGGGAGCACTTAAAATACCAAAAGACACTAGGTGGACAGGTGTCGCTGCATACACGCTGTTTCACGAGGGTCCTGGCACACAAATGTGGACCAAAATCCTTTGCTGGGCAACTGCCCCCGGTCCCAGAGGGCAGAAGGAGCCAGGCGTAAGACACCGCCGCACAGAGAGGTTTCCACAGACTCCGTGATCTGCGAGAAGGGGAAGGACAGCTCTCTACGGGTTACTTTTACCCTGCCAGTGCCTGGAGCACATGCGTCTGGAACCTCCGCTGGTGCGTCTGCCGCAGGACCTTCCTTTTTCCGACTCTGAGAAGGCCACGTGAAGATTTACAGCGGGCTCTTCGGTTCCTCTAGGAAAGCTCTGGTATTAGTCTGTTCCCTAAATTCTTGGTCTTGTTACCAGCAAAGTAGAAAAAGGCAACACAGCCTCTGCTAAAACACAGCAACGATTTTGTCTGAACCAGGACAGAGATCCTCTCCCTCTTTGTAAACAGAGTTGGCTATATAATATCTATTTATATATAATTTTTCTTAATGGAGATTTGATCCCAGCCTGGAGTGAGTGAGGTTGGGAATTGGGTTTTGGTTTATGGGAGTAATTCTGTCCTTTGTTTTCCCTAGTTCTCAGTCCGAACACTTGCACGCTGGAAAATTCCAAATTAAAAGCCAAAGAAAGGGAGAGGGGTTTACAACATATTATCTCTTTGCTCGAACAAAGTACAAGGCGTTTGTTTTTGGATAGTACTTCACATTCTGTTTTTTGTCCATGAGTCCTCCGAATATGATGAGTTCGCCCCTGCCTTGTACCACTGTGTGCAGGCTGGTTTCGGGAGGTCCGACCACGGAACTGCTATTAAATACTTTCCACTTGACCCGCCCCTTCTCCTTGGTGTCTTTAATGTCCAGCACATACATCTGCATGGGCTTGCAGTTCATACTCTGGTACAAGGGTTTGCCCACATTTAGGGACTGTGGAGGGTGGTGGCCCAGGCGGCGGGCAATAGGAGGTAAGGAATGTCCATCTCCTTGGGCGGGCCCTGGCCGGGGAACAGGCACCGTCTCTCCACTGCTCAGGTTCTGACTCCCTGGGGAGCCTGGAGAAGATCCCAGAGGAGGACTTAGGGCTGCGGAGGCCGAGGGGCCTTTGGATGACATTGCTTTGATGGCTTCTAGGCTCCGACGCAGGGCGCCTGGGGAGACAGCCCCTGCGAGGGCACTGGCCACATGTGGCGGGGTGTGCACACCATTCGCCTGCTCGGGAAGGTGCCTCACACTTCCCCCGGCTGTCCTGCTGTCCACACTGTCCATGTGACTGCTACTGGAAGTGGGTTTCAGATCCCAGTTTAGATCTATTGATCCTAATCTCAGATCTTTCTGATCTGGTAGTGACCCTCGTCGCGGGGCCAAAGAAAGTCCCATTTTTAGCTCATACCCTTCGGTGGTAGACGGAGTGCTAGGAGACATGGCCTGTACAGGGCTGTCCAAGGAGGAGCCACCTATGGCTGCTGTTCCTGGAGATAAACTGCCACCATTGAGGACGGGAGAGCCATCTCCTCTGGCTGGGGAAAGGCTTCCTTCCCGGGAACCTGAGGGGGTCTGCCTTTGAGCTCTGGGCCTCAGAGTTCCCCAGCGGCCGTTAACACAAGGAGCTTCATCCATGCTCCTTACTGGCGACTGCGAGCGGTACTCTCGGGTTTCAGGAACCAGGGCTGGAGGAGTAGCACTGATAGGTGATGGGCGAGAGTTCAAACTGGGGCTGAGTGGGGCTCTTCCACTGGGAGCCTGGCTGAAGACCACCACACACTGCCCCACCTGGAAGACAAAAGACTTGTGCTCAGTTCTGATCATTCATTCAATTATCAAACATTTTATCACGAGCATCTGGGACACGCCAGGCATTTTACCGGTACCTGAGATAGAGATGAAAATAACATGGTCTGCTTTCCAGGTCAGAAGGGCAGACAGACATGGGAGCAATCTGTTGCTCTAGCATGACATGCGCTAGCATTAGAATTATGTTTACAGAACAAGGACAGAGTGGAGGGGGGAATCAGTTTTTGTTTGCGGGATCCTGCAGAAAATTCTGTAGACAAAGAGACGCTTAAAGCTGGGACTTAAAGGATGAGGGGGGCCCACTAAGTTTTTTCTTCTAGTGATTCATAATGTGAGAATCTCCCAAGGAGCTATGGTTAAGATCTACCTATTTTGTGACATCCAGATGTCTTAATTTTCTATACAAATTTGCTTGGAAATCTGACAAGTTAACTTGGTTTTACATTTCGGGACCTCTCCGCCTATTGGACTGTCAGTTGCCCGCTTACCCGGCAAGCTGGATGGCACCACAGCTCTGGGGCCCCGTGATCTTCATTTTCTACCTTGAGTGGCTGCCAGGCCCAGGGACTCGAGTGCATGTGCAACAACCAGGCATCCTTGAACAGCTGTAAGAGAAGGATCAACAGCAGGACTCAGGAGTGGCTCCTGTTACAAAGCATACACAGATCTCAAATCTCAAGGTTGTGCCATCTGGTCTCGACAGTGTATGGGCTCTTCAGACAGAATAGCAAAATCTTTGTTACTCATTCATCTGTGCCTTTGCTCATTCATATATTATCATTGGCCAGGCACAAAAAATGTGCTTGTGACCCATGGAATCAATTTCAAGTGGTTTTGAATCTTGAGGTCGATAACATGTCTCCATAACTTTCTGAACCAGTGTTTTTTTTTTAAAGATCTCATTTACTTATTTTTAAAGCAAGGGGAAGGGCGGGAGAAAGGGGGAGAAAGGGGGAGAGAAACATTGACATATGAGAGAAACATCAACCTGGTGCCCCTCGCACACCCTGAACCAAGGGCCAAAACCCGCAACCCAGGCATGTGCCTTGACTGGGAATTGAAAGACCTTTCAGTCTGTGGGACAATGCCCAACCCACTGAGTCACACCAGTCAGGGCTGAACCTGCTTTTATGTCCCATTCCTCCTTGAAAGGAATGACAGCAGTAACCCTTATAGCCTAAAGAGGAAGTGGGAGTAGGGAAAAATACAGATACGAATATTCAAGAGATGAATGTTTCTGATTAAAAGAACTCCTTACTTCCCCCCCTCAAAAAAAAAAAACAAAACCCCAGAAAATACAAAGACTATACACCCAAAGGGAAAGGGTACTCTTAATGAAAATGCCCCAGAAAGTCTTGAGAGATGAGAGAGGGGAGGCAAGTTTGAACACTCAGCAGCATGCACATGGGAATGCCACAGCAGTCATACTCACAGCGTTGGGACCGCCACACCCTCCAAGGATTAATATAGTTGCATCATCTATGACAATCTGGGGACAGAAAGAAATTTAAAATAAAAGCATAAAGACGGCACCTGACCTATGCTTCAGCCATATACGAAAACAGCCTACCCAGCCCCTAAGTGGGTCTCACTTCTAGTTGCCATAATAAGCTCTGTATTCTCCCACGTCAGTTTTGGTCCCTGTGAACATAACTGACGATTCACCTGAATGGAAATATTCTTTGTTGATCAAATATTAACATGAGAGTGCCAACCACATAAAATGCAGGGTTCTCTTAAGAAATGAAACGGCAAAGTAAATACTTTGAGGAGAGGCACAATATGAAGCCACTAAAGATACATGTAACCCATTAGAAGTTGAAAAGCAAATACCAGCAAAAGTAACGACAAATTCTCTTTTTGGCTTATGCATGTTGGCATCTTACTTGACTCCTCCTCCCTCTCCCGACCGAACTGAAAGATGCTACAGTGCTTGCTGAATAGTTATTTTAATTCCTGAGCACCTGAGACTGGCCACCTCGAGGATGAGGACTGGGGCCAGAGATGTTTGGCTTGGACCACGCCCACTGCTCGAGGTCAAGGACCCAGACATCATTGCTCCTGTAAGATAAGGACATAAGGATGAAGGAAGTGGGAGCTACTGGGGACCAGAAGAGCTAATATAAATGACGTTACACTTATAAAGATGCCCCATAAAGTGCCATGCTCATAGTTAGCACTTAAAACTATATATTTTTCTTTTTAAAAGATTTTATTAATCTGTTTTTAGAGAGAGGGGAAGGGAGGGAGGGAGAAAGAGAGGGAGAGGAACATCAATGTGTGGTTGCCTCTCATACGCCCCCAACCAGGGACCTGGCCCGCAACCCAGGCATGTGCCCTGACTGGGAACAGAACCAGTGACCCTGTGGTTTACAGGCTGGCACTCAGTCCACCAAGCCACACCAGCGGAGATGAACTGTATTCTTCTTCTGCTTCTTCCCTTGGAACCCATCTCTAGACCACCAGACCTTTGCTCTTTCCACTGACCCATAAGGCCTTGCTTGTGTGAGTCATGCCTGTTGTCACACACTAATACCTAAAGAGTTAATAGATGACAGCAGGAAATGGCTACCGGCCAAGGTATAGTTTTTCTTTTTAAAAATTTATTTATTGATTTTAGAGAGAAAGAGAAAAGGAGAGAAAGAAACATCAATTTGTTGTTTTGCTTATTTATGCCTTCATTGGTTGATTCCTCTATGTGCCTGGACTGGGTCAGGGGGGTGGTATCGAACCTGCAACCTTGGCATATCAGGACAACACTCTAACCAATTAAACTAACTGACCAGGGCTAAGATACAGTTTTTCAAAAGCAAAAACCAGAAGGAAGAAAAAAATTATTCAAATGGCAGGAGATAATGATTTATCGATTCTGGCTACAAAAAGTAATTTCATCATGGCTAATGAGAGCTGTGGTTTCATCAAGGACAAACTGTCCTCTCCAACCCCCCAGGGCCTAGTGTGGCAAGGACAGACTCCCAGACAGCAATCTCGGCTTTGCGGTCTGCTCTGTAAAGTCGTTACTCGCGCACCGGAGCGCAGCAGTAAGAGCTCTGATACCTTAGGCTCTTAACCCCTCACCTGCAGGAGAGCTCAGACTGCCAGAATCAGACACACAGTGGTTCAGGTGGAGGGCTCTGACTCTCAGCTGTGGCCTGAGCTGCTCAGCTGCGGCCAGAGGTGGAGAGGACAGTGTGTATGAAGAAGAGCCTAACAGAAGTGTGTCAGATCTGACACAGTTTTCTTGCTCCTGCCCACTCCCCCAGCCCAGCCCATTTGGAGTGAACCATCTCCACCGTCCTGTTAATCTACCTCTCTCCTTCTCTAAAGCCCCAAAGGGCACAAACTGGGCACAGAGGAGAGCAAGAAAAAGTACTGTTTCTTGGAAGGGGACCTTCTGCAGGCACAGGTAGCAGCAGACTAGGTGGAGGTTCCATCAGAATTTGATCCCACTGAAGAGAACCGCACCAAACAAAAAGCAATTACACAACCCTGATTCTATGGAGCAAGTTTCCCAACTGTACTGGTGCGTGACTAGGGGATGAAAAGTTGGAATGTCAAGGTCAGATAACTAATTGGATTAATCCGAGACATGGTCAGCAACACTGACCCTGACTAGTTCACTTTTCTGACCTGTTATTCCCAGGACTACTTACCTTCAGAACGACAGACAACAAGCCAAATATACTTACATTTGCCGAGATCCTAAGGAGCCACCAAAGACGATCATTTTGTCCTCTATCACACAGGAGGAATGGCCGGCCATGGGAGGCGGCCCATGGGTTGTCACAATGCAGTTCCACCTAATATAAAGCCAGGAGAAAGCCGAGAAGTCAGGAACCATCTGGACCCACGGCGCTCTTGGGAATTAGTAGCCAAAACTGAAGAGATCCCTGTTCTTAACTGGCCCACTCATATTTCTTGGAAGAGGAATGTATCTCTCCTACTTTTTCTCTTTGGAATGAGAGTTCTTAACTTTAGGTTTTAAGGGGGTTCTGGAAACTCTCTGAAACTGTAGGCAAAAATATGTGCATATGTCAATTGTTTTTTCTGGGAAAAGAGTCCACAGTTTTCACCAAATTCTCAAGGAGATTTCTGAACACACACACAAAAAAACAAGGAAATCCACTCATTTAAAATATTTTATTCCAGATTTAAAAGATCTTATCTTTGTGGCTTACCAGTTTTTAGAGGGTGAGTAAGTGTGTATTTCATCAAAGAATCTCTCTGGCTGGTGTAGGGGATAAGGGCTTGGCCGAGTCCAGCCACCGAACAGCACCAGCAGGTCCTTGTACACAACTAGAGTCGCTCCGGCTTTGGGGGAAGGATAAGACCCTGGGAGAAGCAGTAACAGCAGAGTTAGGACTCACGGTCTTACGACAAGCCATAAGTAGGCTGTCTGCATATCACCTTCCCACAGAAGAGTGACCAAAGAGGAACCAATACCACAAAGCATAGAAGGGTAAGAACAAAACTGGGTTTATAGGTCTGAAAGAAAACCATCAGCAGTTTATACATATTTTATAATTAAAACAGCAAAACCTGAGTTAGAAGGAAGTTCCTTAGCCTCTCCAGACTTAGTTTTTTGCTCACCTGAAATTAGGGATGAGAGTACCTAGCTCATTAGGCTATTCTGCATATTAAATAATACATTCAAAGCAACGAGCAAAGTGCCTGGCACATAGCAGGTACTCAATAAATGTCAGCCTCTTGTGCCCATCCCATTAATAAGCTTAATAGAGAGTACAAAGGAAGAATGTAAGGGATCCAGAGAGGAGTACGCATAGAGGCTAGATACGTGGATGCCATCTAGAAATAACTGCTGCTACCAAACATAGGCAAGAAGGGAGGCAGAATGCAGTTCTCATTCGTCCTACAAATGAAATGTTAACATAGTGACCTCCGGGCCCTTAGCTATGGGCCTCACTAGCACCCATGGGAGCGGACTTCCAAGGCTCGGTATAAAGGTATTCCAATGAAACTGCAAGCCTTTACACCAAGAGTGGCTACTAAACCCTCCAGGCTGGACCTCTGAGCTAGCTATGGTGACCAAATTTTGAAATAACAGAAATCTGGCTTACGCTGGAACACTTTAGGAATGACAAATGTCCCACAGGAGCACAATTTTCAGAGCTTTTGGTCTCTGAAAGAACAATTGCCATTTCGCTCAACCCATTACTCTACATGCTGTCTTTACTCTGCTCAGGACCAATATCCAGGTTCTGTAAACACTGGACTATTAGAAAGAGTTTGTTGTTGCTGTTATTAAGGGTGCAGGACCCATTTCTCAAAGAAAATCTTAGGCAGGAGGAATTGCAATAGCACAACATGTGAGCCCGACGGCAGCTGAGGTGTTCTGATTTAGGCGGACGACTTGGCTTTCCTCTTCCGCAAGAGGTTATGGGAATGTGGTTTGAAAAACCCTACTGAGGCTGCTTTAGTGGCGTCGATGACAATGTCCTGCGGCTGAAAAGGTAAAGCAAAGGACTGTCTTCCCTTGGAGCCAATTCGAGAGTAATTTCACACTTCCGGCCAAGATGGAGGCATAGGCAGTCGCACTGTGCCTCCTTGCGCAACCAAAACTAAGGACAACAAAAATTGAGAAACAAAAAACAACTAGAACAGAGAGAAATGACCTGAACAGAAGTCTGACTACCGTACAACCAGACCGGTAAGGAGGGGCGGAGTCGGAGGCCTGTGGAGAGGGGTCGAGGGGTCCTGGAGGGAAGAAGCACTGGCTGGCAGGCGCGGGCACGCAAAGTGCAGACGGCAGTTGGCGGACCCCAGAAGCGCAGGGGCAGCAGACCGACCGGTGGCAGACCCTGGGCACAGGAGGCAACGAGCAGACCCAGTGACAAACTAAGCGAAAATGGGCAGTGACACAGACCGTGCGGCACAGGGACCCAGCGCCGGGAAACAAAGCTTAAGAGCACCGACTGAAAACACCTGTGGGAGCTGAGGCTGAGAGATTCCCTCAGCCTCACAGGAGACTTCTCGGGGAGAGCCACAGAGTCCGAGAAGGTGCACAGGCCCACCCGCCCGGGAGCCAGCACCAGAAGGGCCCAGTTTGCTTGTGGGAGGTGGCAAGGGGGACTGAGGTCCTGGAGAGAGCGGAGTAGGCACCATTGTTCCCTCTCAGACCCCACCCCCACATACAATGTCACAACCCAGCGACTGGGGTGCCCCGCCCTGGTGAACACCTATGGCTCCGCCGTCCTTACGTAACAGCCGCAACCAAACCAAAGGAAAATAAAAAATAAAAAAGATGGCTCAAACAGAATTGAAATCCCCAGAGCCAATTTTTTTAAGTGACCAAGAGATAGCCAACCTATCAGATGCACAGTTCAAAGTACTGGTGATCAGGATGCTCACAGAATTGGTTGAGTTTGGTCATAAATTAGATGAACAAATGCAGGCTACGATAAGAGAAATGAAGGAAAACGCA